>JAPXFQ010000971.1:112500-491501 GCA_028564705.1 Apricaphanius iberus
CCTTTGCTATGATACCAGTCTATAAGGTCTACCTCTAGACAGCATAATTGTTTTTCATTGCAGCATCAAGATGATGCGGAGGTTTTAAACTCCTTAATTTATAGTTTTTATTGGTTTAGATTATTTTTGGCTCTTTTTTAGTAAGATGTGAACAGATACAGTTGAATTAAGCCACTACCATCAGTTTTTTTATCCTTAATGTAGATTTGTCTGTAATATTGAGATTATTGTCCCAGCTTGGTAAGGCATGGGTATGCTTGTATTTCTGTTAAAACTTTGGCTTATTTTATGGACCAAAATTCTGATATTATTCATAAATGCTGACCATTTCTGTCGATCAAATAAGGTGAGGTAAGTACTTTTCAAAAGGTACAGTAATTCAAATAGATTTTAGGAATAACAGATACCAGCTAAAATACTTTGTGGCTATGAAGAAGTCGTTTTCGATATTTTCTATTCTTGTGTTTTTTCCTCTGTCTTAAAATGTATAGAATTTGTGAAAAAAAAATCTAGTTTTTCAACCCTACTTAGTTTTTCAAAATGTCTGTTAATTTGTACTACCAGTCTCAATAATATTTGTTTTCGAAAATCATATACACACATATATAGGGGTGTGTTTATATATATATATATATATATATATATATGCACATACATACATATATATATATATATATATATATATATATATATATATAGAACACAACCTTAACATCTGAATTCTGCCTGTTTAAACCTTGTTGTTCAACTTCTTCAAATTCATTTCAGGAAAAGTCACAGTTTGGCTGTTTTTCTTAAACCCAAGCACTCGATGAAAATATCTGCTAATAACGAATGTATTGAGACAACTTCACCTCAGCCGTTTATGTGCAGGACATTCTTTTAAAATAATGCTTTTTATTTTTTAACCCTTCCGGCAAATATACAACTTAAGCCTATATCGCAATTACGAATACATGATGCAATTTGAAGAAAACTAGGCAAAGCACAAATTGCTTGGCAAGACCATCAGAAAACACCTCAAGGAGCCTACTGATTACTGATATAGCTTATTACACATTGAAAATGAAAGTTTTCTCCATTTTTCATGCTTCTTGTGTTGAAATATCTTTGAATGAAAAATATAATGGGAAGCTAAGACTTCTCCCTTTTACTGAACAGCAGTTTGACTTTTTTCAGTATAGATTAACCCTTTAATAGTCTGTGCTGTATGACAATGTGAAGTGTGTAACTGTCAGTGAAAAAACTGGGTAGCTTAATCCAGCAACTACATCTTTAAGCTTAAGTTTGGTCTTTTAAAGTGAATGGAAAAGACCCCAGTTGCATAATACACACAGAGATGTTGCTGAACCCCCAAGATAGATTTACATTTCCTCAAAGAAAAAATGCAGGCATCATGAATTTCTTTTTTAATAAGATGAAATCATTGCACAAACTGATTATTTAAAAAAAACAAATGGTAAGCAACCATATACTGACTTTTTAAAGAGAAACTGTAATCAGCTATAGAGTTAGTTTACTGGAATGCATTTTCCGAACTTGTGGTTTTGAAATACATTGTTAAAAGGGGAAATGCTAGATTTAGAATGGCTACAATTGACTGTGATGGAAACATTTCAGCAAAACGTGAATTAATTAATTACAGTAAATGCATCAGGGGAATTTGTCAAGTGGAAGATCAGAGTTTTTAAACAGAAGCCTGTGAAGAGCAGATTTGATTAGGAGGCCTCTGACATACACTCAAAAAAAATATAAACGCAACACCTTTGTTTCTGCTCCCATATTTCATGAGATGGACTTAAAGATCTAAAATTCATTCCAGATACACAGTATTACCATTTCTCTCAAACATTGTTCACAAATCAGTCTAAATGTGTGATGGTGAGCACTTCTGCTTTGCTGAGATAATCCATCCCACCTCACAGGTGTGCCACATCAAGATGCTGATCTGACATCATGATTAGTGCACAGGTGTACCTTATACTGCCCAAAGTAAAAGGCCACCCTGGACGATGATTGATGGATGTTAATACTCAGCATTGAGTAATAATATAACAAAGGGCCTTTCTGCATGGAGTTTGTCCTTAGGTGTGTGCGTTCATGGTTGTTTGTCCCGTCTGTCTCTATGTGGCCATGTGATGGACTGGCAACCTGTCCAGGGTGTACCCAGCCTCTCGCCCGTTGACAGCTGGAGATAGGAACCAGCCCCCTTAGTCCCTGGAGGACTAAGTGGTTCAGAAAATGGATGGATGGAAGGATGAATCTTAGAGGTCAGAAGCCATAGAAGCAGGAAGCTTCTGATAAAGTAGCCATCACCAATGCCTGCTCAGCTAATCAAATGAACACTTCAAACACGTTCCTTTAACAGAGCAATAGAATATGTAAATCTTCCCAGGAAGATAAAATTAAGTCTACACTGTAGCTGTTGTATTAAAGGTTTTAAATCAAATGACTTTAAATAGACACTATGACAGACATTTTCTAAACAGCTAAATTACAAAATAATGCTTTCTATAGTTAGTTCTATAGTTAAATACTATTTTTTGTCCTCCAGAAAATTTTTAACATTATTGCATTTGGCAACAGTGGCGTGGTCAGATATAGATTCACAGGACTGACCCCCAGATTAATTAAAATAATCAAAGTTATCAGGCATTTGTTTCTCTAATAGAAAGCCACCCCCTGCTGTTTTGATTAAATTTAGGCTCAATCTATAGAAGGTTTCAAAGCCATTTCATGGAATCTAAAATCAATAATGCAAGCTATATTCCACAGATAGCATAATTTTCACAGCTCAATCTGTCAAACTAACAAGCATTATTTTTAATTATTTAGTATGGTTGTGTGAAGCAGTGCAGATCTCTCGGTAGAACTGTTTCAGAACCATGTTCTTTAAGCATATCTTTCTGTATGTTGAAAACAGTTTGATTGGATTGGTTTTGATGTCCAATGAGTGGAGCCAAAATCCCATAATCAATTTATAATTTGACAGAAATAAACAGGTCTAGATAAAGATGTTAGGGGATCTTCAAAGTCATAAAAAATGCTCAACCTAAGTTACAGCTCAAACCCCTATAAAAATCTGTATCATCTGTTCTGCTTGATTGAAGCATGTTTTTATATTTATTTAGACTATTAGCAGTGAAATTGTGAAAATGCTTTGGTATATCTAAAAAAAAGAATGTAGTTCTCAATATGTTCCAGTATGGAGAAATAACCATTTCCATATTTTATCCTTCAACATTGTCAGCTGTATTATTATGATTTTGCTGCTGTTTGACAATAAGCTTGCATGTCCTCAGGGATCTCATATATATATAACTAGTGATGTCCCGATCTCGAGATCGGATTGGGCTGATATTTTCTTATTTTTCAGTGATCGAAGATCAGCTATATTTGACAAATCGCATCAATTTTTAGCCTAGATATTTTTGATGTTGATTGCGCAATGATTCAAACATCCATAGTGGTGAAAACAAGGACTCTTAATTACCACAAATCAGCATAACAGATTAAACAATTCTAATATGGGTAAACTTTAATAATTATGCTTAACTGTACTTTAAAATTTCTAACAAAAGCATAGAAACTTACCTTCTGGCATTTAAACATAAAAATGAACCAAAATAGAACTCTTCTCTTAGCTGCTTCAGCAGGAGAGAAAAAAAGGGAGACAACGAACTGCACATGTGCTGCATTCAAATAGCGTTGGAAATCTATGCTTAATTCAGGAGCATAGGATATTTCAGTTTATAATGAAAACACCTATAATAATACTGCAACTTACATTTTACTTTTGTCTGATTCTCTAAGGTTTTGATTTCATGGGATTTACAATAAAGGTAATGCTTATTAATAAAATTAGTCTTATTAAAAAGTTAAGTAAACTTGCTAAAAATCCATTTCTCTTTTATAAATTTCAGTACTAAAGGCAAAATATTAGATTGGAATTAGAAATCTGATTGGATTTGAGGTTAAAAGATCCTAGGCCTAAAATGCTGATTTTATACACATATATATGAATAATTTAGTTTGATATGTTTGATTAATGTTTATCACTCTAGTCTTCCATCCATCCATCCATCCATCCATCCACATTCTAAGTATCAACTCTTTTTCAGGGGCCATCAAAGCAGGTACAGGTGGAATCAAATCATTTTACAGCTCTTGTCTCATGCCAACACTGTTTTTGGTAAACCTAATCACTCTGTCTTGTCTTATTCTTCCATTACCATAATTTACTTATTCGGTGCTAAAAGTCATCCCTACCAAGAAAGCGCTTCTCCCACAGCAGTAGTAGTAGAAATAGCAACATCTTCACCTGAAACATATAAGTTCATTTAGTCTAACCTGTTATGGTGGGCACACATATAAATCATTAACAGGCAAGGCTGACATCAATAAACTATAACAGGCTTAATGAGTTGGGGGAGGAGGAAAAAATGAGAGATGAGCAGATGTTCAAAATGAAAACCTCATCAACTATAGTTATGTAAAGGTGTCCTTTCTAGATTGGGTCACTGAGTGGTGCTGTTGCACTGAAGACAAGCGGACAGGAAGTGAGTGGTTGAGACGTAGCAAGTGTGTTTGTGTGGAGGAGGGGCAGGGGGGGGGGGTACAGTGAGAGGCTGAAAGAGATACAGAGGCAAGAGAGGGGAGCTAAAGAAGTAAAGACGGGAGTGCAAAGCTGCAGAGGGGGCTGATAAAAAGAACAAAAAAAGTATTTTTTTTCAAGAGGGGTTAGAGATAAGGTAGAAAGGGTAGTGGGTGGAGGGTAAATGCGGTCTAAACATCATATCAGCCTGCCTGCTGTGTTAATTACACCCATTATTACCCCGCTAGTTTCTGGGTCGCCTGCATTTTTTCCACCCCCAACAACAACCTAGCAAAAGTGATTACAGAAAATCTGAGTCAATGCATTGAACGAAGATGCCTGGCCTTGTTTAGATGTAATTGTGAAAAGCAATAAAGTACTCTGCGAGAGCGTGTTTACCACTTGAGCCCTCCCTAAGGGCCTTGAAGCAAGCCGTACATTTGTTTTGCTTGCTCTTCCCCCTTTTTGTCTGTTTTTCCTCTGCCTCTTTATCTCCAGCTTTGTGCCACATCCTGAGAGGCTAATTAAACCACGTGCTGTTACAACGCCATGAATCCTGTGCAATTACCAGGAAAGAAAGATGGCATCTCTTTTCAAGCAGCAGGTTGCCACGGCCCTGCTTTGTCCCAGTACCTTAACACATGTGGATGAGTGCCAGTACCACCCCGCCCGATGCTGCACAGTCACTGTGTGTGTGCTCTGGCTTCTGATAAGCAGATATGTGAACACTGAGGGCTTGTAAGCTGCGTGCTTGTGTTTGCAAACTGAACAGACCACCAAGCGACACACTGCTAGGTGAAAACAACCTCTGGGAAGATGATGTAACTCAGACAAACGATGCAAGAAGGGGTGGCCCACACGAAGAGAGCTGCAACAACAAGGAATCAACGCACAAGTGTGTGGCAGTAGAGCCTGGCGAAGTGGAAGGACCGTGGGGGTAGATTGTGTAATAGATCAGCCTGTCAGATCGGCAAGACTGCTCAGGAGCTGCTCCTGAAAGCCAGACAGGCATGATGCAGCAAAATGTGTAACGGCTGCGGCTGTGCGCTCCCACCATCATGAATCATTTATTCATAGATCCCGCATAAATCAAAGTGGCGCGGGCTGAGATAAACAGCAAAGACGAGCCTGTGAGATCTGTCAGTTACACGGTGCTGCAAATAAATAAAGTCGGCCGATAACTGAGGTGGTTCTGAATCTACCAGCAACAGCTGACTCCAGCCTGTTGGGTCTCTGCCAGAGTTGATGATAACGCCATTTAACCCCACACAACAGCAGTGAAGGCTTAACTGTGTTCTGCAGGCAGTTTATAACTTCCGGAAAGCAGAGTTTTATCGGGAGATTATTCCATTACTCTGCATTAGTATTAGTTTCTGTAGACAGGTGCTCATGTTCTCTCTTTTTTCATAGGTCTGTTAGCTTGGTAATTTAGACAATAGGCTGTTGACAGTAACGTTAACGTTTAACCTATCATCAGCCAGATCTATGTGTAGCCCTGCCCTGTGTCGAGCCTACGGATTTCGATCGGAAATCGTTGCAGTACCTTCTGAAATAGGGAGGGTCATCTGGTAGAATATTTTTAACTGATTGGAAGACGCGCAAGGTAGCGTCTAGCTGGCACTGGTTTCTACCAGACCATCAACCAGCGCGGCCATGTTGGTTTCACTTGTATCACTTTTCACAAAGGGTATCCCTTTCTTCATTTTTTAATTAAGAAATAGTATCCATTTCCTCTACAACTGATTCAATAGCCACTACTACACTAGCATCAACTGGCGCGGTCATGTTTGTTTAACTTACCTGGGCCCTTGATACCATTGTCACGATCGAACTCCCAAAGCACAATGCTGACAAACGATTGGTCTGGCCAAATATGGGTTGGAGGTCGGACGTTTTAGATTTCAGTGGTACAAAATGAATTTTCCTGAGTTTGGAAAACTCCTAATCTTGTAATCTATCTTGCAGAGCAAGGTTAGTTGACGTTTGGTTAAAAATGTAAAAAATAGACTTTTATAGTTGTATCAAATAGTCTGCATGCATGGGAGTTATATGGTACATTGAAATTACTTTGTCTTTTGAAAACAGCAAGATGTAGGCTATAGGCTATTTATCCTTAGCATTGCTTCCCATCACTCATTAACTTAGTTGAAACTTCCCACATGGCTTTGGGCAACCAAATGGAAAATAGAGTGTGTTATGCAGAGCCATAATTAATTCTTCAATTATTTGTTTCTTGTCAGGATTAGTTATCCATTGAGGTCGTCTTAGGTACTGTTCTTCCAGCCAAGTACCTTGTTTTGGCTGGCGGCTTGTTTTCAAGACCGTTGCACATGAGTCCATTTGAAAAGAGATGCCAGGTTATTTATCCCTGTAAGCAATCATCAGTAAAGTCATCTCCTTTCCATATCCAGTTTTTACTTCTTCATTCACTTCCAGATGACAAATATTCATATCTATAGCATCCATTCACTTCAGCAGATTGTATAAGTCCTCAGATGAGAAAAATAGCATTTTATTATCCCACAGTGCTACAAAAAGTAATCCCAAAAGAAATCTGTTCTAAAACACTAATCGCAGAATCTGGGCATAGAAAGTAACAAAGAAAAGGTCAAAAGGAAAGAAAATAAGGTGAGAACAGGCTACTTATCAAAATTCAAATTCAATTCAAACTCAAAAATACTTTATCCCAGGGGGAAATTATGTGTTGTTGTAGCTCACTACCAATTCAATGTTCAAGGAGTTGTTGTAGACCGTAATGGCTGTGGGGAGAAAGGTGTTCCTGTAGCAGTCTGTGTTGCAGTGAAACTGAAGAAGCCTCCGACTGAAGATACTCTGTTGCTGTAGGATAGTCTCATGAAGAGGATGCTAAGGGTTGTCCATAATCTATTTAACTTTATGAAGAATCATTCTTTGCATCATTACTGCAGTTGTTCCACAGTTGTCCTCAGAACAGAACCAGCCTTCTTTATCAGGTTGTTGAGCCGTTTTAGGTCCCTGGCACTGATGCTGCTACCCCAACAGATGATGGACGAAGAGATGACACTCTCCACAAAATACTTGTAGAAGACTTGTAGCATCTTTCTGCAAATATTGAAGGACCTCAGCTTCCTTAAAAAGTACAGTCTGCTCTGTCCCTTTTTGTAGACTGCTTCACTGTTGATTGTCCAGTCCAGTCTGTTGTCCAGGAGAACTCCCAGGTTTTGGTACTCCTCAACTACCTCCACTTCTGCCATGATAAAAATGATCTTTGACTTATCCCTGTATCTTCTGAAATCTACCATCATATTTTGTTTCATTCACATTCAAAGCAAGGTGATTGTTTCCATACCATGCCACAAGGTGGTCCACCAGTGCTCTGTATTCAGCTTCTTCTCCATCCCTGATACACCTAACAATTTCAGAGTCATCTGAGTATTTCTGTAGATGACACGTCTCTGTTTTTTGCTGGAAGTCTGAGGAGTACAGAATGAAAAGAAATGGTGAGAATACAGTCCCTTGAGGTGCTTCTGTGCTACTGAATAGCAACAAAATATAAATCTAATGGTGTGTCAGTTGGTAAACCGTCAAACAGTTTCCCCGGCACTGTGTCACCTCATCATGCCCAGATAACACTGGAGCAAGCATTTATTCGTTACAAATCCTGTAGCAATATGGCTAGGTCTGCATTCATAAAGCTTGATGTATCACTAGTGTTTCACTCACAGTGGTTGACCACACAAAACTAAAAAGTTATAACACTGGGTTTTTGGAGCCAATTCGATTTTGACCTAAACTGATCAACAGTTTGCCTGAAAAGATCTTTCACAGCAGTGAAGGGAAAGAAATATACTCCGACCTGTCTTTTCCCCATCTTGCTGCTCCGCCGACATAACGTTGCAACTTTCCTTCCCCCGATTCACACAGGGTACAGAATAAATGCGCCCCAGTATTAATCATCATAACGAGCCTTTCTCCAGCAGTGATGCTCGGGCAGCTGCTCTTGGACCCCAGTTTCTTTTCCTCGCTTTTTCTTATAGTGTCTTCTTTGGGGATGATAAGCTGGCTTATTTCAGCATTAAGCTCTGTGGTTAACATTGGACACATCCGTTGACCTGGCATGAATTTGAGGTTATAAAATGTTTTTCTAGCGGTGGGGCTCTGGCAGCTTTTAGCTTGGGAACAGTTCCTTTTCCTGGCTTCTTCTGATAGTGTCTTCTTTGATTTCTTTGGTGGATCCACTATGGTTCAAGTCTCAAAACCGGGGGTTTGTTTATATCCTTAGGTAGCGCGTAGCCTACTGCCGTAAAGCGAAGCTTAATTGGTCCGCGGGTGATAAGTTCTACAGTGCAGTAAACAGCAGGGATGACCCTCCCATTTAGTGACAGCTCTGAGAACAAACATCAAAAATGGTGTGTCAAATAAACATTATGAAAACGGTTTTATGGTGCGAGAGTTACTGAATGTGTCTTTAAAGCTGAATTTCCCCGCCATGGGACAGTAAAGGATGATTGTATTCTATGCAGCAATTTTGTTCAAGTAATTCCTAATTAGTTTTTAAGCTGGACTTTACTTAACCACTTCAATTTTTACTTTTTGTTCTGGCAGGGGAAAAAGTAATTCCAAAGATAACATGTCAACACGTTATTTTGTAAACCAGCTTCCTGTTCAGAAGAATAGAGGAGATGACTTCTCTTAAATGTTTCTATGCCTGTGCATAGATGTGTAAGTCATCTGCTTTTCATTGTGATTTGTAATTTCATCTTGGCATACACGGCTTGGTAAAATCCATAGAGCAGCCTAAGCATTTGCCTTTTGAATGTTAATGACTCTTAAATGAAACAAATTATCAATTTAATTTTGCAAAATTATAGTTGATAGATCGGAGATTAACAACCTTTTCCAATCTGATTTGCAATAGCTGCTACAAAGACAAATTTGTCTAAAACCTAAATTTATTTCTATTTTTAGATTATATAGCTTGCAGCCATAGTTTGTGGATCCCTGGGAAAAATGACATTTGTAAAGATGAATAGGAAGTAACATATACAACGTGCTATGGATTCAGCATGTTAAACTTAATCTAAATACAATTGTTCAAGTTACGTTGATGTTATGGTATATCGCACCAGTTATGTTAATCATTTAGGATTTTTTTTTCCAGTTTTAACATCTTTTCATAGTGCTTTATCTGGACACATCATATGGTGGGTGGCCCCAGAGTATTTAGTAACCCAAGGCATATACCTCTTGTTGAGCCCATCCACTTGAGATGGTCCCAGCTGGTCTGGTCCTGCAGTGGAAAACCGAATAAGGCTAAGTAGGGCCAAGTGCGGCCGCGTAGAGCTGGGCCAAGTAGGGCAGTAAAATAAATGCATGGAACACAGACTTTAAGAGATTATGCAAGGGGAAGGGAAGAAGAATTTACTATAAATATGCTGAGTAAAGGTTAAGAAGTCATTTTAATTAGAAATTATAAGGGTTATTATTTTAAAATTCACAGCAGAGAGAAGTACAAACCTTTGAGTGGTTTTATTGTGTGAACAGTGACAGATAAACACTGTCATTGCCATTTTAGTGCTCCCAAAGTATCCGGTGACATGAGCCATTATGAAAAATCCTCTGAATGAGACAGATATGTGTGAAAAAGCAGAGCCCTTTTATGAAAAAATAAAAAGTAAATCTTCAAGACAGGCGCATTACAAAGATAGACATTTTGGTACATCAGTTCTCATATTTCCAAAAAGATATCAAGATGTTTTGGCAAAACAGTCCTTTTTTATTGTTGTTTTCTCTAATTTAGCATGGGTCTTCTCTATAATTTGCTGGAGAGTAGATGCTTTGAAATGGTTTTGTACCCTTTTCTAGGCTATCAGAGGTCAATAACTGAATCACTTAGCCATTTACCAATATCTTTGAATTATATCAACAGGTTTTAATTCAAGAGCTTTCAGCCTACTTCATATTAAACAGGTTTCTAAGGATTTCAACATTCTACTGGTGATTCCAATTTGGTGCAACAAAAAGATGCTCTGGTACATTGGTTCACTGTTTTTCTAATATTTTTGTGCATCATTTCTGTGTCTAGACCTTCTCTGGGTTCTCTTACACCAGATACTGTAAAATTAAAAATAGGACAACAATTTGAATGTTATTCCAGTTTTGTCACATTGCAGATGGATTTACCACATACTCTGACCAGGAAAATGAGACACACGAAGGAGAGGAAAACGAGCTGGAATGCTTGTGCATCTGTGGAGACATGGATTATGCATGCCCTTACCCAGGATTTCCCTCTCTAAAGTGTGTTTACTTCATAGCAAAATGGAGAAGGTGGCCCTGATGAGAAGTATGCACAGATTTTTCCTTCATTTTGTTTTTTATGTTTTTGCATAGTTTTGGCTCTGTGAGGACATCCGGGACTAGAGGTATTTAATCTTCTCAGCGCAGACAGGCAAGGCACTCTCTGCATTAAGACTACAGATAGAGGAGTCTATTTCTTCCTCAATAGTGCCTAGTGTACAAACGTGACAGTTATTGTGCAGCATTGCTCTCCCCTCTCTGGAATATATTTTCTTCCACTACTAACAGTTTTATTCTACACAGGAGTTCGCTTCATTCCTTCTGGGACCTGTTTAGATGGCACCAGACATGAACATACACTTGGCTCAGTGCACCCTCCCAGACGAGATCCTATGCATGAAGTGGTTATTCTCAGACTCTCTTATTGCTCTTGTGAACTTTAAAATAGACATATCATGGAAATACCACTGTTTTAGCTCTTAAACGAAGTGTGTTGTGTCTTTAGAGTCTGTAAGAATGCACAAAAGCATAAATTAGTCACCCCAGATGTTGTGGAGATATTTGAGCAATATCACACGAGAGGGAATCCTGTTGTGACGACCGAATCACGGCAGTGCTGATAATTGACACAATATCACTCCCTCTCGTGTGATCTTGCTTCAACACTGTTTGGTTTACATTCTATAAGCTGTTCAGTTTTCTTTATTATCTATTACTTTACAGTACTTTCACAGGAACTGCTAAACAAGGTCATGGACCATTGGCTAAACATTGAGTGAATCCGCCATCTTTATTTCTCGCTGCAAGTTTGCAGTCATAGTTCAGTAAGGCAAAAGGTACAAGGGAAATATTTTAAGTGTCTGGTTGTTGGATTAGTAACCCAAACAATGTTTTAACACAGAGGTTAAATAACTGAGTCTCCACACCAGTTAGTTGGACCAGTCCCAGCCTGGTCAGCAGCGAGCATGAATTGATGCAGCCTCTTGGATAAGAGGTGAAACGTCTTCCAAGACAAATTACCAAGTCCAGTTGCGTTCGATTGATATTTCCTCGAGATTTGGTTCATAGCATTACTTCCTCATTGCATCTGGCATTTGACAGTGCAGGCCCCTATGAGGTAGACTCCCTGGTTCAATGCAGAGTTTCATACTGTAAAGTAGAATATTAGGAAACTTAAGAGAAAATTGAGCTCCACACAGAGGATTCCTATTTAACCTTGAAAAAAATTCTACTGTTTTATAAAAGATCCCTCGACAAGCTAAAACAGCATATTTTTTGCCGTTAAGAGATGTAAAAAGAATTCTAGATTTTTTCTAGTACAGTAGGCAAACTTACAGAGTCATTGCTCTGTGTTGTGGCTGGATTCCATATATATTGATATGAGGATAAGGATGATGCAGTCTCTGTTGAATTTTTAACATTATTAGGGATTGGACAGAAACCCATCTCTCCAGTAATTGCTCTCAACATCTAGACATGAGTCTGTCTCCCTGCTGCTGCCCCCATTTGCGAGTGTGTCCATATGTGTGTGCTGCCCCTGCCATATTCCATATACTCATACTAGAGTGTTATGTTTAGACAAAATTGAGAAAATACCCACTTCATCCAACTACATCAGTGTAGGCAAACCGAACTCGACATTTAACAAGAATGTTCATGACTGAAAATAACAAATCTTGAAATAATTAATCCACTACAGCAAACTAATCCCCTGTCTCTCAGGAGTGATGACTTTATGAGATTCTTCATAAATAATTAAATCTTTACTCAAGAAACCCTCCCTCGATCAACATTACTTCATTAATTACAGACCTATATCTAACCCTCCTTTCTTATCCAAAATACTTGAGAAAAAAGTATGTAATCAAATATGAGAGCATCTAAACAGCAATGGAATGTTTGAAGAATTTCAGTCAGGTGTTAGAGTTCATCAGCACTGAAACAGGACTGGGGAAAGTTGCTAACATTGTCATGGCCTCAGTTAATGGACTTGTGACTGTTCTGGTCTTGTTAGGTCTCAGTGCTTCTTTTGACACGGTCTATCACAACATTCTCTTAGAAAGACTTCAACATGTTGCAGGGATCAAGGGAACAGCACTAGGCTGGTTTAAATCATATCTGTTCCATAGATTCCAGTTTGTTCATGTGAATGATACATCTTCAAACTTGTAATGTACTTGTAAGGTACCAGAGGGTTCTGTGTTCTGATCCATTCATTTTACTGAATTTTTATCCATCTATTATACACTGCTTATCCTTAAAAGTTTTTGGGGGTGCTGGTTTCCATTTCCAGCGTTCAATGGGTGAACCCTGGACAGGTTGCTAGTCCATCGCTGGACAACATAGAGACAGACAGGACACATGCACACACTCACCCTTAAGGATAATTCAGAGAGAGCAATTAACCTAACTGCCATGTTTTTGGACTGGAGGAGTAAGCTAGAGGGAACCCGCGCATGCACACTGAGAACATGAAAACTGCTTGCAGAAAGACCCTGGGCCAGGATTCATACCCAGAAACCTCTTCATGCAAGGCAACAGTGCTTTCTACTGCACCACTGCGCAGCCCTAATTATTTTAACCATATATATGCTTTCAATTTGTAAAATAATTAGACAGCATGGTATGAATTTCCACAGATATGGTGATGATACAGAACTATATTTATCTAAAAATCCTGATGAATCCAATCAGTTACGTAGATTATAAGCATGTCTCGAAGACATCGAAACTTAAATGACTCTAAACCTTCTACTTTTAAATAGCAGAAAGATTGATATCTATGGACCAGAAGCTTTATAAAATTAGCTCCTAAGACTAAAACTTAATCAGGATGGTATTAAATTGGCCTCCGATAATAAGGCAAGGCAAGGCAAGGCAATTTTATTTCTATAGCACACTTTCAACACAAGGTAATTCAAGGTGCTTTACATGATTCAGTGATAATGAAACCACATGATTACAAAGCATATAAGTTTAACAGTAATCAATCAGTAAGAAAAGATATTGTAAGGAACAAATCCACGTAATTAATACACAATCACTTAAAAATAAAGCTAAAAGATAGAATAAAATATAGAAATTAAAACGACAACAATAAAATAATATAAAGATCAAATGTTTACAATAAAAAAAAAATAAAAAAAAGCAGTTACTCATAAGCAAGTTTAAATAGATACGTTTTAATTTTAGACTTAAAAGAGTTCAGTGTCTCTGCAGCTTTACATTCTCCTGGTAGTTTGTTCCAGAGATGAGGAGCATAGAAACTGAAAGCTGCTTCTCCATGTTTGGTTCTGGTTCTAGGGACGATCAGTAAATTAGAGCTTGAGGACCTGAGTGATCTGGATGGTTTGTACCATGATAGCAGATCTCTAATGTACTCAGGTGCTAAACCATTCAATGATTTATATACCAATAAAAGCACTTTGAAGTCTATTCTCTGAGCTACAGGGAGCCAGTGTAAGGATTTTAGAACTGGGGTGATGTGTTCTACTTTCCTGGTTCTAGTGAGAACACGAGCAGCAGCGTTCTGGATCAGCTGCAGCTGTCTGATTGATTTTTTAGGTAGACCTGTGAGGATACTGTTACAGTAATCAAGGCGGCTAGAGATAAATGTATGGATGAGTTTTTCTAGGTCTCCTTGTGTCATCATTCCTTTAATCCTAGAAATGTTCCTCAGGTGATAGAAAGCTGACCTTGTTATTGCCTTTATGTGACCCTGGAGGTTCTGGTCTGAGTCCATTATTACACCTAGATTTCTGGCCTGGTCAGTAGTTTCTAGTTGAACCAACTGAAGCTGTTTACTGATATTTAATCGATCTTTTTTGGGTCCAAAGAGAAGCACTTCAGTTTTGTTTTTGTTCAGTTGTAGGAAATTATGGGACATCCAGCTGTTAATTTGCTCAATGCATTTATTGAGGATTTGGATGGGTTCAACATCATCTGGTGACACTGAGATATAAAGCTGAGTGTCCTCAGCATAGTTGTGGTATTTAACATGGTTTGCGGTTATAATCTGGCTAAGCGGAAGCATATAGATGCTAAATAGGAGGGGCCCCAGGATGGAGCCCTGGGGGACCCCACATGTTATTTCTGTGTTTTGTGATGAGAACTGGCTAACTGATACAAAGAAGTTCCTGTTCTTGAGGTAAGATGTGAACCAGTCGAGTACTGTACCAGAGAGTCCGACCCAGCTCTCTAGACGTTCCAGTAATATATCATGATCAACAGTGTCAAACGCCGCACTGAGGTCTAACAGTACCAGCACTGTTGTTTTTCCATGGTCAGTATTTGTACGGATGTCATTAAAAACTTTGACGAGGGCTGTCTCTGTGCTGTGATATCTACGAAAACCAGACTGATAAACATCAAGGCGTTTGTTCATTGCTAGGAAGCTGTTTAGCTGCTGGAACACAACTTTTTCAATAATTTTACCGATAAATGGGAGATTAGAGATTGGTCTGTAGTTTTGCATCAAAGTGCTGTCTAGGTTCTTCTTCTTTAGTATTGGTTTGATAACTGCTGTTTTTAGGGCTTTGGGGAAAACACCTGATAGGAGCGATGAGTTAACTATTTTGATAAGATCCATTCTGATGGATGGGAGGACCTTTTTTAGAAAATTTGTTGGTAAGATATCTAAGCAGCAGGTGGCAGAGCTTAGTTTGTCAATAATTTCATCAAAGCTTGATTGATTTATTGTTTGGAAGTGAGTCATTTTCTCTGGGTGAGTGTTAGTTGGGCTCATAGTTGGTACTGGGGTTTGAACTGATGTACTGATTGATCTTCTGATGTTCAAGATCTTTTGAGTGAAGAAGGTGGCAAAATCATTACAGGCCCTGGTGGAGTTTAGTTCAGGGGGTATTGTCACTGGAGTGTTAGTTAGTCTCTCCACTGTAGCAAATAATGTCCTAGCGTTATTGCTGTTTCTGTGAATAATCTCAGAAAAGAATGAATCCCTTGCACCCTTTAAGGTTACTTGATACTTGTCCAGTCTCTCTTTATAAATCTCATAATGAACCTGGAGTCGAGTTTTCCGCCATTTTCTCTCGGCGCGCCGGCACTCTCTTTTTTCATTACATACCAGTGGATTGATTCTCCACTGAGACTTCTTTTTGCTAGAGACAGTTTTAACTTTAAGTGGCGCAATCGTATCCATCACGTCTGAGACTTTGGATATAAAATCATCTGTCAGTTTATTTACTGAGTGTGTGCTAGTGGATGTTGGCGATTCAGACAAGGTTGGAGTGTACATCAGTTTAAAGTTTTCAGCTGAATTTTCTTTAAGCTGAATTTTCTTTAAGGAAGCGTTTTTTAACATTGGATTTACTCTGATTAGGTATGTTTTCTTGGATGGTGCTTTGAAATGAGATGCAGAAATGGTCAGATAATGCTATATCCGTTACAGCAATGTTAGAGATATTTAAGTCTTTGCTAATAAGTAGGTCCAGAGTGTGTCCTCGGTTGTGTGTTGGCTCGTTAATGTGTTGGCTTAGGTCAAAGTTATGAAGGGCGTCATATAGTGCTTTTGTTCCGCTATCTTGGGGTTTGTCAATATGAATGTTGAAGTCTCCCACAATTGCTATGTGGTCATAGTCTAGACATATTGCAGAGCAAAGGTCATTGAAGTCGTTATAAAAGTTTGTGTTAAGTTTTGGTTTTGGTGGTCTGTATACGTTTACAAATATGACTTTGTTTGTGTCATTTGTTTCAGTAGCTAAATATTCAAAAGTGTTGAATTCTCCTAGTGATACTTTTTTAAAGTTTAAGGAATCATGAAAAACTGTGGGCAAACCACCCCCCCTTTTATTTTTCCTGGTCTCACTAATGAAGTGATAATTAGTTGGACAAGTCTCTATTAATACATTTTGTTCTGTATTTTCATCTAACCAAGTTTCTGAGAGAAATAGTGCATGTATATCATGTGTGATGATGTAGTCATTGATTAGCAGTGATTTTTCTGATAGTGATCTTATGTTTTGTATAGCTGCATTAATATTTCTTCTCGAGAAAAAAAAGATTCTGTTTGCTAGGTATTATTTTTAAATTCTGTACTGCTCGGTTATTTTTAGTTTTAGTGTGTGAATACCTCTTTTTTATAATAACTGGGATTTTACTTTCAAGGTGAGAATGTGAGTAATCTTGACCAAACACCACTTTCTGGAAAGAAGTTTTTCTGGCTGTGTTCGGTCGGTATCAGATGTCTGATATGGTGAGTTGAATTGGAGAGCAATAATGTTCATAGTTCCTGCTTGGGCGTGGAGTTAAAAGGAGGATTCCTTTTTTTTCTTGAGTTTGAAGTTTTTCAGAGAATTCCTGGAATGGTGAGAGCGTCTCAGAGTCAGGAGTTGAAGATTAAATGGATCTGCTTGTCTTTCCTAGATCAGCTGGTGTGTTGATTGGATGTGCCGTCTCAGGGAGCATCATCTGTACAGTAGAATCAACACATAGAGATACTGGAACTCTGTGTTTCTTTAGAGGGTCATCTGATGGTGTTGTTGCACAGTCAGCTGGCATGACTGTGGCAGGCTTATCATTAGTTCGAGGACAGAGCGGTTTGTTTGCATTGTTTCCATTAGATAACAAGTTCCAGAGATAGAGCTTCTGACCTTTTTTGTTGATATGACGTCCATCTTTTGAGAATAGATGCTTTCGTTCACAGAAGATCTTAAAATTATTCAGGAATGGAATAGACCTTTCTGCACAGACAGTTTTAACAAATCTGCTAAAACCTTTGATCCGCCTCCATTCTTCATCAGAAGGCGTTGCTGGAATTGGTCCAGATATGTGAAGTTCTATCTTGTTGGTGTTAAAGTTCTGGAGTAGATCCATGAAGTCCTTCTTTAAAATTTCCGATTTCTTGTGAGCGATGTCGACTGCTCCAGCATGGACAACAATTTTTTCTAGTTCTGGATTGCTCTCAATAATTGATGGAATTATCTCAGAAAGTTGAGATAATTATTGCAAGCCTAGTCTTGCAATAATGCAAGACTAGGCTTAAAACCTCCCTTTTCATAAAGACTTTAGTTAGTAGCTAGCTTTGTAGTTATGCTGCTATAGACTTGAACTGCCGGAGGACAGATGGACCACTTTTCTTCACTGTTCAGAAGCCTTTTTTTGCTGTTATGTTGGCTGTTAACCTAGACTTTTCTTATTGTTTTATCTCCATTGAAGCTACAGCTGGTCTAGTCAGCTACAATGCCCTGTTGCATGGGTTACATTGATTCAGATGATGCTCCCAGTGACTGAATAGCCTCAACTTACTTTTATAAACTTTTTTGCTTAATATAGATATTACTCATCAGTTCATTTTGTTCTTCCTGTATTTCTGCTCCGTCTTCTCAAAGCCCCCAGTGGCAGATGATTACTCATACGGAAGCAGGTTCTGCTGGAGGTTTCTTCCTGTTAAAGTTGAGATTTTCCTCTCTACTGTCACCATGTGCTTGCTCCATACAAATGATTACTGTGGTTCGAGTCTGCATGTTCCAGGCACAACCTTATGTTAACGACCCAACGCAATCTGCTGGGATTCCCTAAATGGAAAACTGAACTGATTGGAATTTTTGTACAATTGTACTGACATTACATTACTTGCAATGTGTCTTGAGATTACGTTGTGAATTGGCGCTAGTAAATCAACTGATCAGCTACTAATTTGATAACTTGGAGGTTTTTATAGAGTTAAATTTTTTCACAAGATATTTTTTATGTTCGGAAGAAATATGTTTTAGGCTATACTAGGCTAAAAATGTATAAACTAGGCTAAAGTATATAAACTATTACACAGTAATTGTTGCTTTTTATAAACGTAGTGTACAACTCTGCTAAAATGTAATTGAACACAGCAGAAAATTTGGTTTTCAAGTGTCCAAAAAAAAGAGTTATTTTGCGAGTCAAATGTGTCTATTACATTATGGCTTGCTTCCGCGTCCAGACTTTTGAACTTAAATAAATGCATTCCTATTTCTTTCCATGTGCTTACCATTTTTTGTGTGCTTTGTGAGTATCATGCCGCCTGGAACTTCAGCTCAGTGGTCAAAGCTAGAGACCATTTTTTCGCAGAATAAAGGACAAAATTTATTCAAAGGAATAAATGATTTGTCACAAACTGATGCCTGAGTGCAGTGCGATGCTTTACAATTCAACCAAGGATGGCTGCTTGAAGGTAAACGTCAGAGTGGGAGCATTGTGATGAAGGCATTCAAATACAACAAAAGCATAACGGCTATAATGCAAAGCCCTTTCAAAAGCAAATGCAAAGAGGCAGGAAAGAATATGAGTTGGTCGATAATTTTAGGTCAAGTACTTTTCCCTGTGGCGGCAAGCTGCGAATGTTGTCAAGGAAAATATCAAGGGTTGGCTGATGTCTACACACAATCTTTGCAGCATGTTTTATTGCACCTGTGCTCTGTTGGGTACCTCAACAAATAACATTCTTTGAACAAAGCACACAGAGGTCTCACTCATTGGCCCCAGAGCAAACCATTCTCTGTCGACTGCCATCTGTGAATCTCTCGCTCCCCTTCTCATCTTCTCTTTGTATGACTAAAAGGCTACTTTGTTAGTGCAAGTGTCTGTATTTGACTGACTGCTTGCTTTGTTTTGTTGATGGGCTAGTATGAAAATGTTGCAGCACAATTTTTTTTTTCTGATTCTCATATTTGATTTCAATATCCACACACCTTTCTGTTGTTGATGTGTCAGTGTTCAGGTAATTTTTTCAAGTATTCCATCCATTCCCCAGCTGTAAGCAATACATTTTGTAAAAATGTACTTAGATATTGTGCATATTTAAATTCTAAATTGTAAGGTTTCAGCATTTTTGAGCCGCGTAAGTTACCAAAATTCTGTTTGTTTTTTTTTGTTTTTTTTTCTGGGCCTTCTTAACTCCTCAGGTACAGTATGATTGCAGCCATGCCATACTGCATTAATACAGTAATTCAAGCAAAAAAGGCTCAGGTTTTCAGTACATCTTTGTACATCATGCTTTGTTTTGGTGTCATGTGATCTGAAGTTTTTCTGAGAAACTAGAAGTTGTGTTTTCTTCAAAACTACCCAATCCAAATTACCTGAAACTAATAATCCACATGATCAGAAATGAATATCAATAAAATATAAAATCTGTTTTATTCTTTGAACTGAGTTTTCTAACTTTTTAGTAATATTCTAATTTGAGACGCACTTTTATATGCAATGAGAAAACCAAGGATACAAAAAATCAAATATGTTTTCATCGAGCATACAAAATGTTCCCAAGGAGATTGTGAGTTGACTATCAGAAACACACCAAGTCAGATAGGTTCTTTACCAGACAAAGTCAAGCATGAAAAGACAAAAAACGTCTTTATAATGGTGTCGAGGTTAAAAACGTATTCTTTATTACTTTTGCAGGATAAACTCCTTCAATCAGGAACTGCTATCTGTATGTTTTAGAGGACCCAATGCTCCTCAGAGGAACCTTCTCAGAATAAGACTCAGGGACCAAGAGAAACATACAACTACACAACAGAATTCTGTTTGAGGCAACACACCTGATCAGATGGAGCCAGACCAAAGTCTGACTAAATTTCCAAACAGGGCATCCCCCTTTTATTACAGCACCACAACACAGAATCACAGTTTAACACACACACACCTTATCTCTTCTAGTCTCGGCCCAGGATAAGGGAGGAACCCTGTACTGGTACAATACTTCTCTGTAAAAACAAGTTGTCCTTCACTGTGAAACCAGCTTTGTTCCTTTTTTAAATAATAAGGCAGGTTACATGAAACTACATATAAAAAATGTTTACCCAAATATAATTAAAGCAGGTTATACAAAAATGAATATAAAAATGTTCACAAAGATATGACGAAAACTTCTTTATAATGGCTAAGGGATGAAATTACCACCACTCTTCCTGTCCCACATAATGATTACATAAGTATCAGAACTAGACAAAAAGAGCAAAGGAAGAAAAGTGGTTAGGTCTAATGAATATGATGTAATGGTTCTATTTTCTTCCAAACCATGTTGCTGTGGATGTGGTTCACCAGCTTGGGGAACACATGGCACACAGCGGAAGCATTGCAATGTTTTGCTTGTAAAGTTTTGTTCCTACCATTCCTAAAATTATTTTTATATGTTCCACATACCAGGGCCTATATCATTCAAAATCAAGTTTTGGAGTTTTCAACCATCTGGTAATGCAATTTTCTCTTTAAAAATCCCCCACCAGAGTGGTTTTTGGCTTAATTCACGCATGTCTGAGTAATCCTCCTTAATTTTGCTCTCTGAGCAGCTGCAGCTCCCTCTCCTAGAAAACGACTGACCCAGGCTTTCCACAGGACACATGACCAGCATGTAAAAAAAGCAGCACGTTTAGCGTGCACATTCTGCTGCTTGGCCTTTTCCATTGAGGGCATATGAAGCAGATAGCAACAGGGAAGCAGCTGTCACCAAGATTGTTAGAGTTTTAATCAAAAGTGTGACTGGGGTCATACAAGATTGAGTGCTTCTCGACTTCAATGATCAACCGGTCGTCGCATTGATTAAACAAAAATTAAACCCTCCAGCAAGGTACAGACTTCTCACCGGGTCGCAAAGGTAGTGAACTATTTTTTTATTACTAAAGCAACCGGAAACCAGCATATCTTTTATTTTGAAAACTTCAGGACGCCGAGCCGTCTGATTTCCTGTCTTCCCTATCCAAAATGTCAAAATGTACATGGTTCAGAGGCGTAGCGCGTAGAAAATAAGACTGCCCTGTAGGGATGCAACAGGACAGGGTAAAGTACCGGACCGTTCGGTACGCCGTCCTTCTGTACCGTTAAGTTAACTAACATTCTGCTTTTGTTCCCAAAAAAAGACAGTGGCCCAAGTACTGAAGTACGGACCGTACCGTGGGCTACCTGTACCGTTGCACCCCTACTGCCCTGTATATTTAGAAATGTGCTGCAACATGACGCTCCTGTGACTGTGCAAACTCGTGCTGCTTTCGCCTCTGGTGGAAAGGTTTCTTTTGACTATAGCGGTGGCTATCAGCTGTGGATGACGTGCTGCTGCTGTAATGTGCTGCTGACACATCCAGTGAAAAGGATGGGTTAGTGTTCAACTATTGACATTAGTTGAAAAACAAGGGAGTGCTAGAGGTGCCTGCATTGCCTCTGCAGGCAGAGTGGTTTACCTTTGCTAGAATTCCAAACACACCCTCGTCCTTACCACAGCTCATGGCTGCTTCGGTTTTTGGCAGCTTAAAACACTTTGTTGGATTTTTTACTTTATCTTAAACGGCATGTTGGCTGCATGGCTTACAGGAATTTATTCTACACACTTAAAGAACAGCAGCTGAATCAAAGACCAAAAACGCCTGATGGACAGAAGTAAGTGGCTAAAGGCTAATGCTAATGTGTGTTAGTCAACTATCAAGCTTCATGTAATATTATAACAACCTTGTGTGGTTAATTGATCTGTGGCATCTCAAAATGTTCAGTAAACGGGTGCAAACAACACCCACGGCTTTTATATAGACTGGGCTGGAACGATCTGCTTAATGGACTCAATTGCTTTCTGCTCTGCCTGCAGATTTAGCAATTGAAATATGCTTCGACTCTGGTTTATTTTTTTATTTTGTTGTAAAAAACAAACGTCTGAGCCCTTAATATAACAGAGTTTCATTGTGGTACTTTGTGCTTTTCAAATTCACTGTCAGGATACTGTTTGAGATGAAGCTCAGCACTGTTTCTCTCAGTCCAAGCTGCAGCAACTCTACACAAGAAGAGCGGAATGTGTGTGTGTGCGTGTGTGTGTGTGTGTGTGTGTGTGTGTGCGTGTGTGTGTGCGTGTGCGTGTGGGGTGGGGGGGAGGTTGTATTTGGCAGGAGGCAGGATTATAGAGGAACGAGTAGTTTTACTTCATTGTCCAACATTTGGGTGTGTTACCATGGAAACTTTTGGAGTAAATCGGCCTGTAAGTCAGCGCCGCGAGCAGGGGACGCGAGGTACAGCTGCTACGGTCACAGTATAGCGAAAGCGACTTGTAGAAAGTTCAAACTTATGAGGCCGAGACGTCTGAGTTCCCCGCCCGAAAGTATTGGCTTATTCAGATTCTGAAGAGAAATATTTACCTCTGATCTGTTCAATTGTCCCGAGAGAAAGTGAAACTAAAATGTCCCGCACCAACAGCCAGTCCCGTTTCGCCATGACGCTCCACAAGCAGCAACATTTCAGCTCTGCATCACGTTCTCCCGCTGAGAGAAAGGTATGTGTTCGGGTAGCAAGGTGGTCATCACAACGTTAATTGTGACCGAGGTGGGAGGAATGTAAAAATCAGTGGAAATCATAGCAGATGCGATCGAAAACACGAGAGAAAAAAAGACCGCTTATAAGCGAGTAAACAGCAGCAAAGTTCTCTGTCCCGGTGCAAGTGAGGATGATGATGATGATTTTGGCGAGGTTTGCTTGACAGATGAGGAAGAGTAGAATCACCAGTGGATCAGACAATTTGATGAGCCTGTTAGTTATTTTTGGGACGGATCTGTAAAATTCTGTGGCCAATATTTTCTTTCTGTTGATTTTATATAGTGAATAGAGTAACGGAGCCACATAAGAAAGGACATAAACAGATATCCACCCGTTCTTGAAAAAAAGCCACAAAAAAAGAAACATATAGATGTAGAAAATACATATATAGAAAAAATCTGAATGAAAAAATACAATCATTGATGAAAAAGTTTTAAACAATGTAAAAAAGCAAAACATTGTAAAAGTCATGCAATCCAATAGTGCCAATGCCTGATGATGTCATAATATGCAAATTAGATGTATGATTTTGCTCATATCACAAACTTTGGATCATACTGAAGATTTTTCTAATTTACAGTGTACCTTTATCTATAACCATATTAAAGCTACAACATTTTGAACTAGTGATATCAAAATGGAATATTTTATAGAAAAAACCCAGGCGCCTAGAGGGGTATGGCAGAAATTGGAAGGCTTCCTGGAAGCGGGAAGCTGCATGGCTGTTGTAACGCTCAGACTCTAGCCATTTTCGAGCATGGACTCGTTTGTTGCTGTGTGGGGAAACAACTTGGAGAAGCTCTTAGCCGGCTGGAATGGAAATGACCCCTGATTTGGAAGGGAGACCACTCTGATGGACTCTAAGGCTAAGAAGGAAAAGTGATCTTTGCCTGTGCATTTCTTATCAATTGAAATTCGGCCTAGACCAAACAAAGTCCCTTGGATGGGAATCTAGAAGTACTCCCCCTACCCCCACACCTTCAACTATGAGCTGGCTCAGCTCTCCAAGGACGCAAATTACATAATAGGCGAACAGACTGTGGGATTGAGCTGTGTGGAGTTCATGGGCTACTGACTACTGATGCACACACAGTCACACATAAACTCAGACCCTTACAGATGCACACACTTTCCTTGTCATCACTGCTGTAACTGTATCCCCAATCTCTCCTGCTCACAGTTAGATGGTGCGCATCTGTTGCAGCACATCAGCCCCCCCCGCCCCTGTTGTGTCACTGTTAATGTCTGCATATGTGCTTAAATGTTTAGGTGTGTTTTTTTTTCTATTAGCTATATTCTGACTCTGGATTAAGGAATCAAAACACAGTTGAGCAATGTGTTTCTGCTTAAAGCATGTTAACCATGAACCATTTAAGTTTTGACAATCAATGTTTAGCAAATCAACAAACGTCATCATGTGAACTTATATGAAAACAGTACATAGGGGCATATGTACAGTCTGCTTATAAAACTATTTGAAACACAATTGAGAATTTGTCTTGATCTCATGTTTACCAAGGTATGCTCTTCTGCAGCTCACTTTCACTGCAGGTTAGAGCATTTATCTGTTATGGCTCGCTCTCTGCCTGTGCTAGCTCCATCTGCTGAGGTTTTGCATCTGTATACTCCAGTTGATAAATGTATCCCTTTAGCCTGGTGCTAAAATGAGTTTCATCATCAGATGTTTCCGTTGCCAGACATGTAGTCAGCTGGTTATTCATTCAACAATGTAACAGCAGATTGGGAGATCCGAAACAGTTGACACTGGCTGCAGCACCAATTGATTAGATTGGAAAGAAAACAGTACTGAATAATAGTGAGCTGAGAATTTTGGCTTGCATTTTTTTGTGATGCAAATGAATCAGATTTTAAAAAGGCATACACTTTTTCATAAAGAAAAACTGCACAGTTTGATTGCCCCAGAAACTAGCCGGGACTACTTTCTTGAAAAGCTATGAACGGCATCTGCCCTGAGCAGGAGGTCAGAGTCAGGTCAATATGTATGCAACATGCAACTGGTAAGGATGTGATACAACTTCATGTCTAAAAATTCTAACTATCCCTGTAATGAACAGTATGCAGAGTGTCACAATAGACAAGTACCTGGATATATGGCAATAGTTGCCACAATTTAACCTTCATCCAACATGTAATTGAATGCACAACTGAGGTTTCTGTATTTAATAGCAATGGGCAAACTGTTTTTTTTTTGTTTCTCCTGTTATTCCAACTAAATGACATCACTGTTTACTGATGTGTGCATTAATTTGATTGAATTACTAGTCTATTCTTCAGTTCAAACATGATGTATAGGCATGATATAAAACAGGTTTTCATCTTATAGCCATATTTTGTTTCTCTCATTTTTACCCCAATGCTGTTTATTTCCACTTGTTTTAAAAGGTTTATGTATCCTAACGCCAACCTGCCTTTAAGATGGATGTATCCTTCGTCAAGCAGAGCCAAAACTAAGTTTCACTCAACTGTCACTTTGCTTTGTTGCTCCCTCTTCACTAATAGGGGAGGAAGTGCTGGCTGTAGCGTAAGCTGTTCAGGGCGAATATGCTGAAAGCATTTTTGGCTTCCGTTGTGCAGTTTGTATGAGTAGGGTTTGCTTGATTAAGGTCACTGTCTGTACCCAAGAAAGCAGCATTCAATAAAAGACAGACTAGATGCAGAGTTTCCTTTCACAAAACAAGCTGCACAGAGCTGATACTACTGTGTAAAATTGATGTTCCGGCTCATTCTGTGGATGCTGTGGATCTGAGGGCTGGTCATAACCTTCCGTCCTCTTAGCACATCTTGTGCAGTTCAAGAAGGGTTTACAGAGCAGTGAGGTGTATGCTCCTGCCGAGGGATGCCTGCGGCTGTCTGTCATATTTGTCTCTGCATGATTTGTAACAGCATCGAGCCTGATTTTGAGCTTCAAAGAGGCATCCACATGAATGCAAGGCTACAAACAATGGACAAAGAAAGCGTCTTAGTCTCCTAAGGAATTGGTAAAAAAGTTGTCTGGAAGAACATCAACTATATCCCTGTACCAATGTTATAAGGTTTTACAGAGGTTTACAAAATGAGTTATGCCCATGGAACTTTTCCTCATTTGTCACATAACAATTTCTCTCTGTATTGTATTAGGTTTTAATAATACATTTGATGGTGCCTTTCTAAATCTCAAGGTCACCTTATAGAGGAGAAAATGAAAAAAAAAAAACGTATATAAGTTAAGCAAGTTTGAGCAGATGTGATCTGAGCTGCATTTAAATAATGGAATAGTCAACATTTCTGATGACAGGAAGAAGTGAGATCCAGAGCCGCAGCATCACATAAACGCTCTTATGGATGTCAGGAGAACCACTTCAGCAAAAGATCTGGATATGCCTACCCAGTGTCCCCCCATCAAGTGACATTTGGTCAACAGTATCAAAAGATGCATTGAGAATTTCAAGAAAAAAAGAAAAAAAAATCCTTCTACATCACACTGTATCCAACAGTGGCCTCACCCCGCTATCTTGCAACAAAGACAGGCTTTTGATCATCTGAACCACAAGTTATCAGTGTAGATATACAAGATTTCCTATTAATCATCTTATTTTTCTGTAATATTTTCTGTAATTGAGGCAGACCAAATGGCATGCCCACGGCATAAAACAAAACAACAACCTCATGTATGTGTTTTTTTTCAGGGTTTACCTTTTTGTTCGCAAAAGTTTCCATTCCAACTTTATTTCGTGTATAATATAGGGTATGTGGCTTTATAAAATCAAAGTTGGACCCAAAATAGTTTTGGAAACCTAAAAACTGACACTTTTCTGTTGGTTAAAGTTATTCATAGACTTATTCACAACTGGATACATTTTGACAACATAAAACAACAAAAATTTAAGGTTTTGATACTTCAATCTGGTCTTCAAATGCATGTCATTGTAAAGCACACGTCAAACTCAAGGCCCGGGGGCAGAATCCGGCCCACCATGGCCATTTATGTGGCCCTCTTTTGTGCACCACAATACAATTTTTTTTAGTAAAATCAAATCGGTTTTCATTTAAACAGTCTTTAATAACATTATGTAAAGTTGTTCAGGATTATTGAATTTTAAGACGTACTTTTGGAATGTGGAGGGTGATTTTAATGGTTTGTTATAGTTTTATCATTCCTTTCTGCCACAACTGGATATTCATCGGCTTGATGCGACCAAAACTGGTTCGATGTTGAAGCTTGCAAAGTGTGCAAAGTCTGCCACTACTGAGCAAAAAACAATGCGTGGGCGGGGCTTCTTCTGTTGCTGTACGTTCTGAACTATGGCAGATAGTATTGATAGAGTGCCTTGGCTTTATTTGCTAAATGAATCTAGACAGCGTCGACTTCTGCAACATCAGCGCCGTTTGTGGATACACCCTATTCTACGGATGTGTTCTGAGTTTGGGGAGTTTAACCATTTGCTCCAGGAGCTACGTATGGATGAGGTTCGCTTTCAGCGGTACTTCAGTCTGTCCCGCGACCAATTTTACGACCTCCTGGGCTGCATCGGAGCTCAAATCTCCTACCAGGACACCAACTACAGGCGCTCTATTCCTCCCGAAGAGTGCCAGTCCATCTGTCTTTGGTGTTATGATTTTTTTAAATCTGCGTTTTCTAGACTTAAAACGTAGGTTTTTCCTGCTTCTGCTACATTCAAAATACGTGTAGTGACATCGCTACAATTATAAGCTCTGATTGGTTAACGCACCGATTCAGGGCCGTCAGCACAGTCAAAAGTTCAACTAGCTGAACTTCTGCGCTGCTGTCTTTATGAGGTTTGAAGCTTGAAAAGCAGGAAAAGCTTGAAAAGTTGACTGAGCCAAAGGTCACAAAGTGCCGCAGAGACAGTGATGCTCCTCCAACGGCCTCCGCCATAGACTTAACATGTAATCTTGATATTGCTGACGCTGACAAAGTCCTTGGTTTGAATGCAGCATTATTGTTCATCCTTATGATGAAAAATAAAGCACTGACTCTCCCTTACAGGCAGACATATGGCCACACAGATAAATCTATTAACTCTGGAATCTCAAGTCCTAATTTTCAAGCCAAGTACTCTACAGGAGTACAGGTTCTGGTGTGCATTTCTTTTTTTTCCAAGGGGGATGGAATTTAACTAAAATCCCAAAGTGAGACATACATTTTGATTTGTGAATAAAAGCTTTAGAACTTCACAGAATTGAAAGTTAAATGATCCAATACTTGTGGCAACACATGTCGGTGAACTTTGACAGTTGAATCTCAAGAGCATTTCTTCTTTTGACATGTTTGTTCTGCTGAGAGATGTATACACCCCAAATATTTTACATTAAATGGAAATATTGTCACAATACTCAGTGGACAGATCCAATCCAAGTAAATGTTTTGCATAACAAAGGTTTTCTCTGCACAGGTTCAGGAAAGTAGTACCTCAGAGATAAAGCGTTTCAAGTAGGTGATACTTTCACAGCAATTTCATGGAAAGATTTCATGAGAAATAAAAAAATAAAAATATGTGAGACAAGTACAAAATGGGAATCAAAAACATAAAAACATCAAAAGCAGATGTTGGCGCATACAATGTCAGAGCATCTCGAAAAGTTACTAAACATAGTTTTCCTTCTATCAAGCCTCCTTTAACACAGGTTTTTCAATCATCAATAACCATGGCAGGATTATCTGGGATAACTCCATGTAGATGATAAATATTGTCAAGTATACTGCATCCTGCAAAAACACTAAAATCTCTTAAATTTTACAAAATGCGAGTCATGTGATTGTGACGAAGTACAAAGTATTTTGAATGTGGTAATAGAGATTAACTTTTTTTTAAACAGTGGGGTAAAACAATATTTGGCAGCCACAGATTGTGCTAGTGCTGTCACTTAAAAAGATGGTCATTTCATCAGATACAATCTAGGGAATCATATTGTATCATTTTTAAAGAATTGATTTGCATCCTGATGCAGAAAAAGAGTATTATGCACTTACAAACAAGCAGAAATTCAGGATAATCATTTGTTTTCATCAATCAACATAATGCAGTAAATTAACAAGAGAAAAATCTAAATCAAATCAATATGGGGAGTGACCATCCTTTGCCTTCAAAACAGCATAAATTATTCTAGGTACACCAGAAGACAGCATTTGAAGCCCTTGTCCAGGATGAGTCTGTGTGTGGTGGCTCTTGATACACTAACTCCAGCCTCTGTACACTCCTTGCAAAGGTGCACAAACACTTTTAAATGGCCTTATCCTGATAATGCCCAGGCTGCAGTTCTCCCTGCTGCTTGTTCATTTTTCTTCTCACACTTTTCCCGTCCTCATAACCTTCTATTAATATGTTTTGATACAGCAGTTTGGGAACACCCAGCTTCTTTTGAAATGACCTTTTGAGTCTTTCCCTCTTTATGGAAGCTGTCAATGATGGTTTTCTGCACAATAGTCAGGTCAGCAGTTTTCCCCATGATTGTGATTGCTACTGAACCAGACTGAGGGACCGTTTAAACGCTCAGGAAACCTTTGCCTTGTTTTGGGTCAATTAGCTAATTCGAGTGTGACGCTTGAGCCAAATGTATTAAAACTTTTCCAAATATTTTGAGATTTTGAATTTGGGGTTTTAAGCCTTAAGCCATAATCATCAAAATTATAAAAACAAAGGGTTTGAAATATTTGCTTAGCATCTAATGAGTCTATATCATATAGTACAGACCAAAAGTTTGGACTCACCTTCTCATTCAATGAGTTTCCTTTTTTTTCATGACTATTGACCTTGTAGATTCACACTGAAGGTATCAAAACTATGAATTAACACCTATGTAATTATGTAGTACTTTTACAAAAAAGTGTGAAATAACCTGGCCTCCAAAATCACCGGACCTGAACCCAATCGAGATGATTTGGGGTGAGCTGAACCGCAGAGTGAAGGCAAAAGGTACTAAGCATCTCTGGGAACTCCTTCAAGAGTGTTGGAAAACCATTTCGGGTGACTACCTCTTGAAGCTCAAGAAAATGCAAAGCAGTAATCAGAGCAAAGGGTGGCTAACTTGAGGAATCTAAAATATAACATATGCATTCAGTTATTTCACCCTTTTTGTTTAAGTATATGTAACCCTTGGGTTCCCAACATTAAATAGGTTTGTTATTTTTACAAATAACAAGAGTACGTGTATCAGGATTAATGTTTTATTTGTTGTTTTTTGAAAAATTAAACAACACAAAAATTAATCATTGGGAGATACTCATTTCCCGTTTGTTTTGGGAAAATAAAATGACCAAACAATTTTTGGAACTGAGTTAATAAAATAAAAATAAATGCATAAGTAACAAACAAGCATAATAGGTAAAAGTTTCCTGTTCAAATATTTTGTTTTGTTACTTAAGATTAAAAAGATTAAAAGATGTAAGATTAAAAAGTGTTTTGTAGTTTGTATGTGATGTACAGCTCCACATGAGGTGTATAAAACAATACTGCTGGATGTTTGTTGTTCTGCTGCCCAAAGTCAGTCACTATTGAATGATTTCGCTGTATCTGAATTAGGATTGGCTGGGAGGCGGGACTTAGGAGCAGTGAAAGAGAGCCGTGAGAAAAAACTGAAAAAGAACACGCGAGGAAGGCTGAGCAGAAAAACTTGAGGATTCTGCTGCAAGTTTGGAAGACTTTTGGCTGTAAGTTCCAACTGCAAGTACCGAACTAGTTTGTGGACCGGCGGCTGCCACTGACAGACAGTTCTAAGAGAAGAAGCCAGCGTGAGTGGAGGTGACTGTTGTGATTCTGCACGTGAGTCGGCTGAGGGGGAGAAACGAGGCTGAGGTGGATCTGCAGCTGGGCCTTGGGGCGCGTTTCCCGTTTCTGCAGCAACAGGTGTGGATTTTTTGGACCGTGCTTGAAGAGATGAGGTAAAGGAGACAGTAAAGCAGCCATTAACTGTGGGGTAAGAAGACTGGAAAGATGCAAAGAGTATCAGGCCTGCAACGGGGTGGGTTAATTTAAATATTTGCATTTGTTTTTGTTTCTATATTTAATTTTTTTGTAGTGGGCCCACTTAATTAAAAAAGAGAATGTTATTTTTGTTATTTGAATGTTCATAAACCTAAGGAATACTGGTTGTGGTTAATATTATAATACAATCTAGTCTGATCTCCATTTAAGTTGAAGAAAAAAAATAAAAATAAAGAAAAAGTTATTCGGGAAATAAGATTTTTTTTTTGTGATCATTTTAGTTTTATGACTAGAGCCTACAGTGATTTACAGAATTATTTGCAGTTTTGTTTAAAACTCTTAATCCCGATTGAAGATCTGTGAAGAAGATTCTTTAATTTTAAGGAGGTCGTTACATTTTCCAAAAGTGGTTCAGCAGATATTTTATTTGAGAACTCATAAATAAAAGCTGTCAATTTTTTACAATGTCTCATTATTGATGGGTCAGACACAATTCAGAGTTCTAACTTCAAGAGTTTTCAGACATCAATAGAGGTAAATTTACTAACCAAAATTCCTACTAAAGGTTTACTTAAGGTGCATGGTTAGGTAGGTCGAACCCAGAGCGCTATATTTAGTGTGTAACACCAATAAAGCGCTACATAAAATGGAGGCACCGCTGGGATACATTATTAATAAAAGGAAGTAAAAGAAAAAAAAAAATTAATGGAAAAACAAAAACATTGTAAAAAATAAATAAATAAAAACCGTGAAATTAAAGTGGACCCCAATATTTATACAGTAAAGAGATTTCAGTTTTTAGTTCTGACCCACATTACTATTTAAGCCAAGCTAAAAAAAAAAATAAATAAAAAAAATAACGATCATTTGATATCAGTGGCTAAATAAGTAAATTACTATCTCAGCATGTCGATGTTAGAAAATTGGTGTAAAGAGGAGGACTTAGATGTCTCCCGTGTTCTTCTAGTGAAACGGGTCCCAATAGATGTAACTATTGAGCACATTGAAGAAACTTTGATGACAATAAAAGCCCTAGGAAGAGTTAGGGTAAGAGGAAGGATGTTTGATCCTCACTCACAGATGCTGATGGTGTTATGTGAATGTAGTGAGAGAGTTAACACCAAAGCTATACCCCTGGATGTGCCATCTGTTAGAGGGGGTGAACTGTGGACATTGCATGGGCTAGAAGATGGAGAAGGAATTGATGCTATTCTAGCAAAGGGACAAACCAGTACTCTGCCACAAGATAGCTCCACACCTCCTGAAGAGACAGCCGCACCAGAAATCCCGCTCTCAGATGCTATGTCAGGAAACTCTGCAGAGTCGATTATAAGAGCAGTAGCAGATCTACTTGCAAAGACAATGAGGCCTGCACAAGAAATTAATGTTTTCAGACGTCTACGCATCTATTCTGGTGTAAGTCCCACACCTCAGGGAGAAGAAAGTCTTGATACATGGATGGAGCAAGCACGATTGATGGTGGATGAGTGTGACTGTTCCACTCGGGAGAAACGTAAGAGGATTGTAGAAAGCTTGAAAGGGCCGGCGCTAGAAATTGCACAAGCAGTGAGAACTAATGATCCAGATGCATCCCCTGAGGAATATATTAAGGCCCTAGAAAAAGCATTTGGGGTGCCAGAGAGTCCTGAGGATGTCTACTTCTCCTTCAGAGCCTTACGCCAAGAAGCAGGTGAAAGGCTTTCAGATTTTTTAAGGAGAATAGAACAAAAGCTAACAAAAGTTCTTCAGAGAGGAGGGATAAATTCCAATCAGAGAGACAGTGCACGTGTGGAACAACTTCTTCATGGAGCTGTGGGTTCAGAGATATTGCTCCTTAAATTGCGACTGAGAGAGAGAAAGAAAAATCCTCCATCTTTTCTGACCCTGTTGAATGAGATCAGAGAAGAATTTCAGCAATCAGTGAGCGAGAAACAGATTACTCATTCAGCTAAATCAGTCGTCCGGCAGGTGAGGGTGGAAGGTGAAAATAAGTCTGAGTCTGAGGTCAAGGAGTTGAAAACCCAGATTAAAATGTTACAGTCCCAAGTGTTTGAACTTACTGCTTGTCAATTAAAAGCAACCCCAAAACCTCAATACGTATTCCCTATGGAGGAAACAAGATCCAGAAAAACTGAAGTACAGGCTTTAAGAAAACGAGTTGAAGATGTGCAACATCACCTCAATATGATGGCTGTTACCCACAACAGTCCTCAGCAGAAAAACGGTACTGGGTGGAGAACTGAGGTAAAGGCCAACAAACTAAATAGAGACCCTCCTTATATTGACGATAAAAAAAAGGGGTTTTCCAGCCGTGAAGAGGAAGACTTCTTTTGTTATCGCTGTGGGGACGGAGGACATGTGTCTACCCATTGTACGGCACCAGAAGACAATGCAAAGGTCATTCAAAAACTGATCCGTTCCCTAAGAAGACATAAACGAAACAATGAATCGATGAAACAGAGTAGTGAGACACCAGACCTGAACTGCTCAGTCAAGAGGAATGCAGTAGAGACACGAGAGGTTGCAAACATTCCAAGGGGACTAATTGGAGAAACCTCCATCAGTAATGTTATCATTGAAGGTCAGCTCACCCCCGCATTGATGGACAGTGGTTCTAGTGTTTCCATAATATTTGAAAGCTGGTACACAGCCCACTTGTCCCACCTACTTCTCCATCCAATTTCCAGATTGGCTCTTTGGGGACTGAGTGAATCCTGCTATCCATACAAAGGATATATAGCTATGGATGTCGAGTTTTTGGATGATGGACCTCATGCCGGGCCCAAGACAGTGTTAGCCCTCATTTGTCCTGATCCTAAAGGCCCAGATCAGGCCCCAGTAATTATAGGAACCAACGCCCGTAAATTTAATCATCAGCCCTAGACTCAGGCTGGAGTTGAAGAACAAGGGCAGGCTCGGACATGGCGTGTCTGTGTTGAAGCACCACACAAGTTGGGAAAGAAAAAACCCTCAACCCAGTTTGAAGATAAAGTTGGGCACATAAAATGGATGGGTCCAGGACCCCTGAAGGTTCCCCCTGGGGGTTCTGCCCTGGCTGATTGTAAAGTCATAACCACGGAATCGTGGAAGCAGGACATGTTAGTGATTGAGCCACCGGAGCATCATTGTCTCCCAGATGGAATAATGGTTCCCCCGTGTGTTCTCCTACCATCTGATATGGATGTAAACAGTTTCTCATTGGTGTTAAAAAATGAGTCTGTTAAACCCAGATCCATCCCTAAAGGCACCATTGTCGCTCATGTTCATAAGGCTAGTATTGTGACAGAGCTACACAAGGAGAAGGAGTCAAATAAAACAATGGACCCAAGACTGTTTGACTTTGGAGATTCCCCAATCCCAAGTGTATGGAAAGACCGGCTTGCTAAAAAATTATCAGAGAAAGTTGGAGTGTTTTCCCTTGAGGAGTGGGATGTTGGATTAGCCCGGGGGGTGGAACACACCATTCGTCTCAGTGATTCAAGACCGTTTCAAGAACGATCAAGGCGCCTTGCCCCGGCAGACATCGATGATGTTAGGAGTCATTTGCAGAAACTGTTGGCTGCTTGAGTAATAAGGGAGTCACGTAGTCCTTATGCTTCGCCCATAGTGGTTGCAAGAAAGAAGAATGGTTCCATCAGGATGTGTATTGATCATCGTACATTGAATGCACGCACAATCCCTGATCAATACACAGTCCCCAGGATCGACGAAGCCTTAGACTGCATGACAGGAAGTCGCTGGTTTTCTGTATTGGACCTAAGAAATGGATATTACCAGATTGCCATGGCTGAACAAGACAAAGAAAAAGCAGCCTTTATCTGCCCTTTAGGTTTTTTCCAGTTTGAGCGTATACCGCAAGGAATCACTGGAGCTCCAGCGACGTTCCAGCGATTAATGGAGAAAGCTGTGGGTGACATGAAACTCCTACAGTGCTTGGTGTACCTGGATGACCTAATAGTGTTTGGCCGGACTCTGGAGGAGCATGAAGAACGTCTCCTCAAAATTTTGGACCGACTGCAGGAATATGGTCTAAAAGTGTCTATTGATAAATGCCAGTTTTGTCAACCTCAAGTCAAGTATGTCGGCCATATTGTATCTGCTTCAGGAATAGCTACTGACCCAGAAAAGATCAAGGCGGTCACCAGCTGGGAGCAGCCCACAGATCTCAAGAGCCTTCAGTCATTTTTGGGTTTCTCTGGGTACTACTGGAGGTTCATTGCCAACTACTCAGCCATTACGAGACCCCTGACAGAATTAACCAAAGGTTACCCTCCTGTTAGGAAAGGAAAGAAGGTAATTGAATCCAACTCCACATACTTCAAAAAGTCAGAGCCTTTCGGAGAAAGATGGACTTCAGCCTGCACTACTGCTTTCCAGAACATAATTCAGAGCCTCACACAAGCCCTCGTCCTCGCATTCGCAGACCCAACTAAGCCCTACATCCTCCATGTAGATGCAAGCCTTGATGGGTTAGGTGCTGTGCTCAATCAGGAATACCCAGAAGGCTTACGTCCTGTAGCCTTTGCCAGTCGAAAGCTGAGAAACTCTGAAAGAAATTATCCAGTCCATCAACTTGAGTTTCTCGCTCTCAAGTGGGCTGTTGTCGATAAATTCCACGACTACCTGTATGGAGCCAAGTTCACCGTAAGAACTGACAATAACCCACTTACCTATGTTCTAACTACGGCCAAACTGAGTGCTGCGGGGCATAGGTGGCTTGCTGCCCTGTCCACATATGATTTTGGTATTCAGTACAGACCAGGCCGGGAGAACATTGATGCCGATCTGCTCTCTAGGAATGCAAACTCTGAGGATGAGGGATGGATACCCCCTTCTGGGGTGAAAGCCCTGTGCAAAAGGGTGAGTGTTACAGGATCTTCAGAGAACATCAGTCGGTGTGTGGATCAATTGGGAATCTCACCAGCTGCTATTCCTGAATTGTATGTGTGTCCCATCTCTCTGAGTGAGGATCCTTCTCAACAGTTGAGTATAACAGATTTAAAAAGTGACCAGGATTATGATGAAGCTATTAACAGAATTAAGGAGGAGATAAGGGCTGGAAAATGGCCTTGCAGTTTTCAGACCAATCATCCAGAAGCAGTCCTGTTACAGAGAGAAGGTGAAAAGCTGCAGATAAAGCATGGACTCCTTTATAGGAGGGTTGTAAGGCCAACTGGAAAGGAAGTTTTTCAGTTAGTACTTCCAGCTAAACACCGACCTCTAGCATTAAAAATGCTGCATGACGATTTTGGACACCTTGGCATCGATAAAACCACAGAGTTGGTGCGTGATCGGTTTTACTGGCCCAAGATGGCAAGTGAGATCGAACAATATGTCAAGACTTGCGGAGTTTGTGTAGCTCACAAGACCTTGCCTCGAAGAGTTAGTTCTCTGCACCAAATCAAGAGCCGAGGCCCACTAGACCTGGTCTGCATTGACTTCTTCTCAATAGAGCCTGATTCGCGTGGGGTGTCCAATGTGCTCATTGTCACCGATCATTTCACTCGATATGCACAAGCCATACCTACCAGTAACCAGAGAGCTACTACGGTAGCAAAAGTCCTGTTAGAAAAGTTCTTTGTACATTATGGCCTGCCATGCAGAATCCACTCTGACCAAGGTCAGGATTTTGAGAGTTCACTGATAAGAGCTTCTTAATATGTTGGGGATAAAAAAATCAAGAACGTCGCCATATCATCCCCAAGGAGACCCGCAGCCAGAGCGCCATATTTAGTGTGTAACACCAATAAAGCGCTACATATATATATTCATTCCATACCTTATGTGTTTATTCATAGTTTTGATGCCCTTAATTGAGAATCTAAAATGTAGTCATGAAAAGAAAGAAAAGTCATTGAATGAGAAGGTGTGTTCAAACTTTTGGTTTGTACTATATATTAGCTTCACCTTCTAAATTAAAATAAATTAACTTTTGCAAGATTATATATTTATTTTATTTTGCTGTGTGTGTAAACATATTTGTTCCACCAGGAGTACGCAGCTCCATCATCCACCTCAGGCATCCACTTCATCATCCATCATGGATCTCCAGCATCCGCCATCATAGTCTCCCACATTGTCCCCTGAGTGGACCAGTCGGGTACTAAATTTCTGGGGCACTTTTTGGCCCCAATCCGCCCTGGGCTCCATCAAGTTATGTTCAGATTATTCCTCCTTTTAAGACTCAATATTCTTCCCTCAGGTCATGGGAATAAACTGAGTGCAGTTATGTTTAGGACTCATAAAAAATAAAAACTTACAGTTTGTTGCTTATATTTCACACCTGTCATCCCAAAATATGGCGCATTTAGTCATTGGGTTTAAAAATCACCATTTAAAGATTTTGTTTTTATTTAGTCAGTTTATATTCGTCTATTCAAATTTAATGATCTGAGATGTATGGAAAACTGTAAAAAAAAAGCATAGAGAAGAAATTGTAGATGGGGTAGATATTCTTACAGCATTTCATATAGTTCATAAAAAGTTTTTTTTATCTAGGCCAATAAAATCTGATACTATACAGTAGTAACTTTGGAGCATCGCAGTTTGAAGGCTGGTTGTTGCAATTTTCTTTTCCCTCTATGACGTTTTCTCTTTGTCAAAAACATTTCAAATCAATGTTATTTCCCTATTGTTAAGCAAGGACAACAGCATCCTTTAAAACAGATTGATGAAAGCATCAAGCAGGTCAGTCAGTACGTTCACATGCACACCTAAATCGAGGAAATATTTTGCCAATAAATCAGACTAATGACTTAACCAGAGTGAGAGCCGTGTCCCTGTTTACATGTTAGAGAAAATCTAATTATTGAAATTAGTGCATTCGTTTCCACGATGCTTAGTGGCGACATGCGCCCCCATCCTGTTAGGCCTCTTTCAGTTACTCAAGTGACACACAGACTAAACAAATGCTGGCAGGATCAGTCCTGCAGACTGAGTAAAAACAGGATATGCACAATAAATGGTGTCTATTTTTAAAATTGTTGGTTAAAAGAAGCATACATTTGATTGTGGTTTGATGATTGCTGGGGACAGTTTCTAAATATCAACATAAGCGTTCGTCCGTTTGACGTTTCTTACAAAATGCCCTGCAGTGGAGGCCATGTTGTTGAAACTCGTATTTTAGTTTATTCAATCAATGTTAATTAAAACCCAGACTTTTTTTCCTTCAAAAAAAAAAAAAAAAAAAAAAAGGGTATACCAAGGGCTTTTCTGAAATTTAGGGAAGAACTGGCCTCTCCACTTTAAGTAAAAAAACTGGCCTCTCCACTTTAAGAAAAAATACCATGCAAACTTACTGCGGTGAAGTTAGCTGGATAGTCGACACACATTTGTTTGATTTAAGCACTTTATTAGAGCGAAGAACTGCACTCATGGAGCAGATACATCGCCGTCAAAGGCTCGCTCCATAATTTCCATACATCACAAAAGAAATCAATATCTATGGGATCCCCTGACAAAGTAACCCCAAACTTAGCCTACCTGTTGAGTATAAACCATGGTAGAAACTTAGTGATGGAGGCCGACCTGTGCTGTCAGCACACGCCATCATTGGAAAGAATCTCCTAACACCCACTCTGATCTTGTTTCGCTCTTCCTAGCCCTCTCTCTTCTTCTCATACACCTCAAAGACTTTCTCTTGCGACTCAGCCATTTTCCAACAATGCGGTTAGAACTGTGAGGCAGAATGAATGGATAATGGCAGAGCTACAGATAAACAGGAGAGTGTGCACATGCAGACTCTCAGGATGATTGACAATTAGGGGGACCAATAGTGTAGATGATCCATCCTGATGAAAAAAGATCCTCCACAATATCTTTAATTTTTCAATGCCCCTGAAAAACTCCTTCAGGCTACAATATTTAATCCACATTGTAGCACAAACAACAATGTTAGTTAAAAATGTGAAACAACAATGCTGCCATTGAGAGAGATCTTTCTTCAGGTGGGTTTAATATTCAAGAACTAAGAACAAGGTTTAAGAGCTATGCCTCTTACCAACTGATCCAAATCTATAAGAAAAGCCACTTGGTGCTTGGGTATGGATGGGCAGGAGGTTGGTTGCAGGCATATTCAATTTCCAATCACTTTACCTGGGTGGCTTAGTCCAGCCACTCCAACTCCAGTTCCGTTCAACTTCAGTCAGACTAAGGTGTATACATGCATTACAGAAGTCTGATTTCAGTCAGACTAAGGGAATAATTTGGCTTTCCCTTCCTGCATGGAGTGTCACAGTAAGGCAGCAATTATGATTCCATTACCAGCAAATCTCTGATCATAACTAATCTCTGAAATTAATTAAAATCTGTGCTTTCTTTATTTCTGGTGTAATTGAGCTTGTGTGTTGGGCTTGGGTTTCCACTGACAAAGCTAATCCCTTTTTTATAAATTAGACTAAAATTGCATGAATCAACAAGACACTCGTCTACTATTTATAATTATTTCATTATGTGCCACCATGGGTGTTGGAGGAACGACTGATTGGAGCAGCTAGTGATCCATTTGACCTAATAAGGCTGCATTTTCTTTCGTTTTGTTTTTTTGGTTTGTTTTGCTTTCTGAAAGGGAAAGACTTTGGTTATTACCTGTGATTTTAAACTACATAGTCAACTTTTTTTATATATATATATATATATATATATATATATATGCTCGAAGCTTTAAAGTTGTCTTGGAGAATCCCATGACTACCCTCTGCTTCCAATTTTTTAATTTAATTAGATTTAAATATACACCTTTGGCTAACTCTTGCTAACCTAAGAAATCAACTAGTAGCTCTTTGCCCCATCATGACATTCACCATACCATCTATAATGACAAATTACTTTAAGCAGTTGATCTGGAAGGTTTCTCCATTTTTTGTGTGATTTCTGCCCAACAGCCTTTGCTCTGATCCACTTTTCATCCTTGATCCTCTCAGCTTGGCATTTCTCCCTCTCCCTGCTGAGCTGCCACGCGCACACGCTAACAAGCGGCATGCCATTGAATCTGCTCAACCCACCTTTCATCTGTGGAGCCTTAAATGCACCTGGCTTTGAAGTGTACGGCACAACAACAACAAGTAATTTAGTCGTCTCAGTTCATCGGGCAGGCCGTTTTGTAGTTAGCCCCAGGGTAAAGCTGTCTAACACGAGGCAGGGAAAGGAGCACTGAGCATTTAAAATGGCTTTCGGAAGGGGTTCAACCCTTATGTAGTTTTAGTAAAGCTGTTCAAAGACACAAACATGTCAGATGGACATGTCAGAAAGGCTAAACATAGCGAAGGATTAAGTTCATGTAAAAGATGTCTGCCTAATTGCAGTCTTGCGTTTGTTTTTTTACCATAAATTTTTCTCTCAGACTCTTATTTCCATTTTAAGGCTTAACTTACTGTAAGCTTTATATTATTGCTCAGCTGTCTAAGTTCTTATCTTTTTACTAAAAGGCCTAAACAATGTTTGAATGAAAACAGGAGCTTTAGAATACAGTGACATGTCTCAAACTAGGAATACGGGTATTTAGCCACCTATGAAGTGAGTAGAGAGTCTCATAGACTGGTCTTACATTAACCCCACTTATACCAGTGGCAAAGGTATTCCACTACAAGACTGTGTACTTGAAGCGTAGCCACTCTAATTGTTGGAGTCAATTCCAAAATTTTAGAGCTAGCACAGCAAACACATGGTCCACCTGGGATCTGCATGTGGTTCTGGGAGCCAGCAACACACACTGTTCTAAAGAGGGAAGATACTTTAGCGAGGATATAGTCAGCCCAGCCCGGGGCTACTCCAGGAATCACCAGAGTACTAGCCTTGGTAAATGCATGGTGAATTTTACCAGGAATTCTAAAAACAGGAATGTTAGGGAAAAATAATAATGTCGTATAATTATTTTCTTAGGGTATATTTCTATATCACATAGTTTAAATGTACTTTTTAAATGTCATTTGGTTTCAACCATATGATCCTTTGTATATACCCTGTTCTTTTAAGATGCTAATGAAGTTTGACCAAATAAAGAGAGACTGCAGTGGGAGGGCCTTTTGAGACCAGGTGACAGAGCTGTGTGATCAGGACAGAGGGCTGGGAGACTGTCTGAGAAGCTGAAAGGAGAACAGACACACTGTCAACCAGAGTATCTTCCTGATCTCCCTCTGCAGAACTTTATTTTATCTCCTACTGCAGAGTTTATTTAACTTCAATTTCTCTCCGACCCCTGTGTGTGATTCTTTCTCGGTTAAACCATTATTTTTTACCCTAACAAGGAAAATACTAGAATATTAATTCTATTGCACTTCTGGCTGTTCATTTAGGGTTGGTTTAGTGTTGGAAAGGCGAACCTCTATCTCAAGCTTACAATCGCCAACTTTTTGTCTTTTAGCATTAACCTGGCGTTAGCTCCATTCACCTTCCTATCAACTGATTGGTTTTCCTGCTCCTGCTGAAAAATCCACCCAGCATTACGCTGCCTCCTGTTAGCTGTTTGCAATTGTTTGCTTTTGTACCATGCATTGCTTGAGGCAATCAAGAAGCTGAACTTCTACAAGCTTTCTTTTGTTTACTCACATCTTTATCTAAAAATAACATTTGGTTCTAAAACAATTAATCATGATCAAGGGAGTAAAGTACAAAAAGAAAATCCATCTAAGTCAAATTACCTTTTTAGAAACATTTTATCATTTCTACATTCAGGTTTGAGGCAAATGACCAACAAATAAAAAAGGTAGCCTGCTCTAAAACTAATAAGATGCACTCTTGATTAAAGATGGTATCACATCCCAGCAGTATTTCTGCTGTTAAATCGTGATAGCAGAAATTAAATATACCAAAGGACGAAATTATGAAAGTAAATCTATTTATTTTGCTTACATTTTAGCTGAAAGTAAAAGCAAAAATCAAATACATATCCACAGAAACCTATCAGAGGCAGCAGTGTTGTAACAACAATGTCCCCATATCTAATAAGTTTGAGTAATACAACAACACAATGATCTGGCAGGGCATCCGTTTCTCAGCTATGTGTCACATTATGTGCTGTTAAAGGTTGTGTATGCTGTAAAGGTGATTTATGTGTGAAATAAAACGATACCACTATGTTTTGCCAACCGAGAGGTGTAAGCAGCAATAATGACACGTCACAAGGAAAAGGTGCATATGGTGGCTATGTTGCTCCTTAAGCTCAAACATTACAGCGAGTCAATTCTGCTTTTTATAGTTTGACCATCATCATTGCCAACCGCCACTGGACCTGGTCCCATAAAAACAGTATCCGCATTGTTGAAAGATGCAAGCGTTACATTTTGAACTGAAGCAAAATAAGGCAAGGTGTGTATTCTGTGTCGCCTACAGCACAGAATGAAAATACTTTTTGCATTTTCTCATCATATTAACCATTCCATTTATCACTAAACCTCATGCATGCAAATGCATCGCTGTGGGACTGTCATCTGTGAACATAGTGGTGCTCCAGATCATTAATCAACTCAAGGAAAGCTAGTCAAAGGGCTTCTACAATGTCAAGGAAGAGAACGCAGAGCTTGTTGGGCACCTACACTTGGGAGCTGATCGCAGCACAACTCCTCGTTGGTCCCCTGATGAAGGGAAGTGCAATAACTTTTCTTGATAGGGTTTTTATAGCAAGCCTTGAAAAACTACTCCTAAAGCTCCACTTTTTTTTACATTTGACCATCAACTAAATTGTATTTGATAAATATTTTATGTGATAGAACAAAAGACCACAGATGTAAAGGGTTTGGTGGTGGTGGGTGCTTTTACCCAAAAAAAACTAACTAGAAAGTGAAATCTATTTTTAATCAAGCATGCTTGCTTTACTACACCTAGAAGTCTTTAGGGTATACTCTCACCTATCCTGGCACAAGTAGAGACTGATAAATGTAATTAGATTGTGTGTGCCAACCATCATTTTTTTTAAGAGTGCAATAGGTTTTCAACAGGAGTTGGATCTAGACTTTAATTGGACCATTCTAACAAGTCAACATGCTTTGATTTGAATTATTTTGTTCTTGCTCTGGCTGCTTAGGGTTGCCGTAGAGCTGGAAGGGGAACCTTTTTCACGTCTCAAGTGATTATTCTAGATTATTCTAATCACAATTTCACAAGGTGCTATATGCAAAGTTTTAGAGATTATTCTTTAGGATTTGGTAGAGCTGATCCCCGAAGGCAATTGCATTCCCACACTATTGCTGCCTAAAATCAAACTTGACCACTTCGCAGACAAGTTATATTTAACCTAAACAAACTTTGGGGCTCGCAGCCCCTTGTCTTTCATTTTGGTGAAAGAAAGGTTCAAAGCATGTGTTTAACATCTCAAAAATAAAGTGACAGAAGTACTACACTGAATGGATATTCAGAAAAGGACCAAACTTGAAAAGACAAGTATGCAGTGTGAGAAATGGCAGTAAATTTAACATATGTCCAAGGCACGGCTGGTTGAAAGTTGCAAGACCCACCATTTTATCCTTTTAATTCCCAAACAAGATATTGTAAAAGTAATTGAGGGTAGGAAAATCGGATGGCCATTTCAATCACAGCCTCATATTGTAGTTTCAGACAAATAGTCTTGACAGTTGCTTGCCCTTTCTTCTATAAAATAAAAAAAAAATCTATGTTTTACAGACACTACCTTGCTTTTTCCTATCAGGAGGCATATAAATCCAAAACATCACAAAGTTAATTTCTAAAGGAAGACTTAAGTTTGACATGATCTGGCAAACTTAAGACCCCTCCATAATTTCTAAATGGGATAACTTTCAAATCGCAGGATGTTACCCCACACCATCACAGATTAGCTAAATTAATATCAAATACAAAGAGGTATGTTGTTACAACCTACTCCAGTAGAGAGGTGAGTTATAACTATGGCTGGTCATCGAGCATAGATTGGAAACGGGAATCGTATGTTGATTCTCCTGGATTTAAAATTCTCATTCCTAGGTTCAATTCACAGTCCGCTGACCAGAAGAAGAACCAGCCGAATACCAACGAAGAAGAATCTACTAGAAGTGTTAGCTATATTGCACAATCATGGAAAGTGTGTGAAAGCGCTCTAAGATGTAGCTTCATGTTAGCAAACACCACAACAAGGCTCAGTGGGATAACCAAGTAATAACAGACCTGCCTGTGTTTGATGCACTGCGCCGGCTTATCTCATTAGCTCTTCCTCCCGTCAGCCCAGCGCTGCACTCCAAATCCAGCCTGTAAAATATGTTTGAAGTCAGCATTGCGGCAGCAAACAAGTTATACTCTGACTCATTGTTCAACTCAACTGCAAATATCCAGCTAATATTAGCTTATATATTTGTTTTCATAGACAAAACGGGATTGCTAGGCTAACATTAGTCAGGCAGCTGACAATGCTCTGATGTGCTACGCGTCTTCCGTTCACCATCGCAGCTGACTGAAATGCAACAAGTAAAGGAGTTCCAGTGAAAGGTTTCTGATTTCATAATGTACCTGCAGCTAATATGAACTGGATTAAGTTTTGTTTTTTTCAATATTGTGCACCAGGTTTGCCCAGTGGGATTGCATGCTACCATGTTTAAGTTTCTGCAGCTATAAACATTCAGGATCCTTGAAAATCAGATTTAATGAGATTTTCAAAAATAAAGCTTTCCATTAAAAAATTTACCATATTTTATTTATTTATATATATATATATATATATATATATATATATATATATATTATGGCATGTGTGGTGTAATTCTGCATAGGGTTTAAACTTTTATTATTCAGAAGGTAAAAGACTGTTTATATAGTTTGCATGGTTGTAAAGATGGGTCTGTCACTATTGTTTATGGAGGTAAGCTTTTAAGTCATAAAACTCTGGGGTGAGTTTTATTGCAAGCTGAAAAAACAGGATGTCTGTAGATTTAGTGTGTTGCCATAAAACCATAAAACTCAGAAGGAGCTTTTAAGAAAAGACGTCTCACCCATATGACTGTATAGTTTTCTGACAGCCAATAAGGGCTAAGACACTGTATGAAAATGTTCTGATTGGAGAGATTAGAAACGCCCAGAGGCCCGGTTGTCTATAAAGCTGTGAAATGAAGATCATTTAATTGTTCAGATTTCTTTAAATCTGGACCACAGGGGAACGACGGGGGCAAATTCCTCTGTAAAACTGCAATTTTTTAATCTGTTCAAAATAAATGTTAAACTGGAAATTGGCTCCATTTTGTCTCTGCTTGAACATGCATTGAATTACTTATGATAATTATTTAATTCAACACATGCCATTCAGGAAAATATTATATATTTATATTGATATGTTGGAATATATGGAATGAACCTTGAATATATTGATTGAACTTTGAATATATTGAATGAACCTTGAATATATGGAAGGTAAATCTGAATATATTGAATGATAGTCTGAATATATGGAATGAACCTTGAATATATGGAATGAAAGTCTGAATATATGGAATGAAGTTTGAATGTATGGAATGAACCTTGAATATATGGAATGAAAGTCTGAATATATGGAATGAAGTTTGAATTTATGGAATGAACCTTGAATATATGGAATGAACCTTGAATATATGGAATGAACATTTTGAATTATATTGGAAGATGATGGACTGAATATATGTGCCTGAAGTCTGAAATATATGGAATGAACTTGAATATATTGAAGGGAAAACCTTGAAATATATGGTCTGAAAATCTGAAATATATTGAACATGAAAGTCGAATATATTGAATGAAGTTTGAATATATGGAAAAATGCTCCTTGAATTTTGGAAATGAAAGTCTGAATATAATGGAATGAAGTTTGAATTTATGGAATGAACTTGAAAATATGAATGGAACTTGAATTATGGAATGAACCTTGAATATATGGAATGAAAGTCTGATATATGGAATGAAAGTCTGAATATATGGAATGACCTTGAATATATGAATGAACCTTGAATTATATGGAATGAAATTGAATATATGAAGAAAGTCTGAATATATTGGAAGTGAACGTTTGAAATATAAGGAATGAACCTGGAATATATGGGACATGAAGTCTGAATATATGGAATGAAGTTTGAATATATGGAATGAAGTTTGAATATATGGAATGAACCTTGAATATATGGAATGAAAGTCTGAATATATGGAATGAAGTTTGAATATATGGAATGAAAGTCTGAATATATGGAATGAATGAAGTTTGAATATATGGAATGAAAGTCTGAATATATGGAATGAAGTTTGAATATATGGAATGAAAGTCTGAATATATGGAATGAAGTTTGAATATATGGAATGAAGTTTGAATATATAGAATGAACCTTGAATATATGGAATGAAAGTCTGAATATATGGAATGAACCTTGAATATATGGAATGAAAGTCTGAATATATGGAATGAACCTTGAATATATGGAATGAAACCTTAGGCCTTAGTATTATGGGTATTGTAGCAGATTATCATACCTTTCATTATGTGTTTAATTAATGGTTTTGCTGAGATGAACTTTATGATTTAGGCATCAAGTTGCCTATTTCAACAACTGAATCTCAGTTATTTAATTTCTAACTTCTCATTAGGAATTTTCCTGTTTTTGAAACCTTGAAAACAAATTGGACATTGTCAAAAGCGAGAGATATATGTATCGTCCAATTCATGAAAAGCAGGGATTATTTCCTTATTTGACCTTTTTTTTTTGGGGGGGGGCAGTTATTACAGTAGCGGATAAATATGGAGGGTTTCTGTAATTTTGACAGATTAATTTGTCCGTTTGTCGTGCAGACACGTGGAATACAGTTAACTAAATTAATAAAAAGAGATTTACATTTGAAGCATTTGTGAATAATTTCATGGCATCTCATTATCAATGAGCTAGCAGTGTGTTTCAAGATTTACGGAGGCTTTGGAGCAGTCACAGTCCTGCTCCAAAAAAAACCAATCACCTGTACAGAATTTGTGCTTGCTACTGAACTACTCCCGCTGACAGCAGTTAATACTTAAGATGTTGATTGTATTTCAGTCTCCAGATGTGGTAGTGGAGCACAGATTCAGCTTTCAGAACATTTAATGCCTTGTCCACATGTAGCTGGGTATCTCAGAAAACTGAGATATTTTTCTACGATTTGGCCCGTCATCCACACGTAAACTGAGATTTTCGGCACAAAAAAACCCAACATTTTTTTAAATCTGGCCAAATTGGAGATCTGCTATTTCTCCATTTTCAGCATCTATGTGTGGACGGATGAAAACTGAGTTTTTAGTGCTGTAACTTCACAAGCTGCATTTACACTCAGAAACAGCATTTATGCCCTCAGAGCTGTGTTGGAATCATCAATTGTCAAAGCATGTTTTGTTTGTTTACTTTTAGAGCTCTGTTACTGCTGCAGGCTGAATATAGAGAATAGAAAGTTACTCTGAGTGGATAGCATTTGGGAGAACTATTGCCCCTACAGGTTTGCCATGTCTATGAAAGTGCTGAAAAACACATTTATCCGGATTTTTTTTCTAAAGAAGACGGGCCGTCGACGGCCGTTTTTTTTATTAAGGGATGTGTTGGATTATGGCCTAAATCCATAGACCTTCCAAAAACTCAAAAACACATGGCTGCTTTTACACCCCCCCCCCGCATGTGCAGTTCAGATCCATGCGAATAGCGGTATTTGTGACTTGTTTAGGCCACAGTAGGTGAACTTTTCATATTTTACGTTTAAAATGGGAGGTTTTTATGGTTAACATGAAGTTAATGGGGCCACAATCAGTGGTTGTCACTGTGGGAAAAAAAATAAAAAGAATCTGCTTGAGATTGAACTTTCTGGCCTTAATTGTAAGTGGTATATGTGGAGAAAACCAGGCACTGCTCCTTAGCAGCCAAACAAAACCCTACAGTAAAACATGGTGGTGGGAGTATCATGTTGTGGGGGTGTTTTTCAGCTGCAGGGACAGAACTGGTTGTAACTGAAGGAAAGATGAATGCGGCCAAGTACATCCTGCAAGAAAACTTCTACCAGAGTAATTAGGACCCGAGACTGGGTTGAAGCTCCACCTTTCAACACGACCGTGACCTAAGCACACACCTAAAATAAAAAATGGTGTGGCTTTGGAATAACTCTGTGACCGTTCTTGACTGGCCCAGTCAGATCCTTGACCCAAACACAATTGAGCATCTCTGGAGACCTGAAAATGGCTGTCCACCAACATTCAACATCCAACCTGATAGTATATATAGATTTAAATAGAAATTGGTACAATTTATAGCAGTAGTGGTGTTGTTCTGTTGATTAGAACAATATACAGAGCTGATGTAAACATCCATGTTTGTTGGCAGCAGTTTTGATTGAACAGTCTATCAGCTGCAGAGAGGAAGGACCTGCAGAAAAGCTCCTTCCTGCATCTAGGATACAGCAGTCTGTCAATGAAGGAGTTTTACAATCCAGCAACATTTCCATGCATGGGGTGGGAGATTCTCTCCATTAGAGATGTTATTTTAACCAGAGTCCTTCTGTCTCCAACCACCTGTACTGGATCCAGGGTGCGTACTAGAACAGAGCTGGCCTTCCTGATGAGTTTATCTTATCTCTTCCTCTCGGCTGTCGATATACTAATGCTCCAACATACAACAATGTAAAAAATGACAGAAGTCACCACAGGGTCATAGAAGGTATTTAACAGGGCTCCCTGGACTCCAAATGACTTCAGCCGCTCAGCAGGTAGTCTGCTCTGATCCTTACCACAGAGCTTGTTGCTGTAGGATAGTCTCATGAAGAGGATGATCAGGGTTGTCCATAATTTGTTTTAATTTTATGAATAATCCTTCTTTGCATCACTATCTCCAGTTGTTATACTGTATATACATAGAAAAAGGGTAAAATATATTGGAGGGATTTTTTCTTCCCCATTGGTAATCTCTGACATAAAGCATCCCGGTGTTTCTTACTGATGAGCTATGATACTCATCTGCAATATGGATGATCTCAAAATGATCTTATAATTTGTCAGCAAATTTTATAATTTTCCTCTTGGGATTTACAAACTATATTGCTTCACTTAAATGAAGATGGTATTATAACAAATAGTTGAATTTTTTTGGCATACTCTCTTTTTTTAATTAAACATACTGATTATAAAAGAAACATTATTTCATTGATAAATAAATGGTACATTTTGAAATCCATCCACTAAAGGATTACATAAACCCAACCTCAAAAAATAAACACTAAAATAACAAATCCTAGACCATAACGATTAAAATAAATGTTGAACTGCAGAGGTCCTTCAGTGACAGACTGCTGCATCCTAGATTCATGAAGGAGTATTTCTACAGGTCCTTACTTTATGCAGCTGTCGGATTTTATAATCGATACTGCTTCCAACATAGATTTTTACATTACTGCTGTAAATTGCACTAATCAACCGAACACTGCTACTGTTATAACTTGCACATTCTTTTTCACAGACTATATACTAACTTATTGGAAATTACTTACATATACTTTTTAAGGCACAGTAAATGCAGAATCTGCACTTTTCTAAAATTCTAATTATTTAAACATCTTTAAGTATCCTGCTGTTTGCACTCAACCTGGGTTTAACACCTTATATGTACTTAACCTGTTTTTGTAAGTATTGTACATGTAAATATTTTCTTTCTGTTCTGTTTCCTGTTCAGTTTGTATATGTGTTTTTGTTGTTGCTGCTTTTAAGACCAAATTTCCCCTTGTGGGACAATTAAAGGATTATTTTACTCTATTCTTATTAAACACATTGTTCTTTACATAGTTGACAAAACAATTATACAAATAGAATGATCAATTATCAATGGAAATCAAATTGAACCCAGAGGTCTGGATTTGAAGTCACACTCCAAATTTAAGTAGAAAACACATTACAGGCTGATCCAACTTTGATTTAATGTTCTTATAACAAGTCAGAATGAGGCTCAGTATTGTGGCCTCCACCTGCCGGTACGATCTCCCTACAACACCGGGCATGCTCCTGATGGATGGGTGCGGCATGGTCTCCAGGGATCTTCTGCCAGACTGGACTAAAACACTCCACCAACTATCCACATCTGTGGTGCCTAACGTGGTGTTGTGTGGTGGGAACACGACGTGATGCCCCAGATGAGCTCAACTGGATTCTGGTCTGGGAAACGGACAGGCCAGTCCAGTATCAATCTCTCCATTCTGCAGGAAGTACTGACACACTCCAGCCACATGAGGTCTAGCATTGTCTGGCATTAGAATGAACCCAAGGAACTCTGACACAATGTCAGAGCACTGGGTTCTCCTTTCAAGCTTTCTCCTTTTCATGCCAACTAGCTACGATAATTGACAGAATGTCTGCTGCAGAAAGCGTTATAACATTTTTTTAAAGGCAACAGCTTTGTTACGTGTCCAGTTGTGCTTTAAAATAAACTTGGAAAAGATTTAGGCACCTCAAAATCTCTGAATTTCCAGTTCTAGAATACAGAATCATAGCCCACTCTTTGTGGTTAATGTGTTGAATTCCTGCATGTGCTGATTAAAAAGTGTGTTCAGATATAATACAACAAAGAACTAAAACAAAAACCTGTTTTTGGTTAGCCATGAACACCAGTGACCTCATAAATCATTTTCCTTATTGTTAAAGTAAGATCAGAATTAACTGCTAAAATGTTTTAAGCACAGATTATTATACAGGGAAAAAAACAATAGTGAAAGCTGTGAAAGATAGATGAATGTTTTATTCTTGTTATGAGAATTTATTTGTGGTCAAAGATTTTCCTTGTGGCTCTTCATCAACCTTGATGCTCCCCGGTTAGGTCCCAATCCAGAAGGAAAAGTAGTGGATACACGAAGGGGAAGGTTGGCCCAGACACGTCATACTAAGGGACAAAAGACAGAAAAGGTGAACCACCAATGAAACAAGTGTTATGCACTTTTATTCCGTTGCTGACCAAATATGATTAGTTGTGAATTCCGTTAAAAAAGAAATCAAACCACAGGAAGTCATGCTAATGTTCTTAACTGAACAACTACCTTTAATTTAACTTCTGGTTGACAATTCAATTCATGACAATTACAGAACCTATGTATTTAATTTCATTCAGTTTATGTATGTAAGGGTTATTCACAAAGAAATATTCTGTAGGTAAATTACAACATCTTTAAAATATTCTGAAAAGTGTCACATTTAAAAGAGAAGTCAGTGAGGTCATAAAAACATATTCTTGATTTCTAAGAATAAAAGTTGGAAAAGAAGTGATGATGCAATTTTATGTTGCTAAGGAAAGAGCATCAGTTCCTTTAGTTCCTGGATTATCTCCAAGATCCTATCAACTCCGCCGAAAAACAAATAGAACAATAATCAATGATGCATTTTGTAAATAAAAAAGCCAGTATTTAAAAAAATCAAAGAAAACAGAAACTGTAAACGCCTGTATTAATTCTATAAAGTTAGTTTCATTAGTATTTAAATATTTGTCTTTTTCTTTAAAATTTTCATGGATTTATTTATAAAACACATTACTGAATTGTAAATATTCACTAAAAATATAGTTTATATTTTAGCCAGTTTTATTAAAACTATTTTATTCCAAAACATGTTTCACAAAGTCAGCCTTTAATTCAAACTGAATTAAACCAAGTGGTTTAATTATTTCAAAACGGATAGTTTTCAGTCGAATTAGTTTATCTGCCAGTCAGTCTGACCCTGAACACTCACTGGCCGTTACTTAAACATTAATCATCCGCATATTCGGGTAATATTACTGGCACAGTGCGTCTTATGAATTCTCAATGGTGGCATGGCATTGTGGGAATATAGCAGCATTCGTGTTGGGAAGCTTGATAGTTATAAAGAGTGATGTCATGATGATGTGTCGAGTGTGGGCTGAGCCCTAGTGGGCAACACTATGTAAAATGTAAGTAAACATGGGGACTTCCTTCAGCATTCGTAAACTGTATCATCTGAAATGGTAAACTGGAGTGATGCTGAGGTCTGGGAGTTTCAGGCCTTTAGAACTGAGGAGCAGATTAGTCCTTCTCGGGGACTGTGAAGGTCGGCACCTTTTGGAGCGGCTCGCAAACAGTCTTGAGGAACGGGGCTTCAATTGGGATAAAAAACAAGTTATTTCCATCTATTTTCTACGGTTTACCACAGACTCTACGGTCTCACACTTGATATGTAACCCTGCACATGAACAGCCCGGACACCACCACTGTACCGCCACATAATATATTGTGAAAGCGCCTGATTGGGCAAATTGTTGCCACGGACTGTGTTCTTATGAGTGACCAGAATAGAATACAATAGAATAATACTTTAATTGACCAACATGGGGAAATTTGGTTGTACTGTAACAGCAGCGAAAAATGTATTGACAATATTTACATCATGCACTACAGTTACAAAGTAGTAGGCTACTGTATAGTTGAAGTAATTAAGAAGGCTCATTGATGGGCAGTATTAATGCCAGCACTGATGGCAGGATTGTCTTTTGAAAGGGGCTAGTGAATGAAAACTATCCAGGATGATCTTATTTCTGCACCGGACCCCTGCTGAGCTCTGTAGCGTTGCGCTCCGCCTGAGCGAGAACGGCTTTATTTGTTGTTGGTTGTTTACTACGACTACACTAGGATTTGCAATGATATCAAACAAAAACACTGGCATAAATCGCCTTACATTTAACGATAAAGACGGCGGGAGCGCGCAGAGACTCCAGCAAGATTTCTAAAGTCTGCCAGTCTTTAGTCTGAAAATCATTTGATGCACACCCAGCATATTTATTCCCTTGGTTTATGTGTTAGCGTCTGAATCGACAACATTTGGATAAAAACCAAACACCACATAATTTATCTGGAATAAACCTAATTACACTGATTTTACAAGAATATAAAGCACACACAGAGATGTTAGCACATCAAACTACTGTAGGTCGCAAAGCACAAGCTAACTGCAACCTGCTGCTAACTGCAGTTCACATGTTTTAATGTGTTTACAGTCTCATATACGGGTATACTAAATCTACATTCATCATCATATAAATATCTAAACTTACCCATTTCAGCTGTCGGTCTCCAGGCGAACATCCAGAGCTTCTTCTTGCAGCTGTGGTGTCAAGTGATAACATGGTTCCTCCAGCATGAGGCTGAAGTTGGCTTCTGATTCTAGCCTCTGATTCGGGACACGGCCAAAGGGCAATTCCACCTAATTTCTCACTGATCCAAGCAGCTTTAATCTGCTCTAGTCTAAAAACTACAAAACACAGATTCTTTAAACAGTGAAACATCAGTTGGAGTAACCTTTTAGGCATTTTCCTAATTATAAATGGAAGCCAACTTCAGCATTCAGACAGCCATACTAATCTACTACATTACCCATAATCCTTGAGGCCAAACTTTGATTCCATATATTCAAGGTTGATTCAGTATATTCAGACGTTCATTCCATATATTCAAGGTTGATTCAATATATTCAAGGTTGATTCAATATATTCAGACGTTCATTCCATATATTCAAGGTTCATTCCATATATTCAAGGTTGATTCCATATATTCAATGTTGATTCAATATATTCAGACGTTCATTCCATATATTCAAGGTTGATTCCATATATTCAAGGTTGATTCCATATATTCAATGTTGATTCAATATATTCAGACGTTCATTCCATATATTCAAGGTTGATTCCATATATTCAAGGTTGATTCCATATATTCAAGGTTCATTCCATATATTCAAGGTTGATTCAATATATTCAGACGTTCATTCCATATATTCAAGGTTGATTCCATATATTCAAACATATCAATATAAATATATAATATTTTTCCTGAACGGCATGCCATAGAGATATATATATATATATATATAAGAGAGAGAGAGAGAGAGAGAGAGAGAGAGATATGAGAGAGAGATATGAGAGAGAGATAGAGAGAGAGAGAGAGAGAGAGAGAGAAATGGATGGATGGATAGACATTACTGAAAACAACAAAAAACTGTACAAGTAAACAAATAAGCTCAATATACACACACGTAGGACCAGCACACAATGTTCAAGAAATAGCACTGTATTCAACCAGTAGTGCATTTTAAAAGGAAGTAATTTAAAATATGCAAAAAAATAAATAAATGACCCTATACTTTCAAAGAATCGGAACCTAGAATCGTTTGGAACTGGAATTGAACAAGGAATCCAAATCGTCTAAATTCAAATGACGCTCAACCCTAGTTATAACTATACTTGTAGGTGGATTTAACATTTTAATTATTCTAATTAAAAGAAACCGATCCACACTCAAATGTGTGGTACCACTTCAATGAATAACCAAAAACGGAACCACATGCTTGTAAAATAACAATATTTTGTTGTTCAAAGATCAACAATTTTTGAAAGTATATATTGAATAGAACAAATATTTTCTTTCGGATTCTCCTTTCAAGGGTCACCACAGCGAAGCATGTTTCTCCATTTAGTTCAATCCTTCTCCATTTAGTTCTATTTTTCTCCATTTAGTTCTAATCTTTGCACCCTCTATCTCACACCAACTTAATTCATGTCCTCTTTCACCACAACCATACATTTCCATTTTTTGTCTTCCTTTCAGCCTTCTGGTTGGTGGCTCTGTCCTCGGCTTCCTTCTACAGACATAATTGCCTCTGCTGTAAACATATCTAAACCTTCCCGATCTGACCTTTCAGCCTTTGCATCCACATCTAACAATCATTTAGCTTTTGTTCAACTTCAAAATATCTGGGTGATGTTGTGGACCTTGGCAACGTGTTTCACAGATGACTTCAGTTGCTGCCTTCTGCCGAAAATCCACAGGAACTACTATGTCTAATTTACCATTCCTCTGCCTACGCACAGTAAAAAGGAGACCAGTACTATCTGATCTGTTAAAATCCTCCCGATGCCAGGCAGCCATTAAAAATCTAATAGTTTTTGCATTTAGCTTAAAAGTTATCACTAATGCAATACATCAAAATAAACTACATAAACTTCTATTTTTGCTTATGGAACTCAATCAATTGTACCTACACCACAGACAATATATAAAAAAAAAATGTTATTAGCATAGATATTGTAAAATGTTCGTAATGATTTTTTTCATTCATAAACCTTCATATGAAAAAAAACAAAAACAAACAAGCTTATAACCACATACAGAACACCACACCTGGGTCTGCCTGTTGGATTCTAGGGGTGGCACTTGCCACCCTAAAGACTGTTGAGATGACTAATACTATGGGAACGTTAGGATGTTATTTATTGTTTTAGAAAATATGCTAAATGTATATGAATAATCCATATTCTTGACATGGCTCAACTCTATACTATAAGGTTTAGGTGTTTTTCCATTGTAATTGTTTAACAGCTCTTGGTTGTGGATTCTTCATAGCAGGGCAGTAGCAGAGTCAGAAAAGTAGCAAGGCATGATCTATGTGAGACATGAAAAAATTATTGAGGACATGAAAGTGATGTATACACTTGCTTTTTACTTGTGCACAATATATGCCAAATTTAACCAGGAAATCTATATTTGTAAAATGACACGAAGTTAAATAAGTTAAACAATGTGCATTCTAATGGGTGTGTATACTTTTTAATCCACTGTGGTTCTTCCTGTAAATTAGTTGCTTTTACATTTATATGTTTCTTTTAAGGCCACAAAATCCATAAGATTGAAAAACAATGTTAACTGGTGAAAGCGTTTAAATGGGTAAGAAATACAATAAAATTTTGTATTAAAAGATATACTGCACAGGAAAAAAAAAAAAATAGAACAGGGAGGTGTGAGCGAAAATAGCACGTTTCGGATGAAAAAGTGTGCTTTTATAGATGCTGCATGTCACTTGCCCTTTTTGGAGTAGCCTGGCTGATCCATAGGTGGTTGCTGCCTGACGTGCTGTATAAACAAGGGATGATTATGGCAAGCTGCATGGAACCTTCCACTCTGTGAAATAAACTAGAGGGGGTTCAGCATGGTGATGAATCCTACTTTCTGTACAGTTGTGATTTGAGTGTGTGGGTGACTAGGCTTTGGATTTCCAAGGCAAAAACAAATGGAAAAAACAATGCATTTTTATGTCAAGTCTCTTCCTTCAGGAGATCGTTTGTGGCTTATGCACACAGTAGAAAAATCCCTGTGATTTTCTTTACTAACACAAACTTCCTCTTCTCTCGGTCCTGGCTTGGTCATCATCATGGCCCGTCCTTGTTCTTAAATCGTGAAACATTTTCATCTGTAATAACTAGAGATGGGCATCTTTCAGGTTATCTGACACCAGTGCCAAACCACTATTTTTTTAAACCGTTCTGGTGTTTAAACGGTGCTCAAAACTGTACTTAAAAAAATGGAAAACATACCAACTTTTATCCAAAAACCCTTATTTTTAGTAGGTCTGTCAAAGGTTTAAAAAGTGTGATCTCAATCATAGGGTGAATTAATCACAATTCTTAAATGACCAAAAACCTACAGTTTTCAGTGTAAATAAAGGATAAATCCAGATGCCGATGGATTTTTATTTTATTTTATTAAATACAGTATACTAGAAATCAATGGTATTTTTGTTTTGAACCCCACAATTACCTAAACAACGTATGTGTAGCCTCATGAAAAATAAGGTAGTAGAGCTAACCAAAATAGTTGACTAAACTTAACATTTAGATGTCACCAGTTTGCCAGTTAATCACAAATCAAATCAGTGAATGAACGCGCTTTTTCTGAAGATGTACATGGCTACTTCCACTAATAAGCACAAATTCAAGTCAAGAAACTTTACTTTAACTGAACAAGTTTGCATTTTAACGCAGCACATAATACACTCACATGTCATTTAGGAACACACACACACGCTGCTGCACAGCAATCCATAGTATATCAGGTTAGGAAGAACTGATGTGGCGTGGTTTGAATTACAAACAAGGCTTAATTATGTGCATTCCTTAAAAAAAATAAAATAAAAGTAGTTAATTCTAGGGATAATTGATTCACATGAATGCATTAATTTGAACAGGTTTAGCGGGGGGGGGGGGGGGGGGGGGTTTGCACAAAGATAGCCATTCTAGCCTTTTCTAGTGATATAGGGCATCGCTCTCGGTTGATGGCATGCCCAGATTTCATAGTGCTTGACATCTCTGGAAACAAAAACAAAATAAGGCACCAAAATGCTTTTTGCTGCTTTTTGGCCTTGTTACGACCATTTATGTCAGAACCAGTGCCATTATGACACCGAATATTAGTACCCATACCTAGTGATAACTCATTACTTAAGAGGTATACCAGCTATGCAGTGCTCAACTGTGTGATCAGGGCTTTAAAACTGCATTCCGGAGGATTTACTTATTAAAGTTGTATATAACCTTAAAATGATGTGCGGTTCAGTACTATGACAAAAGGCCAGTTTGCCACAACATTTATTTTTAAAGCAGTAAAGCAAATCAATGTAATATTTTATTGATGAAGTACACAATGACATGCTCTGAAATCCCAGGCGATGCATGTGCCCAATTGTTATGGGGGTTAGAGGGAGCCGAAAGCTTGCAGGAGGCGGGGAGAAGGGATGTTTTAGGAGGGGCCTTCATACCTTGAATTAAAAAAAAAAAAAAAACTGCCCAAAATAATCCGTACTGCGGAACTGACTTAACCAATTTAGCTTCAGCCGATACAGCTCAGTGATATTTTTTTTGTTTTAGATGAAACAATCAATGTACATGATTGAAACATGATTAAGCATCTTTATTGTTCAGTTTCACTTGCCACAACCAGGCTCGATTATCATCAGACATGAAAAATCAAGAAAACCCTTAATAGAACCAGCTTGTCAACACGAAGAAAGCTTAGAATCACCCCAAAAGGGCATCGACAACTCATCCAGCAGGTCACAGAACCTCGAACAACATCCAAAGCTCTGCAGCCCTCACTTTCCTCACAAAGAGTTATTAATCATGATTCAATAATTAAAAAGGGACTGGTAAAACACCACATCCAAGGAAAAATTCCTTGACCAAAACCACTGTTGGGAAAAAGATAAAAGCCCATCCCACTCAGACCAATACCCCTAGATTAAACCCACACAGACACAAGCTTTGACATTTAATTTATTTGGAATTTTTAGGTTTTGAGGCTGTATCGTCACTGTATAAAATATAGAAAAGGAGATTGGCCACAAATCTCATCACAATTATAAAACTTGCAAAGTAGTGGATGATGGTCCATGTCTTGGGTCCCTTTTTTGCATCTCCAGTGGTCTAGTATCTGTTCAGCAAGCAAAGCTATCAATTTCTCTGGTTGGCAAAAAAAGTCTACTTAATGTGTTTCTCTGTGACACTGAACCATTACTTTTGAAAGATAATATTCCAAATATGTTTATGCCAATCAGGGATACCATTATGTAATTAAATTCAAATGCACATTCCTGCTGTGCTGTCATGTACTGCAATTATAATCTCAAATGAAACAAATGTTTGATTGTTTTACCCTTACGCTTTCTGAAATGCCATTAGTTTACAAATTCCTTTTCACAACCAAGACTGAGATGGTCCTTAAAAAAAAAAAAAACTATATTATAACTGGATTATTAAATTTATGTTCTTACAATTACTTTCACAAAACCAAAAAAAAAAAGTTTTAAACTTCAGAATGTATGTTACCAAAGTTTGGAGTGCATCAACTAACAGTTGGGAAATCAGACATTTTTTTTAAATCCTACATTGTGACAGACTTATATATCCTTTGAATTGCCAGTACGGTTGCTGCCATTTCTTTTTGTCTATGTTTTCAAATTGCAAACAGTCTTAAAGTGACCAACTAACAATGGATTTAAGTAATGGCGACTTATATGACACTGAAGCCGCTTTTCTATAATCTACACATTTCTCTTTAAATGGCTGCAGCATCCTGAAGCACTAATCAAAATAGCACTGGCTTCCAGTTTAAATTCTTCTGCCTAAATCAATTAATCTTAAATTCGGATCTGGAAACTTCCTTTTATCCAAATAGTTATTTCTAGTTACAGTTTGGAAAACCTGTGGGATTTGATAATTGCTCTCTGCTACCCATCATCACTAACTCAGGACAATGTTTTTTCTAAAGTTATATGTGCCACTACCATACCAGTTCACTACCATATGCATACAGACTTGTTGCTGCATGGATAGTTTTCATTTTTCTGTTGGTATTCTAGTTCCAGGGGTCTTGCTCATTACATCAAATAGTATGGTGTTTTACAATTTACATTGGACAGTCAGAACTCTAACCTCAGAATGATCTTATTCATAACTTAACTGCATTCTATTAGATAATTTTACTCAGAGCCCAACTGCAATAAGCAGTAGAAGGCAGTGTGTTGATTTGTATACATTTAAGTACTTCAAACATATTTCTACTATTGTCTTTTTTCATTTCCACTTTTAACATGCATTTAATTAAATGTCACGACTCCCATGTTTATTCTTAAGCAGTGTATATTTCTTTTGTCTTGGGCTCTTCTTTGTCTCACTCTCTGCCTGCAGAGTTAAAGAAGCTGCGCACACCTCAGTGCGCAACTAACCTTGTAAACACGGAAGTGAGGCTGTGACCCTCCCACAAGTTTACAATTTCCTTAGCAACCAGCTTTGTTCCGCGGCACGGACGTCAGCAAAGCTTTCTGTCGGCGCTGCTGCACCTGAAGCCCATTACAACTTGATTATTTTTTTCTTTTGTTTAGGAGGGTTTAAAAAGACACTGTACTGACTGTTCTAGGAGCTACTCACTCCACAGCAGACTCCACTTTGAGCTCCAAGAGCAAAAGAAACAAAAAAACCTTGTGAAAAGGCACTTTTAGTTTATTATTTGTAAAAATACAAACTGTAGCTCAACAAAGCTTGTGCTTGTTTTTTTTTGTTATTTAGCCAACCTTTTTTATACTGGAGAGTAAACGTAGCCCGTTTCTCTCCCTAAAAAGTTTTGAATTGCGTTATTTTCCCAGTTTCTAGGAAACTGAATATTTTGTTTTACGTATATATAATAAATTTGTTAATGGGTTTATTTAGGGCTGTGTCTACTTTTGTTAGTATTTCCAGCCCTCCTCTTTTGTTGTATTGATAACTAATTTCTTTAAATAAATTGCATTTCTTTACTCACATTTCTTTGCCCACTTCCCTTAACCCCCAAAAAATCCTGGGGGCGTTTAACATGAAATAGAGACCAATTGTATTCGTTAGCTTGTCTTGCTACCAATAGTTACCACTGGTACAAACAACAATTAGCAAATCCTAAGGGTATTCCAGTTTGAGCCAATGAAACCATTAATTTAGATCTTTAGTCATTCCTAGATCAGAGCGCCGACTTCTGAGACTAATACAGCATCATCCATTTAAACTGCAATCAAAATTTCTAAATTCAAAGTAAAGAGAAATCAAAATGCACCATAAGTTTGGAATTACAAATGTAAAATTTTTTTCCATTTGCAAGTTGGTAAACTGGAGGGATTCGGTAGTTTTTGCTGTCATAAATCAAACTTCCAACAATCAGATACATGTGCCCGACACATTTCTCTTTGTTTTATTTATTTCAGCATTGAAGTTTGGATATCCTTTTATGTCAGTTGAGATTCAAACATCAGAAAAGCAGGGGTTGATTCAAGTTTCATAGTCAGTATGCATTGCAGGCATATTGAATTTACCTTTGTGTTCTGAATTTCAGTTGATTTTTACGGTGTAGAACTTGGAAATTTTGACTTTGGAGTACAAATGGAAAGCCAAGAATTAATTTGTATTCAAGGCACCTTGACCTTTTCTTGTAGGGCAGAGTTCATATCTATCAATAGATTCATATTTTAAATTACTATGAATGAAGAGTATGACTGCACAAAAAAAAAAAAAAAAAAAAAAATATATAAAAAAGGAATTTGTTTCTCATGCTACAGCTGTTTAAGTAGATCTAAACAGTCCTACTTTATAATTTAACAACATTTATTGATGATTTAGGCAAGGCAAGTTTATTTGTAGAGCACAATTAATTCACAAGGCGATTCAAAGTGCTTCACAGTTGCATAAATAAAGTAAACAGATAATGAGAAAGAAAAACCCATCAACTTAAAAAATAATTACAATAAAAAGCAAGAGTGCAGATATAATACTTTCAATTGTCATATACACGGGTAAAAATACAGTGGGGCAAAAAAGTATTTAGTCAGCCACCGATTGTGCAAGTTCTCCCACTTAAAATGATGATAGAAGTCAGTAATTTTCATCATAGGTACACTTCAACTGTGAGAGACAGGATGTGAAAAAAAAAAAAAATACAGGAATTCACATTGTAGGATTTTTAAAGAATTTATTTGTAAATTATGGTGGAAAATAAGTATTTGGTCAATAACAAAAATTCATCTCAATACTTTGTAATATAACCTTTATTGGCAATAACAGAGGTCAAACGATTACTATAGGTCTTTACCAGGTTTGCCCGCACAGTAGCTTGTATTTTGGCCCATTCCTCCATGCAGATCTTCTCGAGAGCAGTGATCTTTTGGGGCTGTCTCCGAGCAACACGAACTTTCAACTCCCTCCACAGATTTTCTATGGGGTTGAGGTCTGGAGACTGGCTAGGCCACTCCATGACTTTCAAATGCTTCTTACGGAGCCACTCCGTTGCCCGGGCGGTGTGTTTGGGATCATTGTCATGTTGGAAGACCCAGCCACGTTTCATCTTCAAAGCTCTCACTGATGGAAGGAGGTTTTGGCTCAAAATCTCACGATACATGGCCCCATTCATTCTTTCCTTAACACGGATCAGTTCTCCTGTCCCCTTAGCAGAAAAACAGCCCCAAAGCATGATGTTTCCACCCCGATGCTTCACAGTAGGTATGGTGTTCTTGGGATGCAACTCAGTATTCTTCTTCCTCCAAACATGACGAGTTGAGTTTATACCAAAAAGTTCTACTTTGTTTTCATCTGAACAAATGACATTCTCCCAATCCTGTGCTGTATCATCCATGTGCTCTCTGGCAAACTTCAGACGGGCACTGGCTTAAGCAGGGGGACACGTCTGGCACTGCAGGATTTGATTCCCTGTCGTTGTAGTGTGTTACTGATGGTAACCTTTGTTACTTTGGTCCCAGCTCTCTGCAGGTCATTCACCAGGTCCCACCGTGTGGTTCTGGGATTTTTGCTCACCATTCTCATGATCATTTTGACCCCAAGGGATGAGATCTTGCGTGGATTCACTCTTCCCAGTCAGGTGCAGGTCTACAATTCTTTTCCTGGTGTCCTTCGAAGGGTCTTTGGTCTTGACCATAGTGGAGTTTGGAGTCTGACTGTTTGAGGCTGTGGACAGGTGTCTTTTATACAGATAGCGAGTTCAAACAGGTGCCATTAATACAGGTAACGAGTGAAGGGCAGAAGAGCTTATTAAAGAAGAAGTTACAGGTCTGTGACAGCCAGAGATCTTCCTTGTTTGAAGTGACCAAATACTTATTTTCCACCGTAATTTACAAATAAATTATTTAAAAATCCTACAATGTGAATTCCTGGATTGTTTTTTCAAATTCTGTCTCTCACAGTTGAAGTGTGATGAAAATTACTGACCTCTATCATTATTTTAAGTGGGAGAACTTGCACAATCGGTGGCTGACTAAATACTTTTTTGCCTCACTGTAACTGCTTTAAGACTGGATTTAAACATTGTTAGAGTTGAGGTTTGTCTCACATCCTCATGAAGACTGTTGCAGATTTTAGCAGCCTAAAACTGAAATGCAGCCTCACCGTGTTTATTGTTGACTCTGGGAACCACCAGGAGACCCCTCCATGAAGTTCTCAGGGCCCGAGATGGTTCATAAGTCTCTAACATGTCAGAGATGTACTTTAGTGCCAAACCATGAAAAGACTTGTACACAAGCAGAGCCGTTTTAAATTCTATTCTCTGAGCGACAGGAAGCCAGTGCCGAGATCGCAGCACTGAACCAATATGGTCGTATTTCCTGGTTCTTGTCAGGACTCGAGCAGCAGCGTACTGGATGTACTGCAGCTGTCTAACAGCTCGTTTGGAGAGGCGAGTTAGCAGGCCGTTACAGGAGTCTAACCTGCTGGAGACAAAAGCATGGATAAATCTCTCTAAGTGTGGTTTCAGCACTATTCCTATGATCTTAGCAATGTTTTTATGATGGTAAAAAGCTGTTGATGCTATTTCTTTGACTTGGCTGTTTAAGTTCAGGTCTGAGTCCATGAATACCCCTAGATTTCTAACCTGATTTTTTGGTTTTAGACAGAGAGACTCAAGATGACTTATAACACTTTATCTTTGTGTCTGTGGCCCAAAAACAACAATCTCAGTTTTGTTTGAGTTTAACTGGAGAAAGTTGTTTTGCATCCACACACTCAGCTGTTCAATACAGTGACAGAGTGCATCTATAGGCCCATGTTCACCTGCCGTCAGTGCCACGTAGATCTGAGTGTCATTTGCGTAGTTATGGTAAGACACATTTTTGCTGTTAATTAGCTGACCCAATGGAAGAATGTACAAGTTGAATAAAAGTGGTCCCAAGATTGACCCCTGGGGAACTCCACAGGTCATGAGAATTTTGTCTGAGGCACAGTACCAATTTCGACAAAGTACGTCCTGTCCTCGAGATAGGACTTGAACCCGTTTAGAGCAGTACCAGAAATTCCCACCCAGTTTTCTAACCTGTGAAGTGAGATCCCATGTTCCACTGTATCAAAGGTAGCTCTCAGGTCCAACAGAATTAAAACTGAGACTTTGCAATATTTTTTAAAAGACAAAGTGAACACCAACGCAGGCAAACTCATTGCACTTAGATGCAGAAATTAGTTCTAAGGGCAGTGAAACTTGAGGATTAGTTAATATGTTAACTGTGGCAAACAGAACACAATAATTGTTTTTGCAGTTTGCGATTATTTCAGAGAAATACTTCTCCCTTGCTCCACGTAAAATCTAGTTAAACACACAAAGCACTTCTTTTTAAACCTCATAATCAATGTGGAGCTTTGACTTGCGCCATTTCTGTTCAGCTTTCCGGCACTTCCTTTTTTGTGCCCTGACCGCAACTTCATTTCTCCAAGGTGCCTGTTGCTTAGTGTTAACCATTTTAACCTTGACAGGACCAATAGTATCCAAGACATTTACAACCCTTGAAGTGTAAGAGTCGAATATAGTCTCAACATGTGAGCATGGGAGATTTTCAAATCTGATCAATTCCATAAACTGGTGTCCTTGTATCATTTATGTGTCTTCTCTGAATAACTTCAGGCCCAATTACTGGTTTGGGTATAACAGATAGGTCAAAGAAGACACAAAAATGATCCCATAAAGCAACATCAACAACACTGACATTTGATATATTAACACCTTTTGTAATGACTAGATCTAGAGTGTGGCCTTTGTTGTGAGTCGCATCACTCACGTGTTGAGTTGAACCAAACATTTCAAGGACAGCACTAAGTTACTTGGCATGCCTATCATTGGTAACATCCACATTATAATCACCATGAAATTACTAAACAATCAAATTCCGTGCAAAGTATTTTAGTAAAATCGTCGATAAAACATTTAGGAAGCTTTAAAGTATTTTGACACAGAATGCCGTATTCCCAGACTTGCCCATTCTAGCCTACTTAAAAAAAAACATTATGACAAAGATAGAAAATTTCATTTCATTGTTGGAAACGAGAAAAGTCTCTTTACAGAACTTGCAGATTGTCTAGTTAAAGAGTGACTGGCCGGCCTGAACCACACTGCTTCTACACTGGATTAGAAAACATCAAATGTTCTGTTCTGCCACATAAGGTTTGTAATAACTTCGGCTAATTTTAGCATTTATCCATCAACTCACCTAAGAAATTCATACGTTAACAAATTAGGAAAAATGTCATGCAACAGTGAGTCAAACTAAAAAGCATCTGACCCAATCCTCATGCCCGGGCTACTAAGGATTTATATGTGAAATGTCCAAATCGAATTGGATCCACTTTGTACTACTTACCCCCTTCTTCTGACGAGCTGTAATAGCCAGTTACCCCATTCTTTCTTGATGTGGGCGACATCACTAGAATACACAAATAGATCTGGTGCCTCTAACAGTCTAGAGAGAGAGGTTGCCGAGCAACAGAAAGCAACCGCTTCTTCAATTATGCACCCGCTTCTTTTTCCTTCATTTGTCTTACTTATAGTCCTTCTTTGAAAGTTTTTTATAAAAAATAACAGGAGAAACAATAATAAAAGCCTTGTGGGTTTTAAATAGCAAGTTTCTTAAAGCCTACAAGAAATGTTTTTCAATCTAGCACAAGGGGATTGAACTCTCAAGAAACATGTCTGCATTTTTTCAAAACCTTTTGTATTCTTTATGCAATCTACGTGCAAGACTGTATTCAAGGATCAAAAGTTCAGCACAAAAAACCCCACCTATTTACATCCTTTTACATGAAAAGCAACCACTCTCACATTTGACTAGAAAGACGAGGTGCAAAGACATCAGCAATGACCTAAGAGAGCCAGTTACTGCTGCCAATAAACTGGGAAGCGTCATAAGGCTATTTCCAAACCATTTGAAGTCCATCACTCCACAATCGGAGATTGCTCACTAGGGATCAGGCATCAGAGAGATGTATTCTCTGAAAGGGATGTTTCAGAAAACTGGCCATGGTCTGACAGTGTCAATTGTAAGAAACCCAAGTGCTTCATCCCTGAGTCTAGGGACCTGATATATATGTACATAAAGAAGGAGACTAAAATGTTTAACTTTTTTTGCCAGTGGAAAGCTGCTGCTTCTCTCTAAAAATACATTTTTACAAAGTTAAATCTAAATGTTGACGTTTGTTTTGCACATACGGGACCAATGTAGACATTTTTTGCCCATAGGGCACAGTCCATGTTTATGAAAAACCAAAAAAGCATTTGATAAACACTTCATTAACCATTAAGCACGGTGAAGGAAGAGTGATGATTTTGATTTGTTCCGCAGCCATGAGGCCAGGGTACTTTGAAGTCTACAGGTTAAATTCTATACTGCTAATATGAAAGTATTCTAAAGTCAAATTGGAAGACATTTGTACAACAACTGATGTTTGGCCTTATCCGAATTATAAAATAAAATCAGTTCAAACACAACCAATGCAGGACATGTACAATAGGAGTAGAAAAAGAAAAAGACTGTTGCAATGACCTTAACCCAACTAAACTGAAAAAATATCAAGAGCAAAATTCCCTTCACAAAGATGAGACAGATTAACAAGTTATGTGCATAGTGTGTGTAATGGTAACATTGATAGCTTGTGTTTAGTTTTAGAAATAAAAAGATTTGTTTTAATCTAAAACCTGAGAGGTATTCCTAACAAATTCCTACAATCAAATGGGCTCATTCATTTAAACATTGCAAGAAAGAACTAAACAATACTGATATAGTTTTCTTTATTCAGTCATGTGTAGACAATATCTGGCTCCGTAAATTGGTTGACTTGATTCTACGATAACTCAAGGCCAGCCAGGAAGAACCACTTCAATTATATACTCCAGTCTTCATGGTTAGTCACTTCCTGAGGTACATTATTGTTTAACCATTTATTTTGGAAAATAGAGCTCCAATGAAAGTTATTTTACCCTGATTTTCTAGCATTGTAGCCACGTCATTACACTTCAAGAGCCCTTCATTATTTCGTCTTCAGTTTGAGGTAAAACTACAGCAAAAAAAAGCTATATATCGTAAGTTACTGCTGACTGGCACTGACCATCTCATCAAGCTTAGACTGATTCTAGTTAACACAAAAGTCTGGACAATTGTCCAATTGTAGGGTTGTGGGCTAGGAACTTGACAATGCAACTTTCAGATAATAGTCACCAAAACTTTCAATGGGGGGGGGGGGGGGGGGGGGGGGGTAAAGACACTAACTGAGATATGGACAAAGAGTTTCTTTGGCAGCAAAAATAATATATTCCTTTGACAGTACAATCTGAAAGATGATCCCAGATGTTTTATATTTGAATATAACCTGTCTGACAACATTAAGTAGGCTAAAATATCTCACAAAACACCACATCATGGACTAATCTGAAGAAACTCAAGAGAAGATGATAAACATGCATCAGTCTGGGTTACAAAGCTCTTTTTAAGGCTTCAAGACTTGAACTATCTGAAAGCAACTACATCCAGTAAGCTAGAACATTTGGTGAACTTCTGTAGGAGTGGAAGACCAACTAGGATTACTTTAGAAGCCAGTATGTCCCTTAAAAAATCATGGGATTCAGAGAAAAATCCAAACAAAAGTATATGTCCAATTATTCAAATTAAATAATGTGCATTTTGTATGATCACTTCATCCTGTGGTCATCAACCCTCATGGGCATGATTGATGGATGTATAAACATGACTAGAACTGCATATTTATCAAGACCAGTCAGGATACAGAAAATGGAAAACATTCCTTCAACATCCTCAGGTTCTTGCCAAGACTAATGACAAGCCCTGTTTCCAATCTTTTTTTCCCCTTTTTACTGTGTCCTCTGCCGGGTTGCCACAAAGCTGAAGAGAGATTACAGTTGTATCGGGTGCCGTCTGTCACTGTACAAATGCCTGTCATTAATTTCACAGGCAGAAGGCAATTTCAGAGAAGTGGTGACGTTCCCATAATGGTGAGAGCACTCTTGTGGTGTCAAGCTTCAGAAAAAACACATCAGGTCAAAGATGGCTTCTTTTCTACTTTTGAAAAAAGATACAATCTTAAAAAAAAAACGAATCTTGTGTACACCCTTTATATAATGTTATTTCCTTGTGAAAATGGTAAAACCGTCCAAGCAGCAAATGTAAGAAGGTTATGATTAAGATAAAGTAGATAAGCAACACGTATGCTTGATGTCTAGAAGGAGCTGTCAGTAAAACTCAAAGGACACATTTAGATTTGTTCTTTCTCCTAATACTGCTGCCTGTTCCTTTTGCCTTCCAACTCAGCAGGGTACATTGCATTAATGCCACATAAAATGCAAGAAAAGACCTCTCCACTGTGTGCATCATTACAAATTAGGCTTCCAGGAATTAGTTTTCTGTCTGATGTGTCACAGCATTTACTTATTTTTTTGTACTAAAACCAGGAGGACAGAGATAAGTTCTGATCTCCTCTGCTGGAACCACACAGTTTGGCAGTAAATTTAGCAGTTATATTTGAACAAACAAGACTTGTGTATTGCATTCAAGGATTTAGATATCTTGATAAACAGTCCTAACACCTCAATTCAATATCTCAATATGAATGATTTTATAGAAGGTTATTTATATCGCTAAACTGTATAAATTTTTTTATTTTTATTTTTTTAAACGACTTAGTTTACACACTTTTCTATCTCTATAGCATCTTTCTACAACAAATGAACATTATATTTACCAACTGCTTAACGGTACCAGCAGAAAATGCAGCTGCAGCAGACAGACTTTGGTGTGTTAACTTACTACAAAAGTATTATTAGGCAGCTTTGCATTATTTCAGTTTAGCTAGCCTATGAAAATCTGACTCAACATCAAAACAGAGCTGCACAATGTAACATCTACATTATATATAACCTGACAATGATGGAGATAATTCTACCAAAAATGTAGAGTTGTTCTGTTCTTAAGCAGCAATAAAGCCACAGATTAATAATTTAACATGCAGCTACTTTTTTTTTATAGTATTTAAATAGTGGTTAAAAAAAATTATGTTAATTATTTAGTGGAAATACTTGTTATCCTCCCTGCTAAAATAAAGATGTGAAAAACAGGTCAGTTTGTGAAACATATTTAAAATGACAGAATAAGCTTAGTATTGAGTGTTATATTTTCTAGTCATTTAAAACAGGGACACCGTTCCACTTTCCCCCCCCCCCATTTGGCAGTTTTTTCTGTGCGCAAAGAGCATAAAAATATAATTAACTGACAGAAAGAAGCAGAAACTCACTTTGTTTTCACACTTAAAACAAAGAACATTTCATAAAAACTATATAAAAAAACAAACACCCACTGGGTTTTAAGAGGGGTATATAAGTACATGTCCTTAAAAAATAAGTAGATTTGAATTAAAATATAATAAAGTGTAAATTTTAACCAGACAACAATGACATCTATCAGCCAATAGTGGCCGCCATTGCAGGTTGACAGATACGGTCGGTATGACGGCAAGTCAAGCAGCTGCTTCAGAGCCCCAGATATATTGTTATCAGTTTCAGGAGAGGAGAGATTGCAGAAGAAAAGAAACTAGAATAGTTTTAGGTGAAGTCTACACTAGATGGACACACAAACCAATTTTTTACAGCATCAATCACTCACAAAAACAACGACTTTCCTCCTGGATCGGTAAGCTAGCTCACTTTCTAACTTGGCTAATGTTACCTGTCAGTTAAACTCTAGGATACATTTCTCACTGGACACAATTCAGGTTGGTCACTGGGCGTATCGGCAGTGAACTAGGAAACTGAATGGCTGGAATATTTTTATTGTTATATCTTCAACCTAGATAAATTAGATGTCGCCGACATGCTCATGTTCCATATTCGGCCTTTGTGTACATAAACTAAATAATGAAATAAAAAGAAATGCAAGCAGTTATAAAAGGGTTCCAAGCCATTCCACATGAGTCTGACCCTTGCCCCACCACTTCCGCCAACCAACCTATTATACATTGACAATTTAACATTACCGCCTTTTTCAAAGTGTCAGATTTAGAACTGTATTAATTTTTTACAGTATACTACAAACATTTAAAACAGCTCTGTCAGATGCTATAGACTGTATGCCAACTTCAGTTTAGCCCAGATACGGGTTGCTCACCTTAATAAGCTTTACTGTTATTTAGAAAGACAAGGAATTGCTCTCAGACTCTGGAAGTTCATTTAAATGAAAACTTGTTCATGGAATCTTTCACATTGTTGCTCTTATTTATTCCATTCATCCACCCAAGTTTTGCAGCACCACAAACTTTAGAAACTGGTGCTCTTTTGGGAATCGCCTATGTGGACTATGTCAAGAACCAGACACGAATAACTTAACCTTATATTATAACCCCACCTGAAAACAAACAAAAAAAATGAACCAAATTAATAGCCCCTAGGGACATCCTCAAAGCTCATAACATCTTAAACACATTCCCAAAATAAGTTAATCAGATTCTCATCTACTGCATTTAAGCTATTCATTGCTTATGAACTCAACAGGGAAACAAACAAGAAAAAAAAAAAAAAAAAAACAACCTTAATTTTTTCTTCGAGCTTATTCACAAAGGTAGTCAAAGAAAATATTTTCTCAGAAATAAATAGGCAGGTTTGTTTTTACCATTTTCCTTTGTTTTTCGATCACCAACAAGAGCCCCTGTTGTCCTTTCTCATCAGTGTGCAACAATAATCATCCATTGCACCTCTACAGCTTTTACCACAACTGCTGTCGAAAGAGTCTCGTTTTACAGTTATCTGTCCCCGTTTGCTCTGTATTTTAATTGGCCTTAACCATGGATAAACAACAGAAACTAGAGACAGTTGTACATTCAGTAGTCTGGAAGGCATTGCTTCATTTTCTCTGATACACTGCAGATCTACAGGCCTGACAAATCCTTATTAAAGGCTTTTTCCTTACATCACAACAATGTGTGTGTGTGTGTGTGTGTGTGTGTCTGTTAAGCTTCGTGATTCAACACTAGTGACCATGGAAGCCTATTTGACCAATTAAATTGTGTATTGGCTGTATGTGTTTCTTTTGGGGTGCATGTGCAGACATGTCTGCTTTGTGGGTGTGTAAATATTAAGAATCATCTTGACACCCAATTAGAGAGCAACCCGAAATGACCTCCAGCTTCAAGAGACACCAAAAAGCTTATATGAAAAAAAAAAATAAAAAAAATAAAAACTACTTGGAACTGCTCAACAAAAGGCTTAACTAATGAGCACCTGTAAACACAACTGTTTAACACACTTTGCACACAGTGCATCACTAATTAATGTGCATTTTGAAGGCAAATAATGGCTATTGATATTTCAGCTACTAAATTCTCACAGATCTGACTACTGACTTGTTATTATATCTCCAAGTCTTTGGCAGTCTGTCACCAAAGACCTTACAACCACACACTTTAATGCATTTTAATTTGGATTTTAGGGAGTAGACCAACTGAGGAGCATCATTGTTAAGGGAATACTACAAGACTTCATGTTTTGTAGAAAAAAAAAAAACTTGAGTAGGTTAACATACATTGCCCCGCCATTTATGACTTAACACATCCCGAAGGTAAAGCATGGTGGCAGCATCATCCTATGGGGATATTCTCCTCTACTGGGAAACTTTTTTTGCATTTAGAGGATGAACGGTAGTTAATGCAAATATAAGTGTGTTGTGAATCGAGTTGTATTGGGCTAGTACATGAATTTCTAATTAAAACACATTAAAGTTTGAGCACAGTGTGGAAAAGTTTAAGGTACACACATACTTTTACCAAGTACTTTACATCAAAGTCAGAAATTTGGGATTTTATCCACAAGATACATTGAGCTCTACTCCTGACAGCTCTCGTCTCATCGAATCGTTCATCTCAGCACTTGTGGCACCCATGTGCACGAGCAGAACCAGTGATCAAAGCGGGCCTATGGCCGGAGTCTTGGTTTCACAGAAGAGGGAGCAGAACTGGATGAAGGAGAAAGCCTGTGTGGTCGGGGGTACAGGATGAAACGGAATATGAAACAGTCTAATAGAGATCAACTCTGCCGATCCATCCTTTTTGATCTCCGTTGCCTAATATATGAGACTCCACAGAGATGGAAAGTGGGTACTGTGTATATGCTAGGAAATGTTTTGCCTCTCATGCGCAGCCGTGGTGAACGATAAACACAAAGGCATACCTATATTATGCAGACCATTTCAGATTCACATTGGTTTTCTCCTATGTATGAAAGCTGCATCACTCACTTGACAGCAAATTATTTTTGCTTTTGTTGTTTATAAAATGCTCATTTCTGAGGTTGTGCACAGGGGAAATGATAGACTTACATGAATAATATGAATCTTTCACCTTGAGGCACTGTGTCATTTGCATATCTGTATCCATAAAGCAATCACAGGCGCTACCTAAGCATCTGCAATTACAGAGGCAACATAACGCCTCTGTAATGATGCGCTTTTGAACTCTCCTATTTTCCTCTGATAGACTAACCCAAAGGGCATAGTCTTCCCTGTATATATTTATTCTTGCATTGTGTTTGTTACTGTTGAAGGAAAATTGTGTATTATATGGCTAATTGTATTGTATGGAGCTGAGGCTCAAGAGACAGATGTTCCACTATAATTAATCAGGCTTTCATTAATTGTACTTTGCATGTATGCATCGTTCGTCATCTCCAAATGTGAATGTAAAGGCACTACAGAAAAGTATACCACAGTAGAATGTGAAATGTGTATGAATCAATTAGAGCTGCAGTCTGGCGCCTACTTCCTTTAAATGTTTGGTGAATGACAGCACTAAAGACCATAAGAACAGACAAACTTAGAAACTTGTGTTGAGAACCATTACATAGATCCCAAAATGTGTATAAATATTAACATGTCTAGTTTTTTTTTTTTCTATACATGACCGTAACTCAAGGGTGGAAATGTTAAATAATTTACTCAAATAGGCTGTCTCTTGACTTTAATACAGTGAGTTAAACTCAAGTATTTGTTTTTGGAAGCCCAAGACACAAACTAATTTCCCAATATCTGCTACTACATTTTAAAGTTACCTGGAGTACAATTAATTGGCTTGAGTTGTTATATCAGTTTGGTATTGGATTTAAATACAAGTACTTTTGATGTAAAGTGCTTTAATGCTTTTATTCAGCATGCTGGACAATGTTCCCATTTGCATGTGAAGCTATGCATTCATTATGTGGGATATTCCACAACACATTCAAATCTATTTTAAATATAGCTGTTAAATCTTTACACCGTTTCATTACATTATGTAAAACTCAGCACTAAGTCAGGTTTTTGCGAATATTCTTGTTTTCTCTTTGCTAGAAAGTATTTCCATGCACTTAGCCTGCAGTCCAGAATATTTGAAGGAAATAGATTTTCTTTTCTTTTTATTAATCCAATGTACCCTGCCCCCCCACTCCCTTTAGCCCAAACTCTCGATTGGTCACATGCTTAACGTGTGATTTCACAGCATGTCTTTACATGTATGTACTTTGTAAACATTGTATTGATTTGTTTTGTTGAATATAGAGAATTGCTATCTTACCTGTTCAACAAAAATGTCAAAGCTGCGTTTGTTTTGAAGCCTTTTAAGGTATGTTCATTGTTGAAATTCATCTCTGATGTAAATCCTATTCTGGTCTCTAAGGTATTTTTAGTCACAGGAATTTTCTTTGTTTTTCTTTTTGAAGCTGATGTAGCCCTCAGTATCTGAGGAATGGCTAACTTTTCAGCAGAAGTTTACCCTGAAGTGCGCGGCCATGTCTTCAGAGGTTTGCAAAATATACAAACACACTGATTGACAGCCAACAATTGATTGAGTGACTGTGGCTCAGTGGTGGAGTAGTTTGCTTACAATCGTAGGTTCGATTCCAGCTTCCTCTAGTCACATGTCGATGTGCCCCCGGGCAAGGCACTTAACCCCAAAAATGTCGTCCTACCGAGCCATGTTGGCTATCGGTGAATGAAAGTGAGTGTGAATCGGTGAATGTGGCTTCGATGTAAAGCGCTTTGAGTGGTCAGTATGACTAGAAAAGCTCTATATAAGTTCAGTCCATTTACCATTTGCATTCTATTGACTTAACAATTCAGTCAGTGTGCATTGCATAGAGATCTATGGGAGGAAGTAGGGACTTAAGAACTAAAGGTTTTAGAGTACTACCCATATATTATAGTATAGAACTGAACTATCATTAAAAGATTTAAAAAAATGTGAAACATAAATTCTCCAAACCGCAGCATTAATTTTTCTGTACCTTATCAAAAGGTAAAAACTTAGAAGCCTTCTTGGCTAAAAACCTTAATCTCAGGCGTCAAAAACATTTTAGGTCAGTAATCCAATAATGTTATATTTATTGTGTCACAGTAGACGAAGGCCAAGTCGAGACATCCCCATCATGTGCATGTCAAATATGCACAGGTTTTAGCAGACTGTTACTGTGATGTTTTAGGCTCCCTGTCCTTTTGCAGTTCACTGACACTTTAAACCCTGGTCAAGTTTATGTAGAAGAGAAAATGCATGATTTTTATAGTGTAATAGTAATATTTCAGCATTTTGTTATTACTGATAATACAAGGCAATAGGTGACTTTTTTGTACTTTCTGCACATGTTCAAAAGATAGCGATTTACTTTGCCCTTAAAGCCTTGCAGCGTTAAGTTGTGAGACGACAATTTTTGTCCTACTTGCAAAACAATACCATAAACTAAGTCAAAATCAGGCCATTAAATACTGTCAAAAAGCATGTACATAATATGTGGCTGATTCACAAACACAAAATGCAATCGTAAAAAAACAAATAAACAGTTTGGTTACAATATTGATTTATACGTATTGCAGATTTTGAGAAATTAAATTTGAAAGATTTCCACCATTTACATTTGCATGTAAATGAACAAAAATGGGTCCCTTTAAATCAACACGCTGCATCCTTGGGCCACAGATTGAATCAAAATTTATGTCCAACCTTAATTTCTCGGATTTAGGCTCGGATTTTCAAAGAAAGCTCAGCAAGGATAAAGTGGCACATCAAAAGCAGCAGAGAGGGGGCAAATAATATTGTATGCTAATAGAAGACAGCTCAGGGGGAACATAATCTTAAATATGGAAGATACAGAACTAATTTCACATCTGAATGTGAATTAATCCAACTAAAGCTCATCATATAACCTCAGAGGCACTGCTTCATAAATGCACATACATCAGTGCAATAGGCACAATGGATTTGTGGATGCGACTAAATGGAGCATGTTGAACTAAACAACTAAAGGTCGACTGCCTCTTAAGATAATGTGTTTGTGTTTCAGCAATAGGCTCCTTTGGTTAATAAATCATTGCTTCATCTAGCAATAATTGCTAGAACCGGCGGCAATCATTATGGATCAGAGTGTATACAATGCGTTACATTTGTGTGCAACTTAATCTTTATTCATTGCAGTGAGGTCAGAAGTCCTGCTAACTTGGAAAAACAAATATCTAGATATATTGCAGAAATCATTAATGAATCAAGTATCCAAGCAAGGAAACATTTATTTCAGCTATGCTCTTATTTTTAGTCATCTGTAATGTAACTGGAAATGAAAGCCTCTGAAAAAAGCAAGCTATGGAAAATATGGTTTTCATGTTCCACTATTGCTTTTAAAGCCTACACACTCCTACAGGAAAACACCACATATACTCAATGACAATGGGTGATTTTGTAAATCCAAAATGCTGATTGACTAAGCAACAACAGAAAAGAAAACTAAAACAAAGCTGGTTATCCGGCAGTCTCATAATAACAGAGGCCTTTTGAAGCAGGCACTGAGAGGGTTTTAAGACCCCCTGATTTGTAGTCTTATGTTGCTTCAAGCTGCTCTGAATCCCCCCCAATGAACAATGTAAAAGGTGTTCAGTCAACAAAGCCTAATTCAACAATGTGCCAAATAAACCGCATACTTAAACACACTATATAAATTATGCACTTCAACCCAAGTTTAACAAAAAGGCTGATTAATATTTATGCAAAAGAATGCACTGGCAGTTTTTAAGAAAACAATTGCCTGTAAATATGTCACTCACTATAAGAGTCAACCTATTTTCAAATCAAATCCATCAAATTTTTTATGCTCACAGCAAAACAAAACATATTTGAAACACTTACTTTACTAAGCTCTAATGCAGTTTGTATGAGTAAAATAACACTTACTGTGAAGGCCCCATCCAGTGACTGGAAACAGCAAATGGTTCCTGACCAATCTTTTGGTCATTGTGAAGATGCCATTTCAGGTGTGGGTGAAAAATGTAGCATGGACTAATCAGAGCGCTAAAAAAAAAAAAAATAAAGACAGAAAAAAAGGCAGGGAAAAAAGTATTCTGTTAAGTATTCCAGAAAATACAGTTGCCGTAATACAAAGTCTGCAGTGTCAACATCAGCTTCACTGAAGCAAATTTTAAGGTGATTAGTCTTTCATAAATGGTATGCTAAAAGAGCCCCTTTTGACAAGATTCAAACATGGATTATAAAGCATTTTCATCTAGTATGATGTAGTTTTCCCCCTTACAATTAAGATGATTATGTAGAATGTAATTAAGATGAAACTAAGGGCACATTCCAGCTACAAAGGGTGGTTTTAGCCAGACTGTTAATGATGAATTATGAGCATGATTGATGCCATCGGCAGTCCTATAGGTAAAGCAAGAGGTGACCATTATAAAGCTAATTTTTGGAAATTAAACTGGCCTTAAATATGTTGATATACCATGTGTAGCTTTTTGTATGTTTCATTTGCTCTGAGGTTTGCCATGTTACATCTTGCCAGTATCTCCTCAACTACAAACATGCCATCCAATGTACATAAACTAAGCAATTAAAGTGCACAACCATAATGATTGACATTATTTTAGTAGGAATACACAGATACCAACACTAGTATCAAGTATCGGTTACGATACTGTTCAAATATACTTGTATCGGTAACAGTTAACCAATACCATGAACCGATAGTTAAAATGTGGTAACTCTGCAATAATTTCACAGACAATATTTTTCACTTGAAATTTTTCTTTTGTGGCCATTTTTATTAATAATTTATGTTTTTATCCAATTCAGCATCATTTTGTAACATGCAGGAAAGAAAATAAAACCCGTCTTAAAATTCATTGTCGTTTTTTTTGGGTACAAGTATCAGCAAATACTCCGATCCAAGCATCGGTATCCAGTGTTGGGCAAGTTACATATATATATATATACACACACATACACATTTCATGATGCTAGTTATAGCCTCAAAAATATGTTTACAATACATATTACTGTCTTAAAAATGTCACTGAGTTACACTACTTTAAGTTACTTTTGGCACTTATCAATTTAAAGTGTGACACCACAAATACTGCCTTTTTAACACTATTTTTTTAAACTTAAGGCTCTAGTTCCTTTGCATGCCTTCTATCGCATGGTAATATGTGTTAAATCACATCAAAATAAGGTCCTGAAAGAGCTAATCACAGAGATGGTTGACAAAGATACTTATGCAGACTGCAGTCTTTTAACAGGTGGTTAGGAAAACAGTTTGAATAATGCCACAATGTAAATGTACAATCAAGCCTTTCCTCAGCCATCCTGATTCTCTGAAGTTTTGGTGTTGAGCAACAGGAAGTGGATGGTGGATCTTGTTCTATGGTATCCAACTTGATTTGGTCTGTTGCATTATAGTGCACCGGAAAATCTTGAAATCCATGTGCAACTTGAGTCACTGAAATCGTTACCAGTAATTTATTGCTGTATATTTTCTTAGTGATGTGTTACATAACTCAGCTACTGAAAAAAGTGATATATTCAAAAAACTGGTCTTATCGGTTTTTAAAAAACTATCCTATCGCCAAGTTTTAGACTTGTGCATAACTGAATTGGGCACCATGATCGTAATGAGAGTGAGAGTTGACTCTCCCCAATGCACCTTGATTTTTTTGTTGCAATTTAAAACCTACCTTGAGGTTCATGTGGAGATATTGAAGAAAGAACTGGTGTGACTGGTACCATCATGTCTCTGCTCGGCAACCTCTTTTGACCATTGAGTTGTATCCTGCAGAATACACTACTATCAAAATGTGTTCTGTTCTTTTTGTCATTCTGAAATTTTTAATACAAACCAAATTGTGTCAGTCAACCAAACTACATTTCATGAGACAGTTTCCAAATAGGAAAAAGATGAATAATAAACCTAGCCTGATGTTGACTAGTATCACTTAAACCACATTTTTGAAAAAGCTGTGTTCAACATTATTCAATACACCCAAGCTATTTACCACTACTTTACATCTGTCGAATTGAAAGAAAATTATTCAAGAGAACTGGTCTGTCAACATCTGTGATGGACTGGCGACCTGTCCAGGGTTTACCCCGCCGCTCGCCCGTTGACAGCTGGAGATAGGCACCAGCCCCGCTGCGGCCCCCGGAGGACTAAGTGGTTCAGAAAATGGATGGATAGATGGATGAGTCTGTCAACCTGAATAAAGGGTAAAAAAAAAAAAAATCTCAAATACCTTGACAAAACAGATCAGAAAGTTATCAGACAGTCCAAAAAAAGTTTACAAAGGAATTTATAAGGCTTCGTGACTACAGTGATATCCTTGTTCCCCAAATTGAGAAAGCGCTCAACCTTAATGAACCTTCCCAGGACTATCAAATGAAACCGAAAGGGGGGCATCAATAAGACATCATCTTGATACCTCTGTGGAGTTAGTATTCTTTAAAAATTTTTTGGAGCTGTTCAGTTTAAAACTAGCACAGCATTACAAATAACATACTGATAGTCAACCATGATGGTAGTGCAAAAGCCTGGGGCTAGTTTGCAATAGGAAATGACTTGCCATAAAATGTGAAATGTAATTCTGCTGTTTTGTAGCAGGACAACGGATGCAAACTAGCTAGCGCACACTTGAATGGCTCAAAAAAAAAAAAAATAATAAAAAATAAAATTATACGTCTAATATAATTTTTAGGAAAACTCAGAATTCTTCTGCAACAAAGTAGAAAAAGCTTGTTTGTATTACTTATATTTAATTACTCTTTTGAAATAAATTTAGTAAATGTATGACTGGCATGAATTTTGCAGTCAATAACAGAACTACTGACTTTAAAGGTTCAAGGGCAAGTTTTTCCACATAGGTCCACTTTGTTTTGGAAAGGTTTCATTAATATATGAATTAATTTAAAAAAATCCTTTTAGTATTTAGTTATCTTTTAGACATACATATATATATATATATATATATAAACAAAAATGTTGTCAAGAATTCTTTGTGGAGGATGAAAATTCAGTGAAGGTTTGTGCTGACAAAAACAAAAAAAGGCAAACTTAAAAGAACAACAGTGAAGAGCAGGAATCAGGAAAACTCAGTTGAGTTCTAAGAAGAGAAAAACTCAAGACTACCTATAGAAAAACAGGATCTTAAAGGAATAATTCTGACAAAGAGACATATTGGTCTGATGGCTGTTGATTTCAGAGTAGGAAGCAGGTGGGTGATTAACTGATGCAATGCAGCTGTCAGAAGCAGGGATCAAGCATTATCTATTAATAGAATGAATGTCAAAGATGAGCACAAATCACAGGAGTAAACAGACCTAAACTAAAGAAGAATCAATCAAATTATCCAAATAAAAAAGTGATTAATGAACACAAACGGCAGTAAGAAGGGATAAAAAAATACTAATTTAGAATGTATATCCTATATAGGATTTATTAAAAATAATATCATACAAGACAACGAATCCTAAAAATTGTTGCACTTATGGAATACCAAAAAGGACAACATCAGGAGTGATTAATTTAAAGCTACCCTGTGATTATTTAGATTCAACTTTTTATTGGTCCACAGCCCTTTTTATTTTTATATATATATAAAAATATAGCAGCAGATATTCCTTTGGCTGAATGGTTTTACTGCATGACTCTCACCTCAGTTGTAGGTTCAAATCCTGCCTGGACCCTTGTTGTGTGCCTTGCCACACATACATTAGCAGAAAAATAGGAAGTGATAACTCCTATCGACACATTTTTCAAACAGGAATGGCCACATGATGTTTAAAGATCTATGGCTATGGTGACTTCAGCATCCCTCTAAACCTGCATTTTTATTAAGAGACTGAGTACACCGGAAATTTGCAGCCGGAGGGATATCCATTATTTCACAAATATTTATGAAAGCAGCCTGCATCCCTAGGTCCTATACTTTATTAATATGTGGCAATGGAGGCATTGGAACACAAGAACTCAATAATTTGGGATAGCCAAGGAATACTTTTTACAATATAGTATTTTCTAAAACATTTCACATGGGGTGCTCCGACTCTGAACCTTGTGCCTCTTGCATACCAGCAGAAGTAAGTGATTTTGTTTAAGGATTGTGCTATTCTCTCTGGAAACGCCATACTTTTTTTGGGTAATCATCCACCAAATAGTTTATATAGGTACAACATGGGACAAAATCTCCCTACTTTAAAATTCCTATCAGTGCACATTTGTGTTTTGGGTCAGTGTTCAAATTGTAAGTCAGAAGAATCTTTTCACATTCAGCTCTATCTAAAAGTAGGTCAAGGCACCAGCAGAGTACGTGACTGACTATCATCTAGAAAATGAAAAACACAAACCTCTAGATGTGATTGAATTAAGACCAATATGAGTTAATTTTGAGCATCATTAGCTCTGCTTTCCCTCTTAGAATTTTAAAAGCACCCATCGTATCAAAGCACCAAAAATGTCTGCGTGATACAGATGAATGAGGGCCTAATTGACCATAAAGGTAAAAAAAAAAATAAAAAAAAGATATCAGATGGGGCCTCATTTACTGCTGCAATCTTCTTTTTGTTTTTTTTATTAAGAATATAGACCTCAAATCTCCAAGAAATTATTCCACTTTGTTTCTGTGTCTTCACCTAATGATTGGTTCGAGTTATCAAGTGCAGACGGCTTCTTTTGCTCTCCCCCACCTCCTTCCACATCATCTAGACACATTGGGATTAGCTTTTCCACAGGTCTCATCCTGCTGAGATCAAGCTGTGAATTCAATGGCACTGTGGGGAGTATGTGTTTATTTGTATTTATTTGTCCCTGAGGTGTCTGAGTGCAATATGCTCAAATATCATTTTCAGGTAGTGCTTCCTGTTTTCCGGCCTCACCTCCGAGTGTGCGTTTGTGTGGGCAGCACTGCTCAGGAAAAAGTGAGAGCGACTTGGTTGCAGTAATGATTAATGGGGGAAACTTTGAGTGCTGATTCCATTCGGATAATAGTAGCCAGGCGAAACAGAAAGCAATCCTACTTCTTGGTCTTTTCTGCACAACTGATCAAAAGGAAGTGAAAAACGTGGAAGTGTGGAATTCTTCCAATTTTTGAGCACTGTGTTTGGATTCTACCTTAGCATACACCTTTTAAGAAAGCACCTTTCTTTCACAGCAGATCGAAAATATTATAATATTTCTAACCTAACTTGCAGAAGCTACTTTTATGTTCAAGACTAATCTGGGCATTCAGCATCTGGCATTTCCACATTTTTCTCTTTCTAATTAGCTCCTGATACTGGCACAATTAGCTAGCACAGATGGACTGAGGAGGTCTGTCACTGTCGCGCTCGTACAGCCTCGCAGCACATTCTACTTTGCACCATTTTTAAAACCATTTAAGTTTGGCACCTCTTATTTGGTTTGCATTCCGTTGCCGATTCCTGAAAAGCAGTTGAATAATGGGAAATTAAAACTACCTCCATATGATTTCCGAAACATGTTTCCCCATATTCTAAAGAGGATGGTTCAGTTTAGACATCACAACAAACTAATAATATAGTAAACTTGATTGATTTATTTATTCCAGACCTGTCAAAACCATTTTTAAGAACGTTGAGGCTAATATGGGTCCGTACCGACTGTGTACACATTTGTCCATATTTACATACAGTATCTACACACATGCTTATGCATAAAAACACACATAAATCCTATTAATATGTCTAAAAAGGGGTAAGAAGTAAAATGTATTTAATCTTTCCCCTTCTCCAATATTCCCAACAACATATATGCATATATAAATAAACATATCTTAAACAAATCTTAAATTATAATAATGCAAAATTTTAACATGGTAATGCTACATTTTAACAATGTAATTGTGTAAAACACATAAATATGCAATAATACACATCTATACATACAGGACCTATTAGCAGCGTTAGAGACACCTTATCAACATCACCTCAGATCATAATTTTACTTGTTAAAAAAATATTCCACCTTGATGGTATATAACAGAAAAAAAAAAAGTAAGGTTTACAGACAAGTCTGAATAAAAGGGGTATTATTAAATGTATTGTTTCATTCATTTTTCAGCCAGAATTTCTTAGCTGTGGTGTCAGTAGTTGTGGAGGGTAGCATTACCCTGTCAGGAGTTTTGGTCCAGGAAGGATTATGAAGTTGTGTAAATTCCAAACTTCATACCTACTTTCATACATGTTTTTTAATGAGGACATGGCTGACTCGGTAGCAGCCAGACAATTAGAGCAGAGGCAGCTAAAACCAGGGCTCAAATTGGTTGCCTCGAGATCAGCAGTGTTTTCTTGTGGCTCAGTATATTGCACGTACCTTGATGATATGGATCACAAGTCCAGCAATTTTTTCGGAAGGCTCTGAAGTTCTTTCTTTAAGAGAAAGTGTTGACGTTGGCTTCTTTTAAGCTGGTTTTCTGACTCTAAGACCTGCGGAGCATTGACCTCACAGAGGCTTAGGTTCAGGTTTATCTCTTGATTAAAAACAGCTGAAATGAGCATTTGCGAGATAAGAGAGAGAAGGTTGACTGGGGATATTTTGACCTCCGTTGCTGTGATGAACTCCCTGTTACTTAGGTCAGCAGGTATGGTACAATACCCAGAACCTGCATTATTAATTGATCCAAGGCTTGAATGTTTATCGGGAGAAAAGCAGACTTTTAATTTAGTATGTTTCAGACATATGAAGAGAAATAAAAATGTTGAAAAATATGTTAACAGACTTTATTACTTACATTTAATTGTCTAGATATTGTCCTTCCTTCCTTCCTTCCGCCACTAAAGCAGATATTTTTATCTGTATTAAATATGTAAAGGTCTCATTCACTGAAAATCCTGCAAAGCAGATTTTTTTTTCAATACAATGAGTCATTCTGAGTTGTGTATGCATACTGGATATGAATATTTTCTCCAAAACGCACTTCGCTGCAGTAGTTAGAGAAAGAAAGACCAGTAAAGGACTGATTCTAAAAAAAGCCTTTCCTTCTAACTTAATCTGGATTTGATCACTCACAGTACAGCTACATTGTTTTGGCCAGGTAGCTGTAGCTCAGAGAAGCTAACAGCCAGCACATAAATGCTACATTTCTTTTATTACCCTCAGAAGAGGAGTTGAAGAAGAAATGGTTGTAATTTGTTTTTTGGTACACCACCCGGAAAATGCTTGTGTGGTGATTTGTTTTGTCACTTTGAGCAGTTACTTCATAGCTACGGACCTAACAGCGCTAGCTTTGCCTCAAAGCTGTATTTAAAACCAGGATCTGTACCAAAAGATGGAACATGAGCTCCCAGGCTACTGTAAGTCAAAAAAATAATTGTTCACCCAATTTTTCACTTTTTAAGTATTGTGTTCAAATGCGCCATGACAATGAAATGTACTACCTCGAATAACACGCTAATATCTGTGACCACATCCACCCAAAGATGTAGCTTGATTAACTGTCCTCAAAGATACCCTAAATAATCTGCAAAGTGTTATATCAGAAGCAAAATCCCCCAACCCACGGAGCTCACCGTGAGCCTACGCTTGATCTGAAGGGACTATGATCAGATGAGACGACCCGCTGAATTTAGGCATAGTACTAGATGGAGGAAAAGAAACAAATTATTTTTACCTCAGTATCGAAGATGGACGAGCATAGCATCGAATCCCTGTCCGACTGTGGGTGTGTGGCGTATAGGCCATAGCTCTGGAAGCCGAGTCATCCTGATACAGGCTCAGTGTGTCATGTTGGTCTTGTTTGGGAATGCAGCCTAAACTGAGTGGTAAACTCAATCTAAGGCTTATTACCTGAAAGATTTTGATTTCCATTACATTTTTTTTAATTGTAGTAAACAGAGATGGTGTAAGAGTTGTGTTGCAGTTAGCCATACAAATGCATGTCATTAATCTCAATGAGCAAGCCCGCTTTTCGTTCCCACCCATTGCCACACTGAACTGGAATACACAAAAATAGTGAGGGGAAGAATGTTTTTTATTTTTTTTTTTCAAACAGACAGACACAGGTGGCATTATTTCAGACCAGAGAACATGGAAACATTTCTTACAAAAACACCAGTAAATAAGAGCTTAAAATCTTTATTTTATGTGAATATTTGAATTCCCTTTATCCATAATCTGATTTTTGTAAAATAAGATAACCAGGCTGAAAACCTTTAAGTGAAATCTGGAAAATTGTTGAAATTTTATATCATAACTGTGTAGGAATCATGCAATTTTATTATCTTCTTCCATCTGCTGTTCACAAAAAGAAGTACTGAGACTGAGAACTAAACATTATCCCAATTCATTTAACATAATTGCAACAAATAGGAATAGGAGTAAATTAAAAAAATGCATACAAGTAATTGCTTCATACATTCTGCAAATAAATACACCAGAAGTGGCATGCAAAAAGTCTGCTAATTTCTCATTTAAATCTCTGAGTTGCAGCTCTTGGTTCCCAGCAGTGATCAAAGAGAGGCCTATTTTTTCACCCATTGCTATCAAACACAAGTGGAGAAAAATGACATTGATGAAGCACATAACAGTCTATTATTCAGCTCACCCTGTCTGAATTATTTCCTTTAGAATCAAGTCTGGCATTTTGCTTTAAACTAAAGTCAAACATGTCAGGCTCTTTTGTGAGTAACCTGTGTCCTTACAAATATGGAAGTATGTGACCAAAATGAAATATTGCAATGAGCTCCAACAAAAGCAGAGGAGAAAAGCTTGTCTTTGTCCAACAGCTTGTGCTTTATTGTGGTATTCAAGCAAACATGTATAGTTGTGAGTTAACTGCTCTATGCTTTAAGTCATTAACATACTTTTGGGCGTAACTTTACCAAAATACCTAACCTTTAGCACATGAACTGCCTGCTCAAGTTCTGCTGACTGCAGACAAAAAATATTCTTTGTCAGCTCTTTACCAAGCCTTTTCATAATGGCTTTGAAACATTTTTAGCCTTTTGGTATTTTAATTATGAATAAAGAGAACGTTTTGTTGGGTCAGTTTATAGCTGATCCATTACAGTCTACTGTTCTTGACTCTTAGGGAAGGAGGCACTTGCAAAACTTTTCAATAAGAGCTGTATTTATCCTGAGATTAAGCGACACACTGCTGGAATCCAGTTACTTATTGGGTGACGTCTGTTTGCACTGGATATTATTCAGTGGAGTAAAGGGGTCAGAAAACAAGTTCACGACAAACATTTCAGATTTCATAACCATTCAAATGAATAAATCCATATTATGTTGATTGGTGAATGGTTGTGAATGTTATCATAGCAGAATATACACATGCAGTTGTCAAATATGCAACTTTTTGCTAGGAATGAACTTGAACATGACATGACTATGTGTTTTTGCAACATAGCTTGTCTTTCTCAGAGTTTTGAGAGAGATGTGTGTGATGTAGGGTGTCTCTCACGGTGGGGAGCGTGAACACCCTTCACCTTCAGTGCTACGGCCAGTAAAGGCATACTGTCTGTTCTCCTGTGAGACAGTTACCTGTCTCCAACTCCAGGCCTCGAGTAATTACTGCCCTGAAACTTTTAGGTGCACTATTGCTGCAACACACCGGAATCAGATGCTTGGATTACATCTTCAGTATACCATCAAGTTTGGCCCGGTAGATAAGGATATCTAAACATGTGGCGTTCTTTTAAATTCATGCAGAACACCTCAGAACGCAGGAAAACTACATGTGCTCAGTGGGATGCAACATGCTCTGCACTTTTAGATGCAAATGTAAATTTGTAAAGGCTTGTTAAATAAAATGGATGTGTGGTTCTTGGTTCGTTTACAGTGAGCAAATTCCTCAGAAAGTCCTGCAGTTCTTAGTATACCAATACATTATGTTATTTTAATTATGAGGGGTGCAATGTAGCAAGCAACTTTATTTGCTAAACATGCTTCAAGATCAAAGATAATACCAGCTCCCACCGACTCAGCACTGGACTGCAAAGGTTTAATTTACTTTGGTGTTTCAAAGCATGCAAAAGGACTAACAGAATCATCTCGGGAAAGAAAAAGAACATAACAGCTGGAAACCTAATTATTTTTGAACACTTTACACACAGGTACACCTACTTGTTGCACTTTGGTGATAATTTCACCGACTAAAGGCAGACAGATGTGTGCTGCTTCATTTTGTGTACATTTTGCACACAGAAACAGAGACACCCACAGACACCTTTTTAGCGACTCCAGCATTTGGCCTTCCCAAAAGATGGATGACCAAAACAGTATTTAAGAAATCTGCAGAGTTCTGAATGCTTGGTTAGCAGTGTTGGGAGTAATGCATTACACAAGTAATTAGTTACAGGAATATATTACTTTTTTCAGTAACTGAGTAATGTAATGCATTACTTACAAAATATACAGCAATATATTACTAGTCACAATGTCAGTAACTCAAGTTACAATTGTGTTTTAAAACAATTTTCTGGCCGACTAATGAAACAGACCAAATCAAGTTGGATACGGTAGAACAAGATCCACTTCCTGTTGGTCCAAACTAAAACATCAGAGAATCAGGACGGCTGAGCAAAAGATCAGTTTAAACATTATTCACACTGTTTTCCTAACCATCTGCTGTAAGACTTCAGACATCTAATCTTTGTCAACCATCTTTGTGATGAGTACTTTAAGCACCTTCCTTTGATCAGATTTAACAAACATTACCATGAAATAGAAGGCATGCAAAGGAGCTAGAGACTTAATTTTAATACAATCGTGTTTAAAATACATTATTTGTGGTGTGACACTTGTGTAAAATGTACATTAATAAGTTACGGTGGTTAGAAGTCGTGTTAGATATTTATATAGAGAGGATTACAGTCCTGTTGTGAGTTTACACAGTGAGTTGCTAAGCCTCTTGTCAAACAGCAGAGAACACAAAAAGCAAGGGCAAAGTAACTTTTAAAAAAAATATTTTGCACTGATCATAAGGGTTTTTGTTACACTTACAAAGATCAATAAAAAATACATTTATCATGATGTTAAACCCACATAAATATGATTTTATTTAACCTGTAGGTTTTTGTTGATTTTATTAAAAAAACTCCAAACTGGTCTTTAGTATCTCTGACATCTTGTTAAACCAACAGTTTCAACTAATTATGACCAGACTTTAGTTAAATTGTAAAAAATACACACCATGAACAAAGGTTTGTATAAAGCTTACTTATAGTAACACATTCCTAGCTAAAAATAACTTGACTATTATTGCACTCTTGGTGTTTCCAGAAAACTTCAGTTCCAGTGTGATGCTACTCTAGTTCACCAGCTTGCTGAACCATTTGGATGCATGGAAAGTAAGGAAGGATATCTGAAATAAGCTTAAGCTTAAAAAGCTTAATTCTTCTATCATAAGTTCAACAAGTTAACAAACAAAATAGTTGCCAAAACACTTTGTTTTGTTCAAAATGGTTCAGTTTTCTCAGCTGCATTTAAATAATCCATTGCACTATCTCAACCTGGGGACAGAAGAGACTAAAGTCAGGATTTGTCCGATTTTGACTTCGTTGTTTAAAAAAATGAAAGTCAAAAATCAAACTCCACATACTAACTTATGGATGTGATCGTGGAGGATTGATAAAGCGGCTTTTGTTTTGCAGCCACAGGATCTTAGAACCTTGTTGTAACAGTCAACCACCAACTTCACAAAATGCAGCAACAAACAAGGGACTTTTTGTTGAGTACCAAATGTATGTAGAAGTTAAATAAAGTTAGAAAACCCATGATATGTTATATGGATTGCACAAAAAGATTGACAGTTCAAACCATGATGAACTGAAACATTTAAAAATAGATTGACAGATTCCTCTTCATGTATATCCATTATATGGATATACATAACAGTAGCCTCATTTTTCCTGAAATAGATTCTATGAAGTAAACTGTAAAATTTTTTGTATTTTTAAAAGCTAGCACATTTATGTCAATAAGTTAGTAGGCATGAGGTTTTTTTTAGCAGCTTCCCTTCCCTAATAAAACAAATGGCTAAAAAGCTGCTGCAAAAGTCCCGCACAATACCATAAAAAAAACAATTGCACAGCAGTCCCCCCCACCCCCCAAACCACACACCCTTTTTTTGAAAAAGCTTGCAATGGTAAATAATGTTATCAGTATTTAAAATTATATTATGTTTTTACTTCAATACGTCTCAGTTACTTCTCATATAGGATCCATTTTGACCCAATGGCTCATTAGCAACCTTATCACTACATTTCAAACACCCTGAAAACCTGAGATACATGCAAATTTTGCCTCTGTTAAATTGGGTCTGTCTGCAGCTTTCTGCAGCTGTCAAAGATAACGTTATTTTATTAATATCATGTCTGAACTATTTATTTTGCATTTTCTTATTAGTTTCCTTAATTTAAGGATCCTTCGGTTTCCACTTATTCTTGTAATGTAATTATTTTCCATTGTTTTTTTTTGTTTTTTTGTGTACTTCAAGTTAGAGTTCCTGCTTACTCTCATGCACTTCAACATACATTCAATAATCCAAACACTGGATGGTATTAAATGTTAATGAAAACATTGTGCTTTATTTCCCCTAAAGAGTACTTCCCATTTTTTTTTCAGAGAAAATAAGAAAACATTTTAGGAGCGTTAGAAAAGCTTTTTTAACGCAACTGAATTACAGAGTCCTTGACTGTATCTTTTGGTGCTTGTGTTAAAAAAATCTAACTGCATGCAAGGACAAGAGGTATGGTTTACTCACCGGGTCAAATACATTGACATTCATGTTTTAAAAAATCACAAAACAAAAATTCCCTAAACACTGATTTCAAATTTCTGTCCTTTTGTCTGACCATGACCAGAATATTTTGCAGTTTCAATTCTTAAAAATAAGAGTTAAAATTAATGTAGCATGATTTTAAATGATCATGATCACGCAATCTATGATTGTTTATATTTTATTTAGCAAACATCTTTATAATTCTGCTGGTGTTAAACTGTTATTCATGAAAATGCTATACACAATCAGTTTTTCGTATTGATTCAGAGGAAGGAACAGATCGTATCTTTGTGACCGAATGCTTTTACCCTAAGACCCAATTAAAAAATGGTTTATTCACTTTGCTCTGTACGTTTAGAGGAAACCCTGCTTACTCTGGAACGTTTTGTGACATCTTAATTAAGGTGTAAATAAGATTTTGAGCATAGGGCTGTGTAGTCTGGTTAAAAAAAGGAAAACGCATAAACTTTTTTCTTCAGAAAAGGTTGCCCGGAATAACCTCTGTGGTCATTTAGTGCCATTTACAAAATACAATGTATTGATCTATGGGAGAAGCTACTGGAGTTATACGAGACAGGAATTTCATGTTTGTTTCATATAAAGAAAAAAAAAAAAAAAAACTCACCAGAGCCATCACTATATTTCACCATACTATACACTGCCTTATTGCTTAAATGTGCTATACACAACAAACTTGACTTGACTGTAGATATGATGTCTTTTCAGAGTTTTGTGCCAAACTTATCTTTTGGCATTGTGCCAGGAGATTCACATTTAGTTGCGTCGGACCAGACCTCAATCTCCCATTAGGTTTTTTGAGGTTTTACACTTGCCTGGACTTTTTCTTGGTGATAAAAAGCTTCAACTCAACTTCTTAGTCCATGGGTATGGAGATTAATGTAGCATGTAGAACAAGTTGTCTGCTTCTTTGCAGTTTCCCTGACCGTTTCAATTTTGTTCTATTATCAATGTATTCTTGTTCATGGCTCTGGATCTTTTTTACCCTTCCTGTGGCCAATTAACTTTGAACAATGAGATCATTATGATCGTCTGTAACTTCTTCAGATAAGAGATGTCGATGACCAAGTACACAACATCCTACTGGGTCAGCCACATATTTAATTGGTTATTCAGATTCTCTATAAAGGAAGTTAGATGTGAACCCAAAAAGACTGAACCATTGTATTCAATCCAAATATTCATAAAAGTATTTCTCAGAGGTTGTTTAAAATTTACAACCAGTTTGGTGCAGTTTTTTTTTTAAATCAATTTTAATAATTCTGGATAAAAGTCATAAAAGCCTGAAAAAGTTTTAACTCTCAAATCACAAAAAATGGCCTTTTAACATGAATGTGTGCTATACTCACTGTAAAGCAATAAACCAATTTGTAAACCAGCTTTCTTTAAATAGTTGGCATTTCTGTACTTTTAGCAAGCTAAGCCAAAAACATGTTCAGGGACAAACTTATAAAACTTAAGTTGAATATTCTATGAAGTTCAGAAACACCCCACCCCGCTTCTCTTTTAGTGCCTCGGTCTCTCTGAGTGCCTTACACAACCTGCTTTGCTATTCATAGCATGGAACGTCTTTGAAACCAGGGTCTCCGATCAATTAAATTTGGCTCTCAAGATAACTATGTTAATTACACTGGTGTTTGCATGAGTCTCGCCGCTCGGCAGTGCACTTGGGACTTCCCACTGAATGGTGGAGCCAGATGGGAAGCGTTTCCGTAGGGCTGAGATTCTTAGATCATTATGTATTCTTCTGCTGCCGTTGTGAGATCAATTAAGTCGTGTTAAGTATTCAAAATCTTGTCAGATACTTAAAATGGGTTTGTTTAAAATTCACAGATCGTGGAAATATTTGACATGATAAGGAATAATAAGGTCACCGGCTTAAATTTTCCATGTTGGAAGGTTTTCACTTATGTGGTAATATTTTTTGCTGAGAGGGAAAGTAAAAGTTTGAGGCAAAATTTCTGATACCATTTAAAAGTAGGGTAGCTGTGTCTGACCTGTGCACAGACTGAGCTCTGGGAAAACTGACTTGGCCAAAACTGCTGAGCAATGCTCCAGTTGTAGTTCCCTGCGGGGCAAACTCTTACTCCCGCAAGGTTTTGAGTCAGCTCTGCCCTGCAGTCTGCATCAAAAAAGGCTCTTCAAGTGATCAGCTTTGGCGAGAGAAACGAGGATTTTGCTGCTAATCTCCTAAACATGATTTTTTATACCCCTTTGCACAACATGGCTCTGGATTAAAAGCATTCTATTAAAGAAAAGGGGCTTAACATATGGAAGGGGGAGAAAAGCCAGCTCTTGGATGTGCTTAGCTGTGCGAGCTGTACTTCAACAGGTGTTTTAAGACTTCTGGATTACCCATTCACATGCAGTAAAACGTCCAACTGAGATTATGGATTCTCAGCCTTGCATCCATTTTTTTTAGAAGGATATTTCGGCATTAGGACAAGTTATGCTTTTGAGCTGCAAAGAACAATAAACCTTACAATGACAGTCCTCGTGGATGTGGGGGATTAAAATTGACTCGGAGCCCATTTAAAGTGGCTTTCGCAACTCTCCTTCCACCCACCCTTAAAAGTTAATAGTACTGCCACAATATGCCCAACTAATTCCTGGTCCTGATCATATCATTTGGCAACTTCAGAAGGGAAAGGATGAAAAGAAAGTGGGGTTTTACACCTTTTATCTTCCTCTACAGCACACATGCACCTATTTGTCTGATGCAACTAAGTGTTGAGGTGTTGCAATGAATATTCATCATTACATTCCTGGACTTTAAAAGCATTTGGATTCCTCACTGAGCATTCATTCAAATGTGTTTTTTTATTCCTTGAAGATGTACAGAGCATGCCAGTTTTTACCATGTGACATGGAGCAGATGTTTCTCTTTATGGGCAAATGATGACATAAATGGTTTTGCTAGTATTTGCATTTTGTGCTGAAGTGTGTTGTTTTTTGTGTTTTAAATGTACAGTCAAGTTAGTAACGTTTTAAAGTTTAATTGTAGAGCATTGTATAATTATCCATCAATCATTTTTACCCGCTCAACCCCATAGGGTTGCCGGGAGGCTTGTGCCCTGCTCCAGTGGTTATTAGGGGATAGTCCATCATAGAGGCATACAGGACAACCAACCATGCACGCACACACATTTTTGAGGGCAATTAAGAACAACTGACTAACCCTGTATAACCTCAGCTATGAAAAACATATCAGAAACTTGTAATTTTGTGACTCTAGAGTGCTTAAATATGCCTCTCCATATAATTCTATTTGTAACGTTTTTGATACATCAGGCTTTTGAGGAAAATAAAAATCACACTAAAAATTTTGACATCTAAGAAACCTTTTTATCATATATAATAGAAACCCTTTTCATCACCAGAAAATGGGATGGCAGAACCGAAAGCACTACCAACATATAGTCATTCATCTACAGTAAACTCAGTGCCGGTGCTCCACCCAGGGCCGGCACCAAAGTTGTTTGGTGCGTTAAGGCAGATATTCGGGCTCAAAGGAGCCCCCTTTCTATCAAGATCACTACCCACAATAACAGTGTTTCAATCAAGATTTGGTCTAATCTGGGAAAGTAAGCAGAGTTTATTTGGCTGATCCTTAAAATCAAGTAGAGTTAATTGTTAATACTAGCTGGGAGAAGCACTGGCACTGTAACACTGGTAACATAACAATCAGTGAATTTTAAAAATCAATTCTTAATTTATTTCAAAATGTTTTTCTAAATTCAAAGCTACAGTGTTTACAGTTGTATTCCTTTAAATGTATTTTTTGCTTAAAATATAGAATTTTAGGGGAGCCCGGTGGCGCAGCTGGTAGCGCAGCTCACAGGTCCTGGGTTTGATTCCCGCCGGGGACGCTGTGGGTGCTGAGGGTGTGTTTGTTCCTCCATATCATCAGCACCCACACCCTGGGTGGTGTTGGCGAAAGGGCCTTTCTGTGTGGAGTTTGCATGTTCTCCCCATGTTCCCTTGAGTAGCTAATGTGAGCTACTCCCACAAAAACATGCACTAGTTCTGAGCTGTACACTGCCCCCTCCTGGCTGACCGGGGTGCCTGAGGGATTGGGGAGGATCTGGCTGGAATAACGTTCCTTCCACGCGCAACGTCCAGCTGGGGAATCCCCACCCCCTCAGGTGAAAAGAAGTGTTCATCACTCCTCAAAGCATGAAGGAGGCTTGAGCCCAGTGTAGGGCCTTCCTAGGGTTAGCAGAGGGAGAGCATTGCCCAGGACTGTACTTAGGGATGGACACTGGGTGACACTGGGACAATGGGAAAAACCCGTGGGATAAAAAATAAAAAGGCAAGTTATTTTTTTTTTTTACAAAAAAACTTGCCTAGTTACTAGAAAAAAAAATTCAGTCATCTACATTTAAATGAAACTAAATCAAATGGAGTAATATTCACATTTTCATAAATTTTAATACATTTTAACATTTGTAATCTGTTCAATTACGGTATTTATGGGAGGCCCCGGATGGGTTTGGGGGGCCCTAATCAACTGCTTAGTTCTGTTCTGCCTTGGGTGGGCTCTGGCTCCACCTACACGCTTCACACACTGTGCAAGCCTAACCCCCCAAAAAATCAGGTTCATGGAAAAAATAAAACACTATTACAGTAATAGCTTATTAAATATAAATATTTGTAGCACAAATTAATAAATTAAAAACATAAGTAACATTATTGTATGAGAGAATGACCAATCATCTGTCTCCAGTCTCCTTATGGTGCTTACCCCTCCTCTTCTTGCAGTGATCTGTTATATCATGCCTTGGCCTGAAGTTTGCAGAAACCTGACAAACTTCCCAGCTCTGTTGGCGTTTGTCGCTGTCCTGAGCATTTTCAGGTAGTGTCACCAAGATCTGACTTCTTTGCAGAGTGAACCGCCCAAATGACAATGTGATGCAGTTTTGTGAAACCACATTGGACAGTCTGACATTACCAAGTCTTTTGATGTTGACAGTTATCAGAGCTGCTGACCAATATGCTTCTCCTCTAACCTTGTACATATTTATAATCATAAAAAATATCTTAAAAAATTGCATTATTGTACAGTGCAACAGATATCAGTCACATTTGCAGTGGAAAAATAAACAACCTGTGTTTTCATTTAATTATTCTGCAATGTCGCCAGTGTCCAGCAAGCTTGTAACTAAGGTTGGCAGCAGATGTGTCGGTCTTAGAGCAGAGACTTTAGGTGACGGATGGGAGATCTCTTTATTTTATCAACTAAGTGACTTCACATTACAGCCCACTTTTGACTGTGGTGCATCCAAGTTGAGTGGCTAAATTAATAACTGTGCTCAATGATTTGCGTCAGTACTGCTGTGTTTAACCTTTCAGTAAGTTTTAATTTGTGTCACGTCAAAGTATTTAAGAGTATTGTTCTCTTCAATTTTTATGTTTATTTACACTTTTAAATGCCTCGCTGAGACTGCTGAGCAGGAATGAATCTAATAAGTTTTAATGAGATCCGGTGATGATACTGAGATGTCACCCCTAAACAGAAAAAAATAGTAATAATAACAGGTTGGACACAGGTCTGTGATACACAGCGGGTGAGGTCTAAACTAAGTGACATACAACAGACTCACAACATAAAGGTCAAAGACTGAAGTAGACAAATATCGCAAAAGACATGCATTTTTTTTTCTCAGCTGATCTGGGAAGATGTTGGGATTTCCCCTGAGGTGTGGGCCCAAGTAGCTGTAGAGAGGGAAGTCTGGATCTTTGTGTTTAAGTTGCTGCCCCCGCAACCGATTCCAGATAAGCAGAAGACAATGGCTATATGGACACAAATTATTCAGACAAATTGAAGCTATTTATCTCCCTACTCCAGTTTTTATTCATTAATGAATGGGGTGACCTAATCTGAGGTGGCTCTTTACTTTTGACCAAAACATTTGTGCTTAGGGCAACCAAAGAGCTAGGACTGCCCCTAAGTAAGCTAAGACTCATACCCTTAGCAGATTTAAGTAAAAAAAAATCTAGGCCTTCCAATCTCAAATGTCTCCACCATTGCATACCTTTATCACCAAAGATAAAGGTATGCAAAAAGGATGTCAGCAGTTATTAAAAAAATTTATTGCTGTGATTGATTCCATGAATATATTTTACATTGGTTATGAAAATGGGGATGGATAACCTGTGACATTCAGCTAAAAGAAAACAATACAAACATATAGGGCTAGCTATCGATTCAAATTTCCAGAGCCGATTAGAATCCGAGTCTCAAGAGTTAGATTTGATTAACACGATCCGTTAAACAATTAAACTATTATTATTATTTTTGAACTTGTGAATCACTTTGATCCTTAGAATGTTTATAAAAATCATCTAAGAACTATTTTTTTTTCTTTTTTTCAGCAAAGCCCTAGAAACATGATTGATACTCTTTTTGGACTGTTTTGTTATCCGTTGACACACTTGTCATTTCAATTCAGAATTGAACTTCTTGGTTAAATACACCCACCAGAGGTATGAATAGGCTTTATCCTGAATGCTTATGTCTTGTAATTTTATAAAATCATTTACCAACATGCTATTCTTCACATTTTATTCCTCATAAAAATAGATTTTTATGACTATCTTTGCATTGGGTTTTAGACTTAAGTTTGTTTGTTTTTTCTCCCTAAAGTATTTTATAGGTTTGGAAGGTTTAATTAAGTCTCTAACTTCATGTCCCAAGTGAAGCACTTTAGAGCCATATGTACCTTTTAGTTACAAAAATCTAATTTTGTGAGCTGCATATTAAAGCAGTGCTGCTAAGACTGGAGATGAGGGCTCCAAGGAGTAGCTGATGTTATACTCGAAGGCAACAAAATGTGATCACACGGAATAAGTCTGCCTTTGCTCCAAAAATGACATACTGGTGTTGTTACCACTGAGGTTTGATATAAGTTTTATTCTTCAAGACACAGCTGCATTGGAGGCATTAAAGTTTTAGTGTGTAAGGTCAAAACGTCCCAGCTACTGAGTGGACAAAATGGCAAAAGTCCTGTACAATTGATTTTTCTAAATACAAATGTTACTTTTTTTAAATTATTATCATTATCGTTTAATCAGATTAGAAGACGAGTATGCCATTGTTACAGAAGCCATTGTTATGTACAAAATTCAATGACTTTTCCAGGTTTTCCATGACAGTACAACCCTAATCTGCACAACGTTGCACATATTTAGTGCAAAAGAAAGCAAACTCTGTGCAGAAAGACAAATACTTATTTTGTTGTGATGTAAGCAAAGTGCCTCAAAACTAACGAAAAATAATTTTTGTTACCAACATCAATATTCATTAATAGTAGTTCCAACTTAAAAATCTAGTTTACATATGTATCATTATTGATTCAAAAACTTAATATGTTATATGAACAAAGATGAGTCCCCCCCCCCCTTCAAATAGTATAGCCCATCATTTTGCAAATTTAGCATATATTATATATATTAAATACAGATATTAGATTAGCAATAACATGTAGTACACAGACATAAGAAACCCTGTCAATTACTGCATTATTCATCAGGTAGGTTGGTGGCCCTTGATTTATTATAGGACAATGAGTCAATTTATTTAGATTTAAGAGGGTGTTACAGCCGCTGAGTGTTTGCATTGACAGGGATCAGCACCATGGACAGTGTCTGGCTCCAGCACATCTCCAGTTCAGCACCAGGGACAGCGGTACCCCAGTTTTGGTGGTCTACCTCTCCCCAGCAGCTAATTCACCACAGATGTTCCAAACCTACCTAGACTGTTTCAATGGAACGGCTTTGCTACAAAAGCTCCCATTTGACATACACTCAGGGGGAGCAGATCTGTGCTGTTGTCTGCTAGCTGTTGTCTGGCTTTGTGTGGTCAATTCAGGGATTTTAAACTTTATATGTTAACTTGGCAGGGTCCGTTTTGATATGATTACTTGTGTATTCTCGTGTTGTTAGTTTGTCTGTCTTAAGAGAGTCGTGCTCGTATTGTCTGAATGTTAGTTATTTTTGTTCGGCCAACTAGTTTTTAGTTTTAGGAATAAGGTAGCTGATTTTAAACTGCTCTCTTGAAGAGCACTTTTCTTCTGCTAATTGTAGTATTTATCAGGGCTGTAGTGGGACTCATTTTCAGACCTGGAGTTTCATGCCTCAGACCAGCCCACTTAATATCACAACTATTTTGAATAAAATCATAGAATTATAACTTTACATGTTAAATCGATAGCATCACACTGTTGTGTAAAGCCTTGTAATTCAGATAATATTTTTTATGTCCAATTTGATGCAAATAAGGGTTAATTGCTTCACAAGGTAGACTTCAGTATGTGTTCACATCTACATTATTCTACACAACACATGCATTAACAATATCAGGATCTATATTTTGAGCTGCTGCCTCTGTTATCAGTCCCTGAGTAGACTCTGCTCTCCCTCTGCTCTACACACTTCCCCCGTTTCTCTAAATCGGTTTGCTGTACCTGTGTCACAATGAAAATATTATCTAAATCTTTAGTGCATTTGCTATGGAAAATACATTTAAGTTAACTAATAAATATACTTTAATTGACAAAACATGCATGAATATTACTTTTAATGTCCTTCAGCTGTGGCCTTTTGGATGTTATTGTCTTGCTTTTGAAAAGAAAATATCTAAATAGTCACATTTTTCATGAGGGGTAGAAAGTGATTAAACTGGAACTAATGCTTGCTGGTTCCACACCTATTCCTTCTATCGTGACAAGAGAAATACCAGCCTCACTACTGACTCTGCTTTAGTCAAAAATTAATATTGAAAAATGGTCATATGTATCAGCCCAAATCTCCCATATCTCACAAAGCCTTCAATTAATTAATTATTCATTAAGAGTGCTCTGACATGTTACATAAGGTGCGCTGCAGGAAAACAAAAAGGAAAAAAAAGCGGCCAGCAGCGTCAGAAAGCACATAGTATTGCAAGCTGTTTTTGGTAAAACCTTCATATCCTTTATATCAACTGTTTTGTAAGCAAACTACTACGCAGCTACATGGAACTAATTAAGAAATACTCTTACTAGTAACTCACTTTCACGTAGTTGCACCTTTGGTAGTCTAGGATGACCTGGGCTGCCATAGAACTGACCCTTGCAGGCCAAATATCAACTATCAATTAGTTGAGATAAAATAATAGCCACTCTGGGCCTTCTATTTGTTTTGTTCAGCACTTCCTGCAGGTGCGAGTTCATTGATGGGACGTTGCCTTATTCTTTTTGGTTTTCTTGGTGTTCCCTTTTACTTTGTAAGTCACCGGCTTAACTTTTTGTTTTCAAAACTTAACTCAGAAAGGTGTACTCAAGTGGAGCTTTTGCATTTATTCTGCTGTAAACCATTTTGTTCAACATCCATGTACCACCTTTTCCCCTGCATACATTAACCTCTTAACCATTTAACCGTCTAATTTTACACCATCGCACCTTGTCTTTTATGTTAACCCTCACCGTCACAAACACCAAGGGTCGTAACAGAGGGCTAAAGACAAAAACACACCACCCTTTTTATTTTTAATTTTTTTTACTATTTGTTTAATCTCATAATTCCCCCAAAAAACTCTTGCAAAGTGTGAAACATTTAAGTGCTGATTAGTTTTTTAACTAGGCATTCCATTCTTCTCTCCCAGTGAGGAGTCACCCTGTATTTTTCCTTCCGTTTGCTCTATCCAAAATGAATTTGAGTGAAGCAAAGCACAACGTAATTGGAGGTGGGAGCTTCAAATCAGGATGTAATTATACAACAAGGTGCATGCATGGTTGTAGAAAGTGTAATTACTGAGCCACTGGAGTTTCATAGGGGGAGACTGATGGGTTAATGCAGTCAGAGGGAAAGTTTGAGCGGTATTAGGAGTCACCTTTTAACCAGCCTCTGAGTATTTACTGACAATCAATTAATGTGGGTCTGAGACACCTTTTAGTTCAGATGATTGGCAGGGGTCCAAGCATTTACCTTCCCATAACCACCAGAAAACAAAGTGTGGGGGGGTGTTGCTCTAATTTGCACCTACATGGCCCAGAGGAGGAAGGGAGTGCATTATTTTCTATAACAAAACACATAGATTGCCTGTTACCTACATGACATGCAATTAACGCTGCTTGGATAATTAAGTATTAGAACTGGATATTTATGTTTTCCTACACTATTTGGATTAATGTCTCTATTCAAAGAGCAAAGTAATTATTTTTTTGCTACCTCCTATTCACAGTAATTCAAACAGTCAAAAGTTGAAATTGCTTCAATTAACCTTATCAGATGCATTTCCCTTCCTCTGCTATTAATTCCCCTTGTTGAAAGCTACTGTGGTCTCAGAGGTAGCACAGCCATTATTGATTTCAATATTTAGGCTCAATCTGTAGATTTAGTTTGGAATAAAAACTGAACATTTCCCACAATAAACGCTCATACGTGTAAACTGTCTTGTATTTTAAATCTTTCTACTTCTTTTCCATAAAAAAAACAATCTTATCTAGTTTTATACCAAATATTGTACAGACAGTCATAGATTAACTTACATTGATTCTGTACAGTATGATGTATGTTATTTTGTTCTTGAATGGTCATCTTGTTTACTGAGGTTCGATTTCAGGGTTACATACATGACATCATCACTTCTGTAATTTGTTGCTATGGGCTAGGCTGCTTTACACTTAAGTAATTTATTTTACATATTTCAACAGCTCAGACGTTAAATTGAAGTATCATGACTTGAACACATCTGAAAAGAAAAAAATATTAGACTTTCACTTCAAGATTTTTTTTTTATACTCATACTCTTTGTAGGAGACTTCAGAAGTTTGAACATATTACATATGAGATTGTTAGCCTAATCCAATTACTTTTGACCAATAGTTGGACCTGCACTGTCATGTCCTCCTCATTCTTGGAATTGCCCAAGATCACTTTCACAGGAATCCTCTCTGGTATGCCAAGGTTGGAGAGGTGAGACTTGCAGAAAGCGACAGGAGCTGAGTGGTTACTTTTGCAACAGGACTGGTGTACAGCAATGGATCTTCAGTTGCCTCAGGCAGCAAATTTTTACACACTGACGGTTTAGTCAATGAACCAGCGGGAGCAACAGTTCAAGGAATGGGGGAACCCTGTAGCATTATTTTTTTTGGCCAACACTAGCTATAGGTATTCTGCTAGTTTTACAGCAGATTGAATCTGTTTAGAGGTCATATAAACAGAGTGGTCCATTTCTAGTGCTACTGTCAGCTTCAAGGTGGTATTGGTGATAGACATGTGAAAATGAATGGGTCAAGTCAGGTATCAAAGTGCTCAGGAATGTCTGGAAGAAAGATGTCTTTGATGAACAGTAATAAACTGTGATGATTAGGTATATGAACATTTGTATTCTTTTCTACTTAAAAGAAACACTAAAGTCAAATTGTATCTACAACATCATACCGTTGGTCTCGCAGTGTGCTTCCTCAGATTCATTGCTAATTTGCTATCACTGTTCTCTTCAGAAACTATACCCATAAGAACAGCAGGTGGAACCTCTACAACTTAATATCCACATCTTCCATAACTTTAATTGATTTACCTTTAATTATGAATATTTCACATTCGTAAAAGTCCAATAGCATTGTCAACATTTCTGTTGCCTAACAATTGAAATACAGAAAAGGAAACCAATACGGCAGCCAGCTCATCAGTCACTATCAGGCAGTCTGGATTTTGGGGTTTTCCAAAACTTTAATGACAAATAATTTGCAAGGTTATAAGAGAAAGAGGTTTAGAAACAGGTCCACTGTCATATTATTATCATTGGATATTATTAAAATATGACAGTAATGTCCAATTTCTTTCTACCAAGACAAGTCTATTTGAATTGCACATTTGAGCAACCAGGTAATTCAAAGTAGGGCTTTGACTTTTGCGCAAAAATCATATTTAAAGTTCGCTTGTTTAGTAATATTAATATTCAAATATATTTGACTATTTATTAATTATGTTTTGACCATTAAATGTCTTCAGTAAGTCTGATATTGGTATCAACCCTAAGTTCTATATATTCTGTCCACCAGAGGGCAGTGTATGTTAATATGTTAATAGACTACGTGCACGAAAGGCTGACTGCATCCAAATACCCCCTACTACACTTCCTACTTAGTAGGCAAAAAGGAGAATGCGAGCGATGTAGTAGATCGGAATCTCCAGTATGGATTTGTATAGTAGGCATAAAGTTTTGCGTATGTATACTACCACCACAGTAAGCAGCCGGTGGACACTATGCTATCCCACAATGCAGCGGAAGTCCCAAAATCGTAGAAGAGTGACCTCGGTTACTGAGGAACTGTCAACTATTGACACTGCCGCAATTTCGGGGTATAAATTTAAAAGTGTTGCGATGTTACTGATTACTTTAATTGTGTTTGACAACTGATTAAACATTTAAGTTGATACGTTGTTTAATAGCACCACAGGTGACCTTACATAACTTAAACATCTGGCAAAATCGTAGAGTGGTAAGTCTAATGTCATACCTACTACTCACTCGTTTGCTTGCAAACTGAATTGAAAACGTTGACAAGAAAATACATTTATAAAAAAAAATATTCCCCTACACGTTCGAATATTAAGAGCTCCCTTCATTTTGTTTGAATATCTTCAATTTTTAAAGCATACAAATTATATTCAAATAAGGAAGTTCGGAGTCAAAGCCCTAATCCTAAGTGCTTTTACATTAGCTTCTCTCTCTGATTGAATGGTTAGCGCTTTATGCTTTAACTAGCTGAAATTCATGTCATTCAGTCACTGGTTCACTTGAAAATAATACATTGTAACCCTACAGAGCAATTTATTTGGATCTTTTCAAAATGGTTTTTCATTTTAGTTCAAGGCTGAGTATCTAAGTACCAAAAGACTTGAATGTTATAGCTGTTATCCAATAATATGGTAAATGTGTCAATACTGTGTCAATCAATTACTCCCACGGAAAAGAGACTTTCTTTCTATATGGTGTAATTTTCTTAATTGGGTTGTGAGCAAGGACTCAGATATGATGGAGGCTTCATGAATATATTTTTTCTGAGTCTAGATATGGGATACAAGATGTCAAGCAATAAGACAGACTGTTAAAATGTAGTTAATATACTGATGGAAACTAAAAAATAGGTCAACACATTTATTTCATGGAGAATGAGTTTTGCAGACAATGCAGATAGGTATTTGTAAGAGTATGATAGTATCTAGTTTAATGAAGATGCTACATAGTAAGTGTCCTTTTTCTTTCTCCCAAAGACCTCACTGGCAAAATCAGAAGAAGAAACAAACAGTAAGTGAACCATCAAATGGTATGGGGTCCAAACAAACTTCTTTGCAAATTCCTTCCATCTATGTGAGGTGGCGCAAACTGTCATCCACATAAATTCAGGAAGTCTACGTGGGTTAGCAATTCAGGTCAAAATGATAGAACTCTTGGGGAAAATAAATCATTTTCTCATCCAGTACGGTGAACATGTCTCACTTGTTCTGTCCAGGTGCTGTATGGCCTTCAATTGGTATTGACTAGTTGATCTAAAATTTAAAGCAAACACTTACACTGCTTCCATCCACAGAAATAGCGGGTATGCGGTACTCAGTGATCTACTATAACAGGGTAGTTTATTACCACGTCTCATAAAATTGTGTTAATGATTTACATTCCAGCTTAGGCTTAAACCAGAAGGATATATAACACGAAATAGTAGGTTTTCAAATAAGTCAGCAAAAACATTTCAGTATTCATATCTTCACAGGTCGCTCTCTGGTTTGCTAATGCATGCATGTCTCACCTTGAAATTAAATATCACAGACGCCCCTATTTTGCTTTAAAAAAAAAGAAACACTAGGTTTTGCGAAAACCATTTACTGGTTTCAGGAAGCCAGTCATGACACGACCTTATTTCCACAATTATACCTCAAACAAATCCAAGAGTAACACTGTTTCAAAATCATCTTTGGACTTCAATTGACCAGTTTTTCTTTTTGAGATATAACCGATAGGAGTGATACAGGCTTATGTTCAACCATATGTGTTTTTTTATTTTTTCTCATTAAATCTGAGTAAGGAGTACAAGCCTGCAGTAACTCATGTTTTATTTATGGAGTAGAGGTATTGACTCTGCTCGTCTTCAGCTCAGGCTTTTTGATCTTCTTTCATTTGAGGATGTTCAATATTTATTACTGCTGTTTCCCATTATTCTGCCTATGGACAGGTCCAACTCTTTTGCCACTTCAGAGCTGGGCAGCCATCATTTCTTTCACAAAATTTATAAAGGAAATGATACAATTATTCCTTTTAAAGGCACTTGTATTGAAGATTTTTTTTTATTCAGCAATTTCAAATCAAGCCAACATTTCATGATTTACCAGGGCTCCTCTGCACATTAGGGATTAGGGTGAATTAGCTCTTTGATTATTTGATCTAGTTTGGTATTCCCGATTTTTCTTTTTTTTTCAATGTCATTTTACTTTAGATTCTTTAGGATTTTTGTACATACAACATGTCAGTATGGACGTGAGCAATAGTCTTGCAAATGAATAGCTCTTAAGCAGATCCTCAAGATTTCTCAGACATGTACTCTACTCAGGTAGGTACTCCTACATGTTCTAATCATTGCTCTGACTACAGATTTGGGCAAGCTTAGGTGAGCAGCTATTTTCTTGGAGTATTTTTCTGACTTGTGGCAATCAAACCCATATCTGCTTTACTTGAATTACATGCGCACAAATCTGATTTTGAAGAATTACGTGAATAAAGTGGATTTTGGGTCATTTCAAATTTACTGAATACTGCCGTGAAACCATGGAAGGAAATGTTCCGAGACACTGGAAAACAACAAAACAGTACACGATTAATCGAATACGCCAATAGTAGAAAACAGATGGATGATAGTCAACCATAATTATGGAGGGATAATCAGTGGTGGACAAATGGATGGAGGTCAAATGGATCCTCAATGGTGGATGGATTAGAATCGTCAGTAAAAGGGACACTCATTTGAAGACAGCAATGTGCACAATTGACGACAAACAGAGCTCAACAGAGAGCAGGCCCAATGACTCACAAATTCTAATTGACACATTTATGACTTCAGTTGCTGTTTTAGTGTGAATGTACTGTACTTGTTATGACTTGAAAGCCTGTTACTTCCAAATTTATTCAGAACTGAAAAAAGGCATTTGAAATTACATCTGAACAATATATAATAAAAGAGAGAAGAAATCTGTTTTGTACTGAGCCCCATAGGGGACACGGTGGAGAAAATATTTTAAGGTGAGAAAAAAATAAAATAAATGGATTTTGCGAGATCTTGAGAAAGTTTTGCGTTATCTCGAGAAAGTTTTGCGTTATCTCGAGAAAGTTTTGCGTTATCTTGAGAAAATCCGACTCCAACACCAGCCATACGTCCTCTTTTCTCACACATTGTCCATTTTCTCTGCATTTTGCACACATCCAACGATAGCCATGTAATTGTCCAGAGTATTGCAAGTGGTGGCTAATGAACTCAATCAGATCCACCAGTTCAGAAGCAGTTTACGACGCGACAGTCCTTTTGTGCCATTACTTTTAGATTCATGCAGCTTTTTCTATTTGCACTGCTAGGCACATCTAAACTGGTGCGGTTTCAGAAGTGGCCATTTTTAGCTTGGTTTAAATTATCATGCTCAGCAATTTTGTTATTAGAGTGGAGGGCATTCTGTGTCCTTGAAGTTTCAGTGAAGTACTTCTGAGAAGTGGATGAGCTTTTGTAATGTCAGATCCACCAGTTCAGAAGCTGTTTACGACGCGACAGTCCTTTTGTGCGCAAAATCCTGTGGGCAATGTCTTTCACTTATATTAAAAAAACATGTCTAGAGCTAAGCACTGACTTTATGTCCTGATATTTGAGGCCAATCTCAAAATAAAACTCTATTAAGCTCTCCCGTCTGTGAGTGTCTTCCATCATAGCAGTGCACAAGGCTGCAGCAAACTGAGTCGGTAACACTGTAAATGCAGGAATGGCTTTTCGAAACGTTCTCCAGATATCGCAAAAGTTTCTCAAGATAACGCAAACATTTCTCAAGATAACACAAAACTTTCTAAAGATAACGCAAAAGAATCTCAAGATCTCGCAAAATCCAATTTTTTTTTTTTTTTTCTCACCTTAAAATATTTTCTCCACCATGTCCCCTGCGGGGCTCAGTACTTTTTCTTCTACTAACAAACTTGAGATGACTAAAAAATAAAAACTGGTGCGCATTAGGGGGGGTGGGGTGGGGGTGGATAATAAATGATAGATAAGCAAATGAGCAAACTGATGGATGGATGGATGGATAAGTGAATGAATGATGGATGGATGGGTGATCAATTATAGATAAGTGGATGAAGGATTTGTAGATAAGCAGATGGATGAATGGATGACAAGCCAATAGATGAATCCAATCTATTTTATCGTGTGAATATTAATAAAAAAAAAAAATCATTTGACAAACTAATTTCACAAACTTTTTTGTCCTGGCTGAGGAAGAAACATGCTTTTACGGGGTATGAAACGTATGCTTAATAAAAATTCTATTTCTTTACATGTTCCCCACCCCAAAATGAAAACATTTACTAAAAATAATTACATGTTTTATCACAGCAGTGTTATTGCACATGAATAAAGTAGAAAAATGCAACCCCTCCCAGCTTCAGGGTTTTCACTCATTTTTGCAAAAAGACACTGGAGGCTGCAGTGTCTTATCTAAAGAAAATTGACATTCAGGTTCAATATCATCCCAGCCATCAGGTAAACAAGACCTACTTGCCTTTGAACCTCACCATCCACGTTGTGCTTGGTTTGCTCTCAATCTCTTTTGTTTCGGTGTATTGCTCTAAGGTCACCTCTCACTGGTCTGAGCTGTTACTGGTCAGATAGCCATGTAAGCAACCAGACCCAGCTGGCAGCCTGACAGCACAGTGCCGTTAGAGGTCAGGCCTGGCAGCATGTCACTGAGGGTCAGATGCAAAATAACAGCAGCATGGTGAGATTATAGTTAAAGCGGTATTTTCACAGCTTTCTCTATGTCAACTGAACGAGTGCGTGCTACAGCTGACCAGAGGAGAACTTCTGATATTCTGTGAAGTGGCAAAGTGGAAACACAGAGCACAGATTTGCCTTACAGTGTCATTACTTTTAGATTCATGCAGCCTTTTCTATTTGCACTGCTAGGCACATCTAATGTGGTGCGGTTTCAGAAGTGGCCATTTTTAGCTTGGTTTAAATTATCATGCTCAGCAATTTTGTTATTAAAGAGTAGGGCATTCTGTGTCCTTGAAGTTTCAGTGAAGTACTTCTGAGAAGATGATGAGCTTTTGTAATGTGACATTTCTGTGTCAAATGGAACATTACTCTTAAAGGAGTAGCATGACTGAGTCCTTCAGACTGGTGTGATCATACAGCTCAAAATGTATGATCCGAATTGTAGTGGGCTGTTTGACAAAACTTCTTGGTCTTAAGAAGAATTTACAGGAACAGCAATGAAGTGAGAAGAGCAAAATCTGTGTACTCCAACCGTATACAGGAACACTTTAGCTCCAATGACTCTGCAGCCGTGTGGAGGGGGTTGAGGGCTCTCACAAACTACAAGCCCAAAGCCCCCCAGGCCCTGAACGACCGGACTCTCGCCCAGGGCCTGAATACACACTACTGCCGCTTTGAACAGCCGTCTGCTCCTCACACCTCTGCTCCCCCCACCATCACCCCAACCATCAACGACCCCAGCACTTCATCAAAGGACTCCTCAGACCCCCCCTCCTCCCCCCCTGCCCTCTCCATCCAGGAGGAGGATGTGCGCCGACAGTTTTTGAGGCTGAACAGGAGGAAGGCCCCCGGGCCGGACGGTGTCTCCCCCTCCACCCTGAGACACTGCGCGGATCAGCTGGCCCCCGTGTTCACGGACATTTTCATCACCTCCCTGGCGCTCTGTCGCGTGCCGTCCTGCTTCAAAACCTCCACCATCGTCCCTGTCCCCAAAAAGCCACGGATCACAGGACTTAATGACTACAGGCCGGTGGCGCTGACGTCTGTGGTCATGAAGTCATTTGAGCGCTTGGTTCTGCCCCACCTCAAGGACATCACCGCCCCCCTCCTGGACCCACTGCAGTTCGCCTACAGAGCCAACAGGTCTGTGGATGATGCAGTGAACCTGGCCCTCCATTTCATCCTGGAGCATCTGGACTCCCCAGGAACCTACGCCAGGATCCTGTTTGTGGACTTCAGCTCTGCCTTCAACACCATCCTCCCTGGACTGCTACGAGACAAGCTCTACCAGCTCAGCGTGCCCGACTCCCTCTGCAGGTGGATCACTGACTTCCTGTCGGACCGGAGACAGCACGTGCGGTTGGGGAAGATTGTCTCGGACAATCGGACTACAAACACTGGGACTCCTCAGGGCTGTGTACTCTCCCCCTGGCTCTTCTCGCTGTATACAAACTGCTGCACCTCCAGTCACCAGTCCGTAAAGCTGATCAAGTTTGCGGACGACACCACCCTCATCGGACTTATCTCAGACGGTGATGAGTCCGCCTACAGGAGAGAGGTGGACCGGCTGGCTTCTTGGTGCAGTCACAACAACCTGGAGCTGAACGCCCAGAAGACAGTGGAGATGATCATGGACTTCAGGAAAGTCACAGCCCCACCGTATCCCCTCACCCTGATGGACTCTCCCACCCCCATCTCCATCGTGTACTCCTTCCGTTTCCTGGGCACCACCATCACCCAGGACCTCAAGTGGGAGCCAACCATCAGCTCCCTCATCAAGAAGGCCCAGCAGAGGATGTACTTCCTGCGGCAGCTGAGGAAACTCAAGGTGCCGACCGAGATGCTGGTGCAGTTCTACACGGCCATCATCGAGTCCATCCTCACCTCCTCCATCACCGTGTGGTTCCCCGGCGCCGCAGACCGGGACAAACACCGACTGCAGCGCATCGTGCGTGCTGCTGAGAAGGTGATTGGCTGCAGGCTCCCATCCCTCCGGGACCTGTTCTCCTCCAGGACCCGGAGGCGTGTGGGTCGGATCACAGCTGACTCTTCTCACCCTGGACACCGACTATTCTCCCTCCTCCCCTCAGGCAGGAGGCTACGGTCCATCCAGACCCACACCTCCCGCCACCTGAACAGTTTCTTCCCCTCCGCCATCAGACTCATGAACAATAACAAGACCCGATAGTTCAGTTAAAGACCCATGTAGGATAGAACCATCTGCACTACGTAACTTTATTTTACTGCACTGTGTGGTCTGATCACACTTAGATCTGCTGCTGTCATTCACCTGCACATCTGTGAATGGAACCCTGCTGCTGTTCATGTTAAAAAGGATGTTTATCTTTTCATAGTTCTTTTATATACATACAGATTATAATATTTATAAAGACTTTAGCCTTATGGCTCATTCTTTTTATTTTATTTTTTGTTTTATTTTTTTATTTTATTTTATTTTATTTTTACTTATGTTAAATGTTTTATGTGCACAACTGTACCGAAAAAATTCCTAGTTTGTGAACTTGTTCTCAAACAATGGCAATAAAACCGATTCTGATTCGGATTCTGACTCTGATTAAATGTTCTATTTTCTAAGGCATTATTTTCACTCTAGTTTAACCTGCTACCAACAAAGATAAAATTCCTTAGCCGTGCAATATTTACTACTTTAATATAGTACCTGTCAGCCTCTGCAGTTCGGTTAATTAGAATTATCAGTTTTGAACAGACTAAACAATTGGTAATTTAATTATCAAACAGGAGCAAGAACATTTTTATTTGGACAGAATCACAGGCATTTAAGTTTTTTTAACCTTTACCTAAGGTTGAGCTCGAAACCTGGCTTCAAAGATCACTAAACCTAACTCAAATATATAAATACAACCCGTGTGTGATCCACCCAGGAAAGACAAAGGAAACAATGTGGCCTTAACTAGCTAGCCTTCATTAGCTCTATGACTAGACAAAAGGAATTATCTTACCAGGAAAACGTCTGCTGCTTTCCAGCCTTTGTTAGTGATCACACCGCAACGCCCGCTTGTGGAAATCAAACAGTCACAAACAAAAATATCAAAACATTGCTTCTGCTTACACATAAAAGAAAATTGAGTAATCAAACTTAACATTAAACACAACCAGCAACCAATTTCAGCAGAAAGAAAATCTGTATACGAAACTGTTCCACTCAGGAATGAAGAAATTGAAACATTCCTACTTTTGATGAGTTCTTCAGTCCATGCTCAGACAGCTAGGCAGTTGAAGAAAACTCTGTCCTGGGTCAGAATACTACCCAGCTTTGCGAATGAAAATAACAGGAATGCTGGGTTTAAAAAAGATACCCAACAATTATGTATATTCAACCCAAGAGTTTTGTCAAGAGATAGGTAAATAGTTATGTTATGTAATCAACCTAACTCAATCTGCCTTCAGAGTGTACAGCAGTTGCACGTAATGTTGTATAAATTATAAGTACAAATGTAAATGCTGAAGTGACATTCCAGCAGGATGCTGCACAATGGATGTGCTGGGACGAGGTTGCGCTATTCCTTTGGTTTTTTTGACTGGCAGGGTCAAAAAAATCCAGTCAACATCGGTTTTTATCTGTCACATTTTAATGCTAATGGAGAGGGGCAGGTGGCTATAACTAGTAATCGTCTGACGAGTTAATACCTATTCAATAGTATCTGTTAAGTAGAATTCAAGCAAAAAATCCTTCCCAGACCAGTGAAATTAAACGCTTGCGCTATTATTGGAATACCTGATGCGGAACCTGCATGGCATGAAAATTCTCACTTTTTTTTTTTCATAATCTAATAGTCGGATTGTTGCAGAAAGTTATTGACATGAGGTGTTAGATTTTTTTTCCGCGAATAGAACAGATCACCCTTGTTATGGAATTAATTTAAAATGCAGCTATTTGGCTATTAATAGTCAAATGACTGATTATGGCAGTCAATGAGATAAATAACTTATGAAAAATTATTAATATTTTGGGGCACCACCTGGACTATCAGCAACTATTTTAATAGCCAAATATTTAATTCAGTCTCATAATCTGAAGGAATGAATTCTTTACAGTCTATTGATCATGAACCCATGGCTATGAGCAAATGAAGGATGAACGTCCGCTTGCAGGGGGTTTATAGAAATTATCTTCTTCTCCACTTCTTGTAGAGCTAGAATACATATCAGCGCCCCCCAATGGCTGTGTGACCCAACAACCCCTTGGATAATCATAGCTGCTGTTCTGCAGGCAGAATCCGTGCTTCGCTCCATTGGAGACTGCAATTACATTATTCACTTCAAACAAAAAGTTTAACACGAGGAAACATTTCTCCCATTGTAGCCACCATAAGTCGAAGACTCTCAGAACAAGCCGTGTCCTGACCCTTAAACTACTTACCTTACTCCGTGCATAGAGTTGAATTTTTTTTTTTAAATCTGTGCATCTAGGAAAGCGCTCAGAGGGAGGTGTGAAAACTAATCTGTAAAAATGACAGACTGCCTTCAGATTTTTCCGTCACTGTTCTTAAAAAACGGTCAAATACGGAATATTCCTTTAGAATATTCCTTTAACGCGACCTGGTGCTGCGCTCCTGTGATGGACTGGCGACCTGTCCAGGGTGTACCCCGCCTCACGGCCGTTGACAGCTGGAGATAGGCACCAGCCCCCCGTGACCTATTGAGGAATATGCGGTTCAGAAAATGGATGGATGGATGGTGCTGCGCTCATGAAAGATCACACCACTGGCCGCATTTGGATGGGGAGAGCCGACATAGATACCTTAAAGCAGTCCTAACAATCTATGCAGAAAATTGTTTGGGCACTATGCATTGACCTTTTGTGGCAGAAAGCAGATGTGTAGGATGAGGTATATTATCCATAATCATCTGAGGACATTCCAAGGGAGAGTGCTTTATAAAACGGAAATTGTGTGCTGCTGCATGTACTCAACGTTTGATAGAGCTGAATCTTACTTGGCCCAAGAAAAACGTTCTTTTTTTTTTGCTGAGCTGAAGTACTGCTTTAGTAAGGATTCTATGCAAAGTTTTATAAATGGGAGCCAAGATGTTTATTGATAGTGATAATGGATGATGTGTTAAGAGGCTAAAGCTAGCTTACTCCGGTTGCTTCCTGTGTTGGTGCCATTAAATCAGGCAAAAAAATAAATAATAAAAATAATGTTTGGGGGTAGACTGGCGACCTGTCCAGGGTGTACCACACCTCTCGCCTGTTGACAGCTGGAGATAGGCACCAGCCCTCCCACGACCCCTAGAAGACTAAGCGGTTCAGAAAGTGGATGGATGTTTGGGGGTTATGTCCACCATATTTAATCCTTCTATGTCCCATTGCATTACATGAAGTTAGTTTTGCTCCTTCTGCTCCACTCTTCAATTGTAATGGTTTTTGGCCAATTTTGCCTTAATTTTGTTTGCCTTTATATTAATTTTGACCTTACACCAGTGGTCTCCAGTCAGGCCTTGGCAGCCAGTGTCGGATGTTTTAGATGCCACTCTGGCTCAACACACCTGAATATAAGGTCAGATGTGTTGGATTAAGGATACACCTACAACCTGCAGTACACCAGCAATTGAGGCCTGGAGTTTAACACCTCTTCCTTAGGCCTATAACGTGGAAGCAGCAGAATGACACTGTGGCCTCAACACCGATGAGGTGGGCGTGGATTGGATATGATTCACCGGGAATATTACCACAACACCGCTACAACAGATATTATTTTCTGGTTGGTGGTGTTACATAATGCAACAAAGAGAGGGATAGGGGTAATGTTGCATCTGTGGAGATCCCCAGCAAAAGTTCTGTTGAGTGAGAACTCTGTAGTCACTATTATAGCTTTCAGACTAAATTTTGTATCTTAATTACATCAGCAGTTAAAATATTCCACTTAAAAATGAATACCTCTTTAAGAAATCAATACATGAAAAATAAAAGTCCTTCCAAGACTCCAAAGGCAGAAGTAGAAATGACTTAATGCTGAGTTGTCTGCTATAACGCATTTCATGGGGGAATATTTCAGCATAAGTTTAAAATGTTTCGAAAAATTCCTTGCAAGCAAAGTGAACACACCTTTCTTATTTTAAAGAGAAAAGGAAGCTTTGCCAAATGACTTAAATCTGTGCATCTCCCTCATCCCATTCTTTTAAGTGTCAAAATCGAGTGGTTGCAGCACAAAGTGAGGCTAGACAGAAAAAAATAGATCCAACACTCAGCAGTGGATCTCTGATGTTTTGAAAGACTTCTCTCAGATGTTCTCACAGTAAAGTCCCCCGCTTTGTGGCTGAGCAGATTTGTTGATGGCCCTGAGAGATTCATCTGTGCACGACACAGGAAAAATATTTCTCTCAAATACTGAACATCAGTCAGTTTTAAGAATAGCAATGATTTGGTCCGGAAAAATGGACGGCATTGCAGACTTAGAAAACATTTAATCAAATCTTCTGTTGCAGTCGTAAAGAAATACATTTCTTGATTATAACCTGCAGAAGTAAAGATAGTTCCACTTTCTGCTTCGTTTATTAATAAATAGTTAAATTGCTTTTAGTCTGCCATGTTTTTTGTGTGAGATGTCCTCTAAACAAACCTCACTTTTGTGTGTGGAATAAGTTTGGTCAGACTCTATCAGTAATCAGCACATATCAATTTGCTCTGGGCATCAGCAGATGGCTGAAGGAGATGGAATGCAGCGTGAAGGTTGGTCCTTTAGGTTTGTTTCTGATGTAAATTTTGATCTCACTCTGTCATTGAAACTAACCATATTTTGCTACTTTTTGCTGCAATAGTTTGGTAAAAATCTCAAATTTTCAATATGCTTTTAACCCTATGATGCGCAACATAACTACACACTTTCTAGTACACAACATGGGTCAAAAATGATCCACAATATTTTATAGGTTATTTAATTCTGGATGAGTTTTTCTTTGTTCTGTCTTTTGAAATAAATTAATTTCATGACTGAGTATTCCAAGTATTCTTTAAATATCATTTTTTTTATTACCACACATCATTATTTCATTTTTTCCTTTCATACTTTATCAATAAAAATAGTTATATATTGCAAAACCAATTTTACTGGCATTCACACAGTCATCCAACTGTGATTTAAAATTAAAGGACTTAATACCTAATATAATTTGTTTAAAGTAATTATTTTAGCAGTGAGTGGGCCCAAACATTTTGATTTAATACTTGCAACATGTTTATTTTCATTTTGTCACACATAACAGGGCTATTGAGTTTGACTGTATCAGTTTGGTGGGCCTGTCTATTTGATTTTGCACCAGATCCACAAACAGTACCCGAAAGGCCACATTCCAGCTGTCCCCCATCATTTGTGACCCATGCGTGTAAAGTTGGTGTATAGCGCCGTTTCACAACAGATGTCATCTCAAGTCACTTTACAAGAATAGTTATTACAATACAATGTTTAATGTAGAAATTAGAGAACCACAGAAGATTGCGTCGTGTAATTCTCAGCAATCCCTCACACTGAGCAAGCATGAAGCGACAGTGAAAAGGAAAAACTCCCTTTTAACAGGAATAAACCTCCGGCATAACCAGGCTCAGCACAAGCGGTCATCTGCCGAGAATGTTTGTGGTTTGGAGAATACAGAACAGAGTCTCTAACTGCCTATTAACATATCTCTAACTGTAAGTTTTGTCAAAGAGGAAAGTTTTAAGCCTAGTTTTAAAGATAGACAAATTGCAAAAACATTAACTAAATATCAGTAATCATCTTAAACAAGTCGAACTAGAAAGTACCAACCAGGTCAGACATCTAGGTGTAATAATGGACTCAGACCTGAACCTCCAGGGTCACATAAAGGCAATCCCAGGTCAGCTTTCTATCACCTGAGGAGCATTTCTAGGATTAAAGGACCGATGACACAAGGAGACCTAGAAAAACGCAACCATCCATTTATCTCTAGTCGCCTTGATTACTGTAACAGTAACTTCACAGGTCAACTTAAAAATTCAATCAGACAGCTGCAGCTGATCCAGAACACTGCTGCTTGTGTTCTCATTAAAACCAAGAAGATAGAACACATGACCCTAGTTCTAAAGTCCTTACACTGGCTCCCTGTAGCTCAGAGAATAGCTTCCAAAGTGCTTTTATTAGTCTATAAATCAATGAATGGGTTAGCACCAGAGTACATTAACAATCTGCTATCACAGTACGATCTAGATCTCTCAGGTCCTCTTGCTCTAGTGTACTGATCGTCCCTAGAACCAGAACCAAACGTGGATAAGCAGCTTTCAGTTTCTATGGTCCTTACATCTGGAACAAACTACTGAAGGAATGCAAAGCTGCAGAGACACTGAACTCTTTTAAGTCTAAAATTAAAACTTACCCATTTAGACTCGCTTATGAATAACTGTTTTTACTTGCTATTTTTTAATTTTGACACAAATTATAGTATTGATTACTGTAAATGCTTTCTTGTATATTTTTTTCCAAAGGGAAGGACTGTGAGCTTTTCAGCGAGACCAGTTAGTGAATTAAAACGGTGAGCTTTTTCAGTAAGATCAGTTAGTGGAAGAAAAAAAAAACTGTGAGCTTTTCAGCGAGTTCAGTTAGTGATTTAAAACAGCTTTTTCAGCATGATCAGTTAGTGGAAGGAAGAACTGTGAGCTTTTCAGCGAGATTAGTTAGTGAATAAAGTAAAGATTTTTTTCTATCTGCTTGTCATTAAATGTTAATATAATCATTGTCTTGTTTGTTTTATTTTAATTGCTTCATTGTATTTTAATCATCAAATTGATTTATGCTGTGTTCCAATTTTAATCATGTAATGCATCTTGAATTGCCTTGTGTTGAAAGTGTGCTATACAAATAAAAAAATCTCCTTGCCTTAATGCCCTGTTTATTGAAAAGCTCAGAGCGAAATACAACCCTCCAGTTCACAGTCAACCATTCAGAAACAGACATACCATTTGTGATAGGTTCTCTCTTGTTACTATGGCATTATGGGCCGTCCATCATACGCATATTCAACATGGAAGTTTACTGAGCCCGTGGAAAACTCCAGCACGTAAGTTTACCAGTCAAACCAATGATAAAACTAACATGTCTGCAGGCTTTTTCAAACCAGTTCTTTTCTTTCAAAATTTCTTATCAGTGTTCTAAAACAATTTCTCCTAAGAGAAATGCCCCATACCCATGAACACATTACGTTGACCAACAATTAAAGAATTTAACTCTACACTGCAAGAACAGTTGTGTTAAAAAATATGCATGTCCTGAGTGTGATCAAGAACTACACATGTTGAGTTAATTTTAACACATTGTATGTGTTACACATTTTAAATAATTGGTGCTTTTAAACTTCAATTGGTTGGAGGGTTCACAATACTAGTAACACAGCCACCTGTGCTGTTTTTTTGACATCAATTTTTGGAGTGCATGAACCTTAAAAGTTAAATACATGGGGCTTTTAATTTCATTAAAATGTAACTTGATTTTGGAAAAAGTGATACAGTGATACAATTGTCACAGACAAAGTCGGAAGAGACAAAGCCACACTGGCCCTCCTCTTTAGTTCAGCAAGACAAAAAAGGTTCACTTGGAATCTAATGAAATAGCAATTTCAAAATGACAAATTGAGTCTTGAGCCCAAATAATTCAATTTAGGCATGCGAAGGCTACAATAGCCGAATGTCTACAGATGAATATATCATTTTTCTTGTAGCCCATGAGACCCAGGAAAAATCATTGGGTTTGGAAAGGCTAGAGACATTTTATATATTTTTACAAACCCCAAGGTTTTATTCCAGAGCCAGTAGTGCTGGCAGTGATTAAAATGGGAACTTGATGAAATGATGCCAATATGACATACGTTATTTCATTCAGTGTTAACGCAAGAGAGAAAAAAATATATGGATCTAACAATAGGATAATAACTTTTAAGTGTCTGTCATTCTGACAAAAATATGTATTTTAATGTTCCTGTGCGCTCCCCCTGCATTTGAACAAATGCTCATTGTTTCTTTTGTTGAGTGTCAGTGACTGACTTCCAGTCATTTCCCCCCACCCTTACATTCCTAATCTTTCCACTTGACAGTTTGGGTTCTCCTTTGTACTCCTCGTGGCACATTTTAAATTCTACAGCAGCCCCTGTTGCTAATACTGAATATTAATCACCAGTATAAGACACTTTTCTACTTTAGGAAAACCGACTTTGCTTTTATTAAAATGAATGGCCCCACCAGTACGCAAGGTAGTTGAAGTGTCTTGCCCAAGGACCCAAAGGTCATTGTTTACAATATCTGTACTGCATCCTTACTTCCTGGTTCCAGAGCCCATCATATGTGACCCCACAAGATTGTCAAGTCTTCAAGTATGCCGCCATTTGTGATCTGACAGCGGCCAGGTTAGAGGTTAACGTTGAGCTAACAATGCTAGTAGTAAATCAGGAAAAAAAATTGTCAGCTCTAAACTACTTTTCAGTTACCAATACGATATTGCAGTGAAATGTATTTTTCTACTTATCAACTCACTGTGTATAACTCGTCTTCACTCTGGCCGATCCTTCACTGGCAATTCTCTATGAAACCCTTGAAGGGGAGGGGGTGAATGACAGAGCAGGTTATCTTCATAGACTTTAGTACTCAGATTTGACCACAAGATGCCAGTCTTGCATATTGTACCTTTTTAGTTGCAAAAACAAATCTGCAGAATTGAGTTAGACTTAAACACTAAAGATTTGAAATGTATGTAAGATTTGAGTCCAGAGACTAGTGAACACTGTTTAGTCAGTTGACTACCGTTAAGCCCCTGATGTACCAAGCAAGGTACTTGCAGCCCTGAATCATGATAGAATTTACAGTTCAAATGTGTGATGTAGTAAAAAATAATGGTTTGGCCAAATAGGGGATTTAGCAACAGCTCACTGAATTTAATCACAACTAGAGCTCCATTCCACATTGTAGTTTTTTTCCCCCTAAAATTTTATGTACAACGCCATTTGCTGACCCTCCCGGGCTCCCCCGTCTGCCTACTTTGTTTCACTGATACTGTGGGTATTTCTTTAAAACTCATGAGTTTGGGACATTACCAGGTCGATTTGTGATTTATGAATAACCAGCGGAAGCTCAGAGTGGGTCATCTCTGTAGGTTTATGACAAAAATGCTTTGTAAATGAGTCTTTTATCATGTAGTGAGGGGTGAATTTCAGAGATAAAGTGCACACCATTACAGTGAATCATTAATGCTGTCCGTTTTGAGACATTGGACGAATACATTACTTTCTTTCATTTGGTTATAAATCATGGACCCTGTCTATAGGTAAGAAGTAAAGAACAAAGGAAGTAGCAAAGTAAAGATAATTAAGTTTATGTTTAGAATCAGCCTTTGTTGAATATATGGTGTACATTAAACAGAAATATGGTCACAAAATGTGAAAGATGAATATTTGAAAATACTCAAACTTCTCATATTCAGAGTTTTTTTTTGACAATGTGTTTACAATTATAACCACAAAGAAATCTAAAATAATCTGCACCGCATATTAAAATATGAGAAAGCTAACTATTTATTTGCAATCATGAGATGAGGTTCAATAAATTCTGTTTGCACTGAAATAAAGTGTGCATTGTGTCAAATTGGACAACATGCAAGAAAAAAATTATTATCCATATATTGTGTTTTGATCATTAGGTTGTAATGAATATTGATAAAATAAGTACATAACAGATTTACTGAAATATAGAGTTGAAAAAAAAAGAAGAATTGATCACATTCTGTACCTTTTGTACCCAATTTGTGGTTGAGTTTTAAAACCTACTGAAGGAAGATAAAACATATTCCACATACCCCTTACCCACCAAAAAATGAGGGTGAAACATGTTTTCCTGAAAGCAGTGCCTTGCTAAGTTGCTTCCTGTTGTCCCCCACCCCCTCATCTCTTTCAGGTGAACTCAGCTGTACTGCATGAAGCTGTAAATGAAATGTCAAGGTCGCACGTCACAAGCTCAGACATTAGATGTTCTGCTCGGGGACACTTTTGCTGTATAAATTTTTTCGGAAACACTTTCTTGAGCCTGCTCCAGCATACATAAAGGGGGGGTCATCCTCGCTGCTCGCATTAGTCTCTGCAGTTTCCAATCAATCTGACTTTGAAACTAGAGGAAGGAGTCCGGGGAAAGTAATCAAATTCCCAACAGAAAGAGCCGCAGATGGCGCGGGTTCCTTCGAGGTGGCAGCACTAGCCGCTGATCCATCCCCTGTATTCTGTCTGGAACACCTGACTCTTACTATCCTTTTATTTTGAAGCAACCAGTACAGATTGATACTTAAACGCTCCTTTGTGAACCCACAAAACTTTTTCCTCCACTCAAAGGAATCCCTATACATCTTAAAGCACTTTAAAGAACAGGTGATGTGCTTCTCCTCCACAATTAGTTTGGCTTGATGTAGCGACCCCCTTGATATTGATCCAAAGTCTCTAAAGGCAAGGAGGAAGTGGATAAATAGCTCTGTCCTTCTTGCTCGATCTAATCCCTCTCACCGTGTTTGGCAGCATTTCTCAGTGCTTTTGTAGAATTAAATCAGATAGATCAGTATACATAATTTATATCCATCATATTCATTCTACTTTTTTTTTCATTTCATCAACTTACAGTTACAAAACCTCAATGTTTCTATTTTCTATGAGATGGAGCAACATAAAGCAGTAAAGAATGAAAGGAGTTTATAAATGGATTCCACATATTTTACAAATGCAAATCTGACAAATGTAATGTGCATCTGTATTCAGCGCCATTTATTTGATAACCTTACACACGATCAAATGCCTTTGTAAGACACCCAAATCTGTCCAGCCTTCATGTAATTTATTTTCAGTATAAATCCAGTGCAGTGTGTGCAACTGCGACTACCGTCTGGTTCTGGGCTCTCACTTCTAAAGTGGGGTCTGAAAATGGCGTAAGTCACTTTCTACAGGAAGTTTATGGTTTATAGAAACAAAGGGAAAAATATCTGCACAATTTTAGCACACTAAAGACCTTGCTTATGCACATTTTGGACATGGAAGACACGGTTAGTGCCGCCGCTGACATGGCAAAATTGTAAATTTAAGCCCAATTTTCAGACTTGCAGATCCTCGCACACACACACGAACACACAACAGTAAGCCCCAACAGTCGCTGATTTGAGAATTAGAATGAGAATCTGTATTAAAATATTTTGCATTTTAGAATGTTTTTTTACAGTAAGTTTATATGTCTTCAGCTTCTACAGCAATTGTACTTATTGGTGCATTAATTGTGTACAAAGAAAAAAAAATGAATGCTGCAGTGACACTCCTGCATTATTGATGCGCTGGGCTCATTGGAGATCATGCCACTGGCAATATCCGGTGGGGAGAGCCAAAGCAGATTCCCTAAATCAGTCCTATTAGATATACATGCTGAACTGGACCTGGTGTTGTATATACTCAGCCGCTAGAACCGTGTTGGCTGTGGCATACCATCCACGTTCTTTGTGTCAAGCATTGTTTAGCATCAACGCAGAGTTGCTCTCCTCTTTTAGCCCAGGAATATACCTGCTTTTAATTAGGTGTACGTGTGTTTGTCATGGCTGCCTCGCGTGGGTTGTGTCTGTTCCAAGTGTCGTTTGTGCACGTCCTCTGATTTTTTTTATTTTTATTTTTTAAACATGTCCTGTCTGGCAGTTTCCTACTCAGAATTGGTGACCGAGTACAAGCCCAACAGATTTACTTTCTCAAGGAGAGCCTTACAGCTTTGCTATAGTAATCCATTTATATACACTCAAATGACCCCCGTTTGCCTTCAGAACTGCCTTAATTCTACGTGGAATTGATTCAACAAGGTGCTGAAAACATTCTTTAGAAATGTTGGCCCTTACTGATAGGATAGCATCTTGCACTTGGAGATTTGTGGGATGCATATCCAGGGCACGAAGCTCCCGTTCCACCCCATCCCAATTATGCTCTATCGGGTCGAGTTCTGGTGACTGTGGGGGCCATTGTAGTACAGTGAGCTCATCATCATGTTCAAGAAACCAATTTGAAATGTTTCAAGGTTTATGACATTGTGGATTGTCCTGGTGGAAGTAGCCATCAGAGGATGGGTACATGGTGGTCATAAGGGGATGGACATGGACAGAGACGATGTTTGTTCAGGTAGCCAGTGGCATTTAAACAATGCCCAATTGGCACTATGGGGCCTAAAGTGTGCCAAGAAAACATCCCCCACACCATTACACCATCAAGGCATGATGGATCCATGTTCTTATTCTGTTTACGCCAAATTCTGACTCTACCATTTGGATGTCTCAACAAAAGTTGAGACTCATCAGACCAGGCAACATTTTCCCAGTCTTAAACTAGCCAATTTTGGTGGGCTCATTCAAACTGTAGCTTTTTTTTCCTATTTGTAGTGGAGATGAGTGGTACCCGGTAGGTTCTACTGCCTTTGTAGCAGGTTGTGCGTGTTTTGTTTTGGTTTAACAAATGCTTTGCTGCATTCCTCGCTTGTAACGAGTGATTATTTCAGTCAAAGTTGCTCTTTTATCAGCTTCAATTAGTTGGCCCATTCTCCTCTGACCTCTAGCATCAACAAGGCATTTTCGCCCACAGGACTGCAGCATACTGGATGTTTTTCTCTTTTCATGCCATTCTTTGTAAACCCTAGAAATGGTTGTACGTGAAAATCTCAGTAACTGAGCAGATTGTGAAATACTCAGACCGGCCTGTCTAGCACCAATAACCATGCCACGCTCAAAATTGCTTAAATCACCTTTTTTTCCTATTCTGACATTCAGTTTGGAGTTCAGGAGATTGTCTTGACCACACCTCGAAATGCATTGAAGCGACTGCCATGTGATTGGTTGAATAGGCAATTTCATTAAGGAGAAATTGAACAGGTGTTCCTAATAATCCTTTAGGTGAGTGTGTGAGAAATCTTTATTGATGATTACTGTGGGTTTAATTTATTTAAGTTATGGACTTGAAAACAAGAAAACAAAAGAAGAAGAAAGAAAGAAGAGGAAGAAGAGAAACAGGACAGTTAGGGGTGTGAAACGACAATACAAGATAGGGAGGTAAACAAACAACACAAGAAAACATCTCAGTCCTCCACCTCTGTTGGACAGCAGAGAAGTGGGAAGGACAAAAACAAACAAGAAAACCCAACAGCCACCAATAGAACAGAACAAATTTAACAAAACAGATCCAGTAATATGAACTACACATTCACAACACACAAAGATGGATTAATAAATACAACACCAATGTCACTGGAAAGCTCCTGGCACCAACGACCAGGGATCGGCTGACAAGGGTTCCCCACCGCAAGGCAGGAGGGACCTGCCGATGGACGACACACGCCACCCTGGGCCAATCCACACCGCCAACAACGCAGCCCCCTCTGAAATTAACGTAACGTGTTTGCATGCAGTAATGAGAGTTACCACTAGAGTGATTGTAGAGTGCTATTGGACTGTCTGTTTGTACACAGAGTAAACAACGGAAAGTCTAGTAGGAAAAAAGCAAGAACAGCGGCAAATATGGTCTTGCATACATTCTTCGACACTGCTGCCGTCTTTTTCTGTCATGAACTGAAAATTAACCAGCTGATTATCTCCTCTGTGGTTGTCATGTTTGTTTTTTTATCCACCCTACAATTATGTTACTCTATCCATTCTGAGTTCTGTACTCTGGCCCCCTAGTGGAACTCTCCAGTAGTATGTGCAGTACGCAAGCAAGCCAGTCCTGAATACGCAGCTTGCTGCATGACTGCTTGTGGATTAGAAATGACAAATAAATGTGGAAAGAAACATTTCAATAAATAAAAGTGGATATGAAAATTGAAATAAAATAAATGTGAACATTTATAATTAAATAAATGCGAGTAGAAATATTTAAATTAATGTGGAAATAAACGTGGAGATATGTTACTAGTTCTTTCATGTATTTCCACATATTTATTTATTCAGTTCTTCATTTGTTTTATATTTGATTAAACCATTGATTTATTAATTACCATATTTATTTGTTATATATTTATTTAGAAGTATATTTTCAGCTTATTTGTTTATTTCTATATTTAATTTTCTCTGTATATTTACCAATGTAATTTACATTTTATGTATTTATTTTTTCTCATATTTAATTATTCCCACATCGATTTTTTTATAGTTATTTATTTATTTACAAATGTATTTGTTCACTTATTAATGTCCACCTTTATTTATTTGTCATCAATTTTGGCAGAGATGGTCCTCCATAGTTCTCACCTGAGTGGAATCTTTAGGAATCTTACTGTACAGTACATGTTATGTCATTTGCCAGATCACAAATATTCAGACACAATGCAAATGTTGATAACCTACGAAGACTCAGACATTTTATGTTATTTTAAAATGAATGTTGACCAGAGAATATCACGCCACAATTTTGTGAATTTACCCGTTTAATGAAAGTTGAGAGAAACAGGCTGGAGGTAAAGACTAGCTTCATTTGGCGAATATTTGAGAAAAGGAGGTAATAGTGGAGGTTCCATCTCAGAGTAACATTTGCAAAGGAAACCTTTCTGATTATATATTGAAGGAAAAAAAAAGCCATAACGAGGAAACTGTAATAATACAGACACGAGAAGGAATGAGGTAGGATAACAGAGCATATGTAGAAATATTGGACTGGACGGTAACCGATATTACGCTTGCTTTATAGATAATATAGAACCGCATATGAAATGTCAAAATGACATGTTTTCTGAGTTGTAATTGAATAAATAAGCAGGCATTGCACAGAACAGAGCTAAATTAGGGTAAGGTAGGTAAATACAGGACGGGTGAAGATGAGAGGGATTGAAATAAGCAATAGAATAGGGAATAGAGAAGAACACCAATGTGACAGTGCAAACATTCAAGAGGGCTAATTAGGACATGTTGCACAAAAAGGGATTAGATAAAAAGATACGAGGGGTAAGTGGAACAAAACCGACTCATTGAAGAAGGGTGAAAAGAAAGAGCATGCAACCACCATGACGATGATTTGGGGATTTGAAAAGAGAATATAAAGATGGATGAGGAAGATGAGTGTAAACAATAGTTTGACAAATGGAGAGATGTTGACATTGGTGATGGTTTGAACAAGAGATAAGGAGGATGATAGGAATGAAAATTGATCATACCAAGTATGAAAAAGATAACGGGGATAAACTGGGTTAGAGGAATTTAGAGGATGAGTGTGAAGAAGGAGACAAGGCAGGATTAAAAGGTTTGACAGAAAGGGATAAAGTGAATAGAGAAATGCTGGATAATGATGAGAAAGGCTGAAAAATGGATAAGGCACATCAAAGCAATTTGAAATTAGTAGCCTATCCAACTGTGAACATTAACAGTAAAAACAATTATGCGAAGTTGGTAAATTGGAAGATCTCTTTAAAAAAAGTTTATTAAATTTTTTTCTAAGAAAGGAAACTCATAAAATGTCCGCAGAGAGAGGTAAAGCCTGGTAATTAAAGTCAACATAGCATCAACTGTCTTTTCTTTTTTAACTTATGTTGAACTGTAAAGCACTGACATTCAAATTAGATGTTTATCCATAACTTGTAAGAAAACGATGTAGGAATTTTGCATGAGACATGTATTTCTCCATAAGTTGTAACAGTCATACAAGGAAACTTAACATGTCCAAAGTATCCATGGCAGCCCTCCATATTTAGCCATCATGAATGCTAGCATATCAGTTGTATAGAAAGGATATGCGGGAAAGTAAGTGTGTTTTTCATATTAGTATTTTCATATTACATGTAAATGTAAGGCAGATCCTTCAATGTTGTGTGGGTTTCTGTGTTGCCTCTACAGGTTTACATCGGCCAAACCTTTTTAGGAAACAAATCCTGACCACTTGAGTAAACTCATCAGAACAGACAGTTTGCTGACACAGGGTTGGTACAGTGAATGCTCCAAGACATAAAACTATTTTACAAAGTGTATCTTTCAACAAAATCAGAAACAGTCAAAACTACTGACCCAGTTTGTAACTTTGTAATAATGATAAGAGGACAAGTTTTAAAAATTGTCTTTAAAGCGTTACAGTATGTGACAAAAAATTTAAGTCTGTACAGCCAGACTGTATTTAGCAGAGCAAAAGAAACTGCATCAGCAGCATCAAGTTTTTTCTTTGATTAAGCTCCTTTATTGTTTACAGTAAGACTGCAGCTAAACGGTTCCCAACTGTGCCATTGCATGAATTAATTAGAATTACGTTGGAACTAAATCTGTTACTGTAATACTTTGGACACTAAAAACTTTTGATTATTCACCTGAGAAGATGTCATAACATTGGTGCAACTGATGCTGTGTAATAATGATGACAGACGACAAAAATAAAACACAAACAACTACAAGCTGATCGGCATTCAGGGAGGCTCCTCAATTTAGTCATGACAAGTGTGTTGCGAACAAGTGGGAGAAGCACAGCAAGCAGAAGGAAACGTGGCTTTTTCTTTCTTTTTTTTGTTTGTTGTTCCTACATCAGCTCGGCTGTCGGGTTAAATTTGCATCAGGTCAGGTTGACAGCCCAAAACAAATAAGAACAGTCAAGCTGACAATGAGTGTGGAGGGCGTCCAGAACCATGCCAGTTATGTGAACTCAGCATATGTTATACTTTTTTCGTAGCAGTACTTGTATTACATGTGGTTTATTTTAAAGTCAAGTGACACTTCCAGCTCTATAATCAGACATAATTATCCTAATTCACTATTGCAGTTATTTAAGACACAAAAGCACGATACTTAAGTCCTTCAGAAAAAGCCTAATCTGACTATGCCGGAGGTCATGCATTAAACTAATTGCTTAAAATTAAAAGATTGCAGTATATTTTTGTCTAGTAGCTAATCTAAACCTTTCTGATAAAAAATACTATCATAGTATTAATGTAGATAAATAATAATAATAATAATAATAATAATAATAATAATAATACTTTTTATTTAAAGCGCCTTTCAAAGCACCCCAAGGACACTTTACAAAAAATACAATGGAAAGGAGCAATATCAGAGATACAAGCAAACATGTTTAAAACATTGTTTAAAAGCAAGTTTGAACAGGCGGGTTTTTAGATTCGATTCAAATAAAAGAGGGAATCAATATTTCTAATATCAGGTGGTAGAAAGTTCCACAGTTTGGGAGCTAAGCGACTAAAAACTCTATCCCCCATAGTTACAAGGGGGAAAGAAGGAGCAGTTTGATGTAGAGAGGAAGAAGATCTAAGCCTTAGATCCTCTTCCTCTCTACAAATGATGTCATCCACATTAGAATATAAGGAACGTGAGGGAACAGCTATGTGAATAAGATCAGACAGATATGGAGGGGCAAGATGATGAATGGCCTTAAAATTGAAAATGATTATTTCAAAGATGATTTTTGAAGTTTTCGGAAGCCAGTGCAGTTGATGAAGAACTGGGGTGATGTGGTGAAAAAAGGGAGTTTTTGTAATCAAGCAGGCGGCTGACTTTTGAACCAACTGTAGTTTGTGGATACCTTGAAAGTCCAGCACTCGAAACCATTTTACAGATTATGGGAAAATCTTGACAAACTCCACCAGCAGTGATCAGACATTTACTTTTAAGATGAACACAAGCCAGGGTTAAAGTCACACAAAGTGTGAAAGAAGGATCTAAAGTGAAGCCATATGGTTATGTGCTGATAACTCTTTATAGGGGTACAGGGTGGCTCAATTGGCAGATATAAGCATACAATATGCAGGGGCTATAGTCGTAAATGTGGCTGTCCCGGTTTCAATTTCCATTTGCTGCATGTGTCCCCATCTGTACCATCCTATTTCCTTTCAATTTATTTTTCAATAAAGCCCAATAGTACCAAAAAATAAATAATGAAGCAAAAAGATACACCACAAGCATCATGCTTTCTAAAAATATTTCTAATTATTGCTCATAATCCATTAGATTAAATTTTGAAGCATCATAAAAAAAACTAAAAAATAAAAACTTCAGCAATGAAAAGAACTCCCACCTAAGAGGAAAATACGAACATAAGACGGTGCAACTGGTGGTAATCCGATATCTATGATATTAGCGAGTGCTTGGCCCCAAAGAGTGGGGCTTATATGACACTAACTCCCTAGCCATATTGTCTGATTTGCAACAAATATTTGTTGAAGAACACTGTGCCATCCCACCGCAGTGTTTGACCAACCATGAGGAATACATGCCAAGCTTTTGTGGGTGGGCAACATTCACCCCACACACTGCTATGGCCCATGTTTGTTAAATGAATAAACTGTTAAATTGCCAACGTGACCTATTATTCAGACGTCAATCACCCCAATCCATTTTATACCACCACACAAGTCAACAGGAAAATAAGCTATTTGGCATTGCTAGAGTCGATTTGGCAGAGAATTCTCAACCCACATCGTCAGCTAAACCCACAAATGCATTTTCCTTACCATCTAAAAAGGGAAATAAACAGGGTTTCCAAGCAGCATAATACTTAATTAACCATTTAATTTAGACGTTGAAACAGGAGTATTTTATACACAAAGCAATACCTTGAAGGATTTTAACAGTGTTTAGAAGGTTAGAGCAGTGTTGATACTTCTGCTTGAGGAGGAATATATGCATGAATAACTGAATTTAAGAAAAATGCTTAAAGATTGGTCTAGATTGGAAATTTGTGTGGTTTAGACGCACAGCAAATGAAAATATGCTTCCACCATTATAACTGAAAAAGGAAACCACTTGGCAGGAGAAACATTTTAGCAGGCTCCACAATTATTGGGATCTCTGTGTACAAGACCTCCAAATAAATGGTTGTTATGTATACTTGGTAACACTAGCTTGTCAGTCATTGCTACAGTTCTGTAACAGTGAGCTTTGGGCATCTAATTGACCTCTCTTAACTACCCCAGAACACAAAACATTATTTTTTTGTTTTTGAATATAGGTTTTTCTGTCCAGCAGATGCCATACAAATGAATATCTACCTTTACATATGTAGTATTTTTAATACCAAAATTAAGCCAAACTGGTGTTGAAGTGATGTCAATATCGACCTTAGTGTGCAATAGGCAAAATCATTAAAGTAGAACTGGCATGAAATTGCCCGCAATGCTTGAGCCCTTTTTAGCCAGACTCCAAGTACCTTAATACTATATCAAAGGATCGCTTGCCGTAATTCAGCCTTGTTGTATAATTGCAGGTGTGACGAGGTGGCCCTTCTCTGAGCATTAGCACAGAAAAACCAGGTTTCGGAGGGCGGGGCCTAGGCTATGCCCTTCTGTGGTCAATGAGTGGTATTTCGAATGTTCAACTATAATATATAATCTTTTTTTCCTCAAAAATAAAAGCATACTAGCACTAATGCTAAATAAACAAACAGGGGTATTAGCTGTTGAGCTAATTCTGAATGTTAGCTATGAAGGTAATTGAAAAGCGAACAACTCAAACAATACCACAATGTGTACTAACAGCTGAAGGACATTATTGAGGAAATATGCTTACTTATACAGGGATATTTGCTGGTTCAGTGAGAGTTGGTATTAATCCTGGTAGAAGTTTGAGACAATCTGCAAATCCACTGCTGTATTGTCCCACGTTTGAAAAACAATCTTCCTAGAAACGTTAGCCACAAACCACCACACGCCTCGGCAGTTGGTCGGGCACATTCCCTACATACAGACGTGCTCAAATTTGTTGGTACCCTTACAGCTCATTGAAATAATGCTGCATTACTCCTGAAAAGTGATGAAATTGAAAGCTATTTTATCATGTATACTTTCATGCCTTTGGCATGTCATAGAATAAAGCAAAGAAGCTGTGAAAAGAGTCGAATTATTGCTTATTCTACAAATATATTCTAAAATGACCTGGACACATTTGTTGGTACCCCTTAGAAAAGATAATAAATAACTGGATCATAGTGATATTTCAAACTAAATAGTTACTTTAATTAGTATCACACATGTTTCCAATCTTGTAATCAGTCATTCAGCCTATTTAAATGGAGAAAAGTAGTCACTGGGCTGTTTGGTATCATTGTGTGCACCACACTGAACATGGACCAAAGAAAGCAAAGGAGAGAGTTGTCTGAGGAGATCAGAAGGAAAGTAATTGACAAGCATGGTAAAGGTAAAGGCTACAAGGCCATCCCAAGCAGCTTGATGTTCCTGTGACAACAGTTGCAAATATTATTAGGAAGTTTAAGGTCCATGGAACTGTAGCCAACCTCCCTGGGCGCGGCCGCAAGAGGAAAATCGACCCCAGAATGCACAGAAGGATAGTGCGAATGGTAGAAAAAGAACCGAGGATAACTACCAAAGAGATGCAAGCTGAACTCCAAGGTGAAGGTATGTCTGTTTCTGATCGCACAATCCGTCGCTGTTTAAGCGAAAGTGGGCTCCATGGAAGAAGACCCAGGAGGACTCCACTTTTGAAAGAAAAATATAAAAAAGCCAGATTGGAATTTGCTAAAATTTATATTGACAAGCCACAATCCTTCTGGGAGAATGTCCTTTGGACAGATGAGTCAAAACTGGAGCTTTTTGGCAAGTCACATCAGCTCTATGTTCACAGACGAAAAAATGAAGCTTTCAAAGAAAAGAACACCATACTGACAGTGAAACATGGAGGAGGCTCGGTTATGATTTGGGGCTGCTTTGCTGTGCCTGGCACAGGGTGCCTTGAATCTGTGCAGGGCACAATGAAATCTCAAGACTATCAAGGCATTCTGGAGCGAAACGTACTGCCCAGTGTCAGAAAGCTTGGTCTCAGTCGCAGGTCATGGGTCCTCCAACAGGATAATGACCCAAAACACACAGCTAAAAGCACCCAAGACTGGATACGAACAAAACATTGGACTATTCTGAAGTGGCCTTTTATGAGTCCTGATCTGAATCCTATCGAACATCTATGGAAAGAGCTGAAACTTGCAGTCTGGAGAAGGTACCCATCAAACCTGAGACAGATGGAGCAGTTTGCTCTGGAAGAGTGGGCCAAACTACCTGTTAACAAGTGCAGAAGTCTCATTGAGAGCTACAGAAAACGTTTGATTGCAGTGATTGCCTCTAAAGGTTGTGCAACAAAATATTCGGTTAGGGGTCCCATCATTTTTGTCCATGCTATTTTCATTGATTTTCTTATTTACAATATTATGTTGAATGAAAAATCAAAAGCAAAGTCTGATTTCTATTAAATATGTAATAAACAACGGTGGATGCCAATTACTTTTATCAGTTTCAAATTATTTCAGAGAAAATTGTGCATTCTTCATTTTTTGTGGAGGGGTACCAACAAATTTGAGCACATGTGTAAATAAAATCTATCCACAAGCTTTTCAGTGGCTTAGAAGTAGGGAGGACAAAGAAAGTGTATGTTGTCTTTTGTACACCCAGGTACAGTGCAGTTTGGATGCGGTCTGGACTCCATGCTGTTGGTTTGTTGTTTGCCTGTTACCGTAGCTCTCGGCGCAGCTGAGGGAGGGACTTGCAGGGTGTAGTTCAGGGAAGGGGGTAATTGGCCTGAACTCAACACGTAATATGCCGAAACGTGTCGTCACTGCCAAACAGCCTGTTTCTGAAAGCTAATTTCACTATGTAGACAGACATACCCCGGAACAAAGGAAAGACTAATCAGTTATATTAACCCGTTAGGGGCCAGGCTGTGGGAACTAAAAGATATGATCAAAAACCTCAATAATGCACATTTCATGCCTGGTCCACTTTAGTAGTATGTGTAAGCCATGTGGATGCATTATGGCTACAGGTATTTATTTGGTACAGGTATGTTCAAAGAAATTAATAAAAATAATACAACTGTGGGCAGCAATGCTAGAGCCATACGAAAAAACATTTTAAAACGTTTAATATCTTTTACACAAGTGCCAGGGACCAAAGAACATATTTTAAATGTCTTTGGCCCATCACATGCACATGTATATTATGTTGAGCCACGTTTCCTATCAAGACCAGCTGCGCTTCTACAGACTAACTCCATGGTACATTAAAATAATATTATACACCTGACTATATCTAAATACTTCACGATAATACATTGAGTACTGTATTATCTAAGTAAGACTTAGTTGACATTTGATAGTAGAAAATAGCAATTTACTTTCCGAAATAGCATTTGCAAACCATTTTCAGATAATTGTTCTTCTGTACCTTAAGGTTGTTATATTTTAATATTCTACCTGATCTCAAATCACTTCTACATGGGCCACTTTTTAACACTTTAGTGTAATAAAACCAGAATGTTATTAGAAGTGTCAACACTGTCTTAAACTAAACCTCCTGGAAGCAAAATATAAAAGCAAGGATACTGCTTTTATACATTTCCTTTTATATTGGTTTCCAAGTTTTGTTGAAGTGGTCACAAAACCTAAGTGTGCCAAAACCTTACTACCCAGAATCAAAAAGAAATATTTTATTGTAATTTGAACCTGACCTCTGGGGTCCTGCTGACCATGGAACTTAAACATGCTACAAAACCAAACAAACCATGTGTGCTTTAAATGTAAAAATAGTTGATAACTTGATTTCATAGTACAGGGCATACTGAGACCTGTTTCAGTCATATTTCTTTTAATAAATCAACTCTTATAGTTGCTACATTTCCTCATTGATGTTCTTGTTTTTGTATCAGAGCCAGAGAATTGGGCTGAGACTTTTCCAGAGATAGCAAGACCAAACCTTAAACTTTCTATAGCAACTTGCTGGTATGAGTAGAGAGGATTGGCTAGACAGTTTATCCAATGTAATTTCAACTGTCCATCAGAAGTGTGTGCTCAGACAGGCTCAGTGCAGATACCAGAGTTAAAATAAGGTATTTTGAGTATATTATGTTGTGTAGTGTAGTTGTTAGTACGGGTGCCCCATGTACAGCTGTCTCAGCCATTGAAGTAGTTGTTTTAATTGTGATGCCCGCATTCACTGACCTTTGCCGCATGTCTTTCCCCCATTCAAATAAAGGCCAATATAGCCACAAAAAAAATAAAGAAAATCTGGTCTTTTATAGAACTATCATTTGTCACACTGTGGTAAACCAAACAAAAAAGTGTTCCCTTGTCACTGTGTAAGGTCGTTTGCTAAATGTCAATCAGGAAAACTGTTTATGTTAGCTAATGTGTGTGCCCAACCATTTCCAAGAGGCAATATCTCTTCACAAAATAGATTTCTTAAGATAACGTTGCACTCTTTGGATGTTGCCTATTCAGCTTCTTACCACCTAGAATCGCAGAGTGCTGTTCAAAGGTGGAATCAAGCTCTCAAATATATTTGAATAAAGTACTGCATTGAAAGTGGAAGATTGACACATTGTCGTGCCTCTTCAAAGTACGGATTTATTGGTTTTGATCCATACAAGTATGTGGTTCCTTAAAACTACCGAGAAGGTATACAAAGAGAAATCTCTTGCATAGGTGGCCCATTCTGACTCACATATTCTTTTGACTCTTCCAACAGAGGCTAAAGCACAGGTTTATTATAGCAGTGCTTGTCAAAAAAGAAATTGTGTAATACATGACATGGCACTGTGAAGTGTCAGGTGATTTAGTTATGTGGACTCTGTGGGTACAGTCACACATGTCTGTGGCAAGTGGTAAGGCAAGTGATTACTACTATGTCAAAATCCATGATGACCTTCAGATTGTTTTGTCGCCATTCTTAACAAAAACACTTCAAATACTGAAACATATTAGCGGAGGAAGATGGATGGATGGATGGATATTTGATTAACGTGATCCCTGCCTCAGGTCACCTTTAGAGATGGCCTGGGGCAATTGTTCTGCATTTGTTTTTTTTTGAATGCAATTATGCCTGAGACAGACTGAAGGAACACACACCAAGATGAAGTGCCTTCCCTTAATCAGCAGATTAATCTGGACAGCTTTTACTTAAAACAAACAAACACTTCTGTAAACAGCACTTCCCAAATTAGCACTGCTGTCAGCTAATTTAAAATGACTAAAACAGCTACCTACCTACTTCGAAGACAGGATTTATTTTTCAGATAGCAGTTGTATTTGTTTTATTCCCCCCAGGTGGAATGTTTATGGTCAATGAATATTAGCACACTAAATGTGTGCCATTCTCTCTTAAATGTGATGTCTGTTTTTATTATAGTTTTTAGAGCTGGCCCTGCTACAGTCTATTAACAATGGCTCATGTAAAGTCCCAAAATCTGTAGAATGTGCAATCACATTGATGCAGCTCAATATACCTGAATTTATAAAGTGGCACAGTCAGCTGTTGCACTGCTGTGCTGCAAAAATATTTTATTGCTTAAGCTGGACACGTTCATGAATAGTTTGTATCCACAATGACTTTGCATAACCCCAATTCATATGAACCTCATCCTTGTTGATATATACATAACTTAATATTACTTTACGGATGTTGGCTGATGTTATAGAAGCATCCAAAAGCCTTTCCTTGCAGATAGCCCACTCTGTGACACGGCTAATTGTTCATTGTAACTGTGACCTTGCCCCTTAAAACAAATGTTAATGAGGTGTGAATTGTCCCAGTTAGGCTTGTCTACTAACAGTCTGATCAGCTGGGATGCATGTTATTAACATTTCTTAGCAGGGTCTCTGAAATATGAGAGATAGAAAGGTTACCAAAAAATTGGTGGAATAGGAATTTTCTGAAGAACACGCTGCTTCAGTGATTCTAGAGGTTTATGTCGTCTCTGTCCCACTGAAATCTCTCGAGAGGGAGTGCTGCTGTGCTAAATAAAAGCATGGGTGTGATTTGGTCATACGCACGAGACCACAGGCATAAAAGCTTGACATATTTTTTACCAATAATAAACAATAAATTAGCCTATGATCTGTTTATTTAATCATTTATTTAGCTCCACCAACACAAATAGTTTCAACTGAAAGGAAGACAAGGCTGTTGCCAGGCAACACAAACATTTCCTACACACAATCATTAGGATTGGAATGCCTTAATAGTGGAATGAAAATGTCTGCCAAAAGTCCCAGTGCTGTTGTACTGTAATGTCAGCACTCATGGAATTAAATTACTTTGTCAGAACCAAGGGAACTAACTGTTATATAATCAGTAATAATTTGATGACTGTGTTGCGTGGCAAGGCCTTCGTACCCTTTGTTTGGCCGGACCTTTTTCTATGGGGCCTCCTGGTCCTCTGTTTGGCCAGATCTTCGTCTGCCGGACCCTCCGGGTCCTCTGTGTGGCCAGTCCGTATGCCAGACTTCCAGTTCCCATTTCTTCAGACCCTCCAGGGTCTTCATTCCCTCTAAGCTACCCGCAGTCTTCGTTCCTTCATAGACCTCGAGGCGTCTCTACTTGTTTATCTGTTTTTGTATTCTTTTGTGTTGGGTAATTTCATGCACCCAAAGAGAATGACCATCTTAGTGAGGAGTTCTAGTAGGACAATTTATGGACATCCCCTTATTTAAAAACCAAGCTACTTTTGAGCTATAGCTTTTTGGTGAAAACATTCATCAGTAAGGTACATTTTCTAAACACACACTGACCAACTTGAAAACTATGACATTAAGTTGAGTAATCACACCTTATTGGTTCATTTTTTTCAAAGTTGTTGGGTTTGCAGAGATTGTAAAGCTAGTTTTAGTTTTTCCACAATCAAATGTAGCAGAAATATTTGGTTGTACTAAATAAGACTAAAACAAAGAATGCTTTGGACCTGGATGAAATGCTGTCCTCAATTGTGACAATAGAAATGGCAGACGTTGAGCTACAGCGCTTCAAATGGGAGCCATCTGTATATGTCATCAAGGCATTAAAGTGTTTCTACAAAAAACACCAAGCAAACTGAAATTCACACACTGCACTGAAATGCACTCAAAAACTGAGCATTTCAAGATGGAGTTTAGCTTGTGCTCATTTTTAGCTCCTACCGTTACAATTGTTCACTCTCTCACCACCGTTGGGGTTCTGAAATGCTGAAACGTTTGAGTTCAAGAAGTTTCCACAATCGATTAAATCCCGGTTCTCAAGAGTTAGAATCGATTATCAAGTGTGTAAGTCTGTGTAACTTTCTAGAAATAATTGCAAAGTTCTGTGCAAAAAAAAGCATAAAAGCAAAACAGAACTTGTCAAATCAGAAAGTAACAAAAGCTCGGCAAAAGCAATTTAATAAAAGATGTGTTTTAAGCTGCTTTCTAAAGGAAAACTCTGAATCAGAAGTTACAGGCTGAGAGGAAGGGGAATTCCAGCAGGAGGGAGCCACTATTGCAAAAGGCCTGTCACCTTTGTTTTTTAAACGGGTCCTCTTCACAACCAGCAGATGCCGATTGCTTGATCTTATGGACTTACTGGGTATGTAAGGCTGCAAAAGCTCAAATGTAGACAGGTGAAAGATCTTTTATAGCTTTGTATGTTAAACAAAAAATTTTAAAATGTATTTTATTGCATGGGGAGCAAGTGCAATTGAATTAGTAAAGGGCTGACATGAGAATATCTGGATGATCTTGTTAAAATATTTTTTTTCAGCGTTCTGGACAATCTGAAGGCATCTGATGATATTGTGAAAAAAAAGCGAAATCCAGACTGGTAATGATCAAGTATATTATGTTTATCCAAAGTAGCTGTGAGTTGTTTCACACTTTCTCTAGAATGTTAGGGATAAATTACAATTTTGAGATGGGTCTATAGTGGCAAAGCAGAGCAAAATCAAGTTTGGTTTTCTTCAGGGGTCGATTAATAACTGCATTTTTGAAATAATCAGCAACTTGACCAGGCAGCAGTGAAGAATTAACCGCTGTGAGGACACCGGGTCCAATACACTGAAAAACATATTTAATAAGGCTCATAGGCAAGACATCAAGGGAACAGGAAGAAGTCTTCACAGAACCCACTAATCTAACCAGCTCTGGTAAAGAAACAGGGAAAGGATGTTCAAGAATCAAAGGCAGAGCTGGAATGAGAACCGATAATGAACCAACTGAAGAAGGCACAAAAGTCCTCACAGTTTTGACTTTTTCTACAAAAAAAGTCAAAACATTTTCACAATCCTCACCAGAGGAGATGGGGACTTGCATCTCTAACAGAGTTATTAAAATTAACTAAAATGTATTTTAAATAAAGCAGATGAACCTGCAGACCAGTGTTCCTTCATAAGATATTCATGATCTTGAAATGAGTTTGAGAGTTTAGAGTTTGGAATTAATGTGTCGAGTTTAGTTGAAAACACAATGTCAGAAGATCACTAAGTGGCTAGTACAAACAGATTATTAGCTCAAATCAGACGAGACAACCTAGCTGTATTCAAGCTTACTGCTAAGCAGATAAGTAAAATTATCAATAATTAACTCAGCAGCAAAGAGGGAAGAGTGTGGTGCCGAATACCTGTCTAACTGGCGGTGGTTGTTTAATGCACCGAAGACTGTAGCTTTTGTGCCAGAGTCCTGCTGCAGCCTGTCGTCTGTCAGAGTCTGGTTGATAAACTCCATATAAGCATAAATACCAGCAACATTTTTGTCTAATGTTATTGATTTTAGTAAACAGAGACAGTGTAAGAGTAGTGTTGCAGTTAGCCAATCAGAGGACAGAAACTTGCATGCATTAAAGTGTAACTAAACCCCAAAACAACTACTTTTAGCTTATAAACTGTATAAATGGCTTTTTACCAATACAATATTTCAGTTTCAGGGAATTTTTTTATGTTTTTATGTTAAGTTGTTAAATTCTACATTTTTTGCTCTGAAAATGTCTTAATGCTTCAGCTCATGGTAAGCGTGAGGTACTGCATTTTAATTTTGTGATTGGCTTATAGCTAATTGTCTATGTACATTGTCTATGTCACAGGCATGGTCTCACAGACGTCCTCCCTCTCTCAGACACACTCACCCCACTCACCCCCCTGTGACAGGTTGTCTCTGTTCATCTTGTGTGCTACGTGCGCACACAGAAGTATACTGAGAGAAACAGAGGAAGCTGAAATCCATATGTTGCACTTTGGGGGACCAAAACGTCGAAATGGTTTAAAGCAGGAGTGTCAAACTCATATCCATATCAGGGCCATATCAAGGTAATAAGTTTCCTTAAAGGGCCGGTTAAGGGCGGAAGTATTTATCAAACTATCTTTAACAAACTGTAAAAGTATTAATAAACATCTGTCTCTGTTTTTAACAAGTACTAAGTAAAAATTAAATAACTTTTCACAATGTTGTGATTTACGACTATTCTAAGAAACACTGATTTGATTTGACAAAATAGTATTTAGGTGCACATAAATAGAACTTAAAGTTGCTACTTATGTGATCCTCCAGAGTTTAGAGGGCCAGATAAATGGTCATGGCGGGCCGGATTTGGCCCCGGGGCCTTGAGTTTGACACCTGTGGTCTAAAGCCATAAGTTATAAACTATCCATCCCATCCATTTTCCGAACCACTTATTCCTCAAGGGTTCGCGGGGGGGCTGGTGCCTATCTCCAGCTTTCAACGGGCGAGAGGTGCGGTACACCCTGGACAGGTCGCCAGTCCATCACAGTTATAAACTATATGTTTTTAACACACCGTGAATAAGGAAACAGAAGCAGAGGTAGTTCCCTCCGCAGCTACTTAGGATCGATGCTAACGCTAGGCTCTCTCTGCTTGGTTGCTATACATGCTGCCGGCTTTAGGCAGTGCTGACTCAGCACCCTGAGCCAACAGCTCGAACTGATTTGTCGTTTGGCCACTGCTCCATAAAGCCTCTCTTTACCTATGGTGGAGAATAGACCTAATTTCTCCCTTTAACATAGGTAAATAGAGGCTTAACAGAGCTCGGCAGCCACATGCCATAGTTCAACTGACTGTCTTTCAGAACCTCAAATCATTTCAAGACTGCTTTTGTGATAATAATCCAACGGTAATTATAACATGTGCATTTACTTTGTAAAGTGTGTTTCAGGTTATATATTTTGTGAAAATCAACATACTCGTCTGTCAGTTTGCTTATTTAAAATATGCTGAAAGTAAACACTGCAACTAGTTTTCTTTAACAATTCAAAAATGTAAGTGACTACAGCTTGATTTGTGTGATTCAATACGAGGCTAATATTAGAAACCATCTGAGGTTGGTAATTTCACACAAAAAAAGAAAATGCTTGTATGTTGTAAAAAATGTGCTTATGACTATACAGTAAATATAGCATTTGCTTTTATTGCACTATTTGGAGCTGTTGAGGCAGCTTCGATTAATGACTTTGCACTTTAGAAAATGTACACTGCTCTGTTTTGGTTCTCTCACCCGACATGCTGTAACAAACTGTAAGGCACTGTTGTATCAAAACAAATAACAATTTTAAGGAAATAACATGGTTTCTGGCAGTCTCCTGGAGATGACAGGATGCAAAACTGTAGAGTTGATGAGCATATTCAAGCTGTGATTCAAGCAGTGAGCAGTCAGAACAACCCTGGAGATAAAGAGACAGAATCATGACCAAGATGGTGTGTGACATGCACGTGGTCAAAACTGAGAATAAGCCTTTTAGCAAAACATCATGAAAGGAAGACCTTGTGTGACAGTTCCACACCTTTTCCTTGCAAGACAAAACACACAGCACAATATATCAGAGAGAATGATATTATTAGAGCCACAGATGACCGGCTCTCCTTCCAGGAATAGTCATAGAATAAAAATAGGAATGTTGGTCAACCATGTTGGCGGGCATAACAATTTCATAGCACAAAGCAGAGGGCAGTCGTTGCTTATTTTTTCCAAACCTATTCATATTTTAAATAGCCTTGAGCAGAGTAAAGTCTTAAAAAGTGCTGATGCTATGAGTTTGTTAATTAATGCAGTAGATATAAAATATTGGTTATATATGCATTTTACAGAGTGCATACATTAATGCCAAAATATGAGAGCAATGGTATTTTAATGGGAACCATTTTTATCTGCAGAGATGCATGCCGCATTAGTTTTTTTATGTTGTTGGCACAAGGGAAAGAATATAATCCAGTTGGCTTTGCAATACACTAGAAATAACTTCTTTCGAAGTCCTGATGATTGTGAACACAAACGTTACTTCCCATTGGTGCAGTTGACATTAGTGTCATTTTTCAGATACATTTGTTTTGTCATGTTTCGTAGTCCAGAGCCTAAACGCGGCAACCGCTAAAAAAAGGCTTTTGAGGGTTTTTAATAAAACTTAAAGAAAACTGGGCTAAACTAATCACATGGAAAACGGCTTGAACAACAAGGAATGAAAACGGAGAATCTCGGCCCTGCACACTGAAAAAACTAAAAACTGAGGAAACAGATCGGGTGGAACACAAGAGGATGATTAGGCAACACGGGTGAAAGTCATAACTAAAGATTAAAGGTGACTATAATGAAAAACGACCCCATGAACTTGGGAAAGGTGAACAAATTTATTGAGGGAAATGGAATCACATCATTACAAAAGCCTCAACAAGCAATACAGGGACTAAACTTATGGCAAGACTAACTGAAAAAAAAATCTATAGAGCATTCAGGAAGGAACACAACAAACTATGAAACGACACTACAATGAAAGAACTATCAATCCATTCATCTATCCATCCAGTCGCAGGGGCAGTAGCTTAAGCAGAGAGACCCAGACTTCCCTCTCCCCAGCCACTTGGGCCAGCTCCTCGGGAGGAATCCCGAGGTGTTCCCAGGCCAGCTGGGAGACATCGTCCCTCCAGCGAGTCCTGGGTTTTACTCTGGGCCTCCTCCCGGTGGGATGTGCCCGGAACTCCACACCAAGGCGAGGCGTCCAGGAGGCATCCTGACCAGATGCCTGAGCCACCTTAACTGTCTCTTCTTGATGTGGAGGAGGCTCTACTCTGAGCCCCCTCTGGATGACCGAGCTGCTCACCCTATCTCTAAGGGAGAACCCTGCCACCCAGTGGAGGAAAATCATTTATTTCGCCTGTATCCAAGATTTCGTTCTTTCGGTCACCATAGACCATAGATGAGGGTAGGATCGTAGATCGACCTGTAACTCGAGAGCTTTGCCTTTCAGCTAAGCTTTCTCTTCACCACGACAGACCGGTACAGCGCCCGCATAACTGAAGATGCCTTACCAATCTGCAGTAATCAATCTCCCACTCCATTTTTCCTTCATTAGTTAACAAGACCCCAGATACCTGAACTCCTCCACTCGAGGAAGAACCCCGACTCCGACACGAAGAAGTCACCCTACCCTTTTCCGGCTCAAGACCATGGTCTCGGATTTGGAGGTGTTGATCCATATCCCAGCCGCTTCACACTGTGCTATGAACCGGTCCAGCGAAAGCTGTAAATCACGTTCAGATGAAGCCAGGAGGACCACATCATCTGCAAAAAGCAGAGACCCGATCCTGAGGTCACCAAAAGGAACCCCACAACACCTTGGCTGTGCCTTGAAATCCTGTTTATAAATGTTATGAACATGATCGGTGACAAAGAGGCAACCTTGGCGGAGTCCAACTCTCACTCGAAACGAGTCCGACTTACTGCCGGCAATGCGAATCAAATTGACACCAGTCATACAGGGACCTAAGAGCCCTTATCAAAGGGCCCGGTACCCCATACTCCCAGACTACCCCCTACAGGACTCCCCGAGGGACACGATCGAACGCCTTCTCCAAGTCCACAAAACACATACCACCTACCCTCCGGGACCCTGCTGACGGTGTAGAGCTGGTTCAGTGTTTCACAGCCAGGACGAAAGCAGCATTGTTCCTCCTGAATCTGAGCTTTGACTATCCGTCTGACCCACAACATTCCGTGTTGAGGTCAGCAGCACACCACCCCCAATTTAAACAGAGTTGGTGGCAGACCGCTCCCCCTGAGACGCCAGATGGTGGACCATAATCGCCTCAAAGCCACACAGAAGTTGTTCTCCATGATCTCTCCAAACTCCTCCCATGCTTTAGTTGTTACGTCAGTGACCATCCGAGCTGTTTCCGGGGTCCCACAGGCCTGAAAGGCCTGATAGGACTCCTTCAGCTTGACAGCATCCCTCACCGCCGGTGTCCACCAGCGGGTTCGAGGGTTGCCACCGTGACAGGCACCGACCACCATGCGGCCACAACTACGGTCAGCCACTTTGACAATGGAGGCACGGAACATGACCCACTCAGACTCAATGTCTCTGCCTCCCCCGGGACAAGTTCTGCCAGAGGTGAGAGTTGAAACTCCTGACAGGGGACTCTGCCAGCATTCCCAGCAGACCCTGAATGCATTTGGACCTGCCAGGTCTGTCCAGCGTCCTACCCAACCACTGGATCCGACTCACCACCAGGTAGTGTTCGGTGGATAGCTCCGCCCCTCTCTTCACTCGACTGTGTCCAAAACAAGCGGCCGCAGATCAGATGAAACGACAACTAAGTCAATCATCGAGCTACGGCCTAGGGTGTCCTGATGCCAAGAGCACACATGAACACCCTTATGCTTGAACATGGTATTCATTATGTACAATCCATGACAAGCACAGAAGTCCAACAACAAAACACCGCTCTGGTTCAGATTGGGGGGGGCATTCGGCCCAACCATGCCTCTCCAGGTCTCACTGTCATTGCCCATGGCGGCACTGAAGTCCCCCAGCAGAATGAGGGAGTCCCCAGAAGGAGCACTCTCCAGCACCCCCACCAAAGACTCCAAGAAGGGGGGGTAATCTGATCCACTGTTTGGCGCATAAGCACCAACAATAGTCAGGACCCGTCCCCTCACCCGTAGGGAGGCTACCCTCTCATTCACCGGGTTAAACCCCAACGAACAGGCACTGAGATGGGGGGCAACAAGTATGCCCACCCCAGCTCGGCGCCTCTCAATGGGGGCAACTCTAGAGTGGAAAACAGTCCAGCCCCTCTCGAGGAGACGGGTTCCAGAGCCAGAGCCGTGCGTCGAGGCAAGGCCAAATATGTCCAGTCAGAACCTCTCAACCTCGCACACTAGCTCCGGCTCCTTCCCCACCAGTGGTGACATTCCACGTCCCAAGAGCCAGCCTTTGCAGCAGAGGATCGGACCGCCAAGGTCCCCGCCTTTGGCCACTGCCCAGCTTGCACTGCAACCGACCCCTATGGCATGTCCCACAGGTGGTAAGGTCATGGGAAAGGGGCCCCATGTTGCCTCTCCAGAGTGGGGCCCTGGTGGTCCGGGTGAGGGAACACCGAGTCCAATATTGTTGTTTGTCATAGGGGTCTTCAGGCTGTGCTTTGTCTGATCCCTCACCTAGGTCCAGTGTAACATGGGTGACCCTACCAGGGGCATAAAGCCCCCGACAACATAGCTCCTAGAATCATTGGGATGCTCAAACCCCTCCACCACGATAAGGTGGCAGCCCAGGGAGGAGATGAAAGAACTAATACAGGAATGTTGGAAGAGTTTCAGATCACACACATAGCAATACAATATCACAGATAATCCTTTTTTGGTCCTAAAGTGTATGCTGAATGGCCATGACTATTGCAATATATACCAAACACAAACTGATTTTACACACAGACACTGTTCGCTCTTAGCTCAATTGCGCACTGCTGACTGGGTCTTCGTGAACAGAAAATCTTTGCCAAAACAAAATAATTAAAATTAACAACCTGTATTTAAAGTAAATTAATCCTTAATTATCTTGTATTTTGTAGTTTGAGCTAATGTGCTGATGTACAGTTACAGCGGCGTTCGTCCACCACTCCAATTAGATTAACACGGGCAAGCCCCGTACACCAACACTTCACAGCAACTATGTGGTTTTAATGGCCTATTTATCCAGTATTTTATTTAAATAAATTTTAATTGAAATGTATTAATTATTTATAATTTATTTATTTAAATGTCTTATCCAAATGAAACCAATATACAGCCAATGTTGTCTTTGGGACTTATTATAATTTATATATTTTATTATTTAAGTATTACATGTAAAAGGGTAAACTTAATAAAATGCTGGAAAAAAACAGTTATTAAAAAAAATTCTGCCTTTTAACAATCTTCTATAATGATGATGTGGCATTTTCCTCCTTGACATGACAAACTATACGCATTTATAATACTAATATTATATATATATATATATATATATATATATATATATATATATTCCTGTGGATGATAATGTTATTTTTATTGTAATTTTCTTTGAATAGCTTTTATAATTATGTATTCCAGATTCAAATGTGAGTTCATGTTTCTGCTCTTTAGAAACTCTCCAACCTTAAAGTCTTTTGAAGATTGAGTGGGGAACGTGTGTCAGTTTGTGTTAAAATGTGAGACATCTTTTATTGATAGTCACACTGGAGGTAAAGGTACATCAAATCTTACATTTCTTCACAGTTCTGATTTTTTATGATGTCTGAACAGCACAACATCACTTTTTCTAAACCCACTGAGGTCATTTTCATATTTTGCACTTCTTCAGAAACATGTTCGATGTTTCAAAAAGTGACTGCATCTGAATGCTCATGTCCCATTTCATCCAGTCAAGCGGGTGTAATTCTGCAGAATATTTTCCTCCTCCTACTTACCACTTTTTATTACTTGTTTGTAATTTTGTCAGCTCAAAATACAAAATATATTCACAAGTGAATAACACACATGCACTGACTGATCTCTGTTTCTATGCCTTTGTGGACTCGTCAAGTGAGCCGACACAAATAATAATAGACACTTTAAAGATGCATCCATGCATTCTGCCTTCCAATTCCCTTTCGATTGGCTACACGTCTCTTTCAACAGTTGCATGCTCTTTTGCGAGATCTGAACACACTATAATACAGGCTAAAGACAATCCAATATGTAAGATATCCCCAACTTACGATCAGACTGGTTTACCTGTCCTTCCAAAACAGAACCAAGCATTCATAACACACCACACACGGTAGGAATATCTGTTAGGATTATTTTGAGAACAAAAATCAGGGCAAAATTGGACACCAAAAAACATGCATTGTGGACCAAGCCTAAACTGGTCATTCAGAGGTGGATTTTGAAGTTTGCTCATTATGTCCCAAGACTTAGGTGTGCTGAAGCTTAAGAATTGTCTGTTAGAGGACATTAAACAGGTTGAATCAATCACAGGAAGTTTCTTAATTTTCCTAAAGTAGTAAAGCAGTCCCAGGCAATCCCACTTAAATCACCTTGATTGTTGGCATGATACTCTTTTTCTGAGATGTAGTGCTAGTTTTACACAGTTTGATGCTCAACTTTCAGAAAGTTCCACTTCTGTTGGTTCACAAAAAAGCCTGCAAAAAGTCTTGGCTCATCAATATGTTATGGACATATATGAGATGAAGCTTTTGTGAATTTTTTTCCCATGTTGATAAATCATGATTAAGTCATTGATGCATATCAAACATTTACTTTAATTTATTTTTTAACCTTGTGAAGTGGTCTTTAAATTATTTAGCATACCTTTGTATTGTTCAACAAAGACGACATGCTAATCACATATACCCTCAAATTTAACTAATTGAAATGTGTTCAGATGTTTGTGAGATTAAAGGAAGCAGTTGAAACTAACCTATAAACAAGTATTAAATATGCTTTTGAATAAGCCTACAGTTCAGCTTAAAAAATATATATCTTTTGTAGTTCTGATGTAACATTCCAATCTTAAATGTCATGTTTTCATTAGCTGTAAGCAGAAAAACACAAAATTCAGAAAAAAAGGCTCAACATCATTTTGTTTAAATTAATTTGCGATCAATTACTGAATTTATTTACTAAAAAAAATAACTTTTTAACAATACACTCAGAGTAAATGTAGGCTAAAGATCATTGGCAAGCACAAATGTTTTTATAAAATTATAATTTCTTATAGTTTGCGACTGTCATTTTAGAGATGGTTTTATAAAAAAATATTTATATTTTTTGCACAGTCTCAGCTGGGTTGGAATTTCAGAGGGGAACTGTGAGTGTGTGTCTTGTGAGAGAAAAACATTTTATAAAGATACATTTTTAATCAGCACATGAAAATCTAGAAGTTCATTTTCAGTTCCTTTCTGTGAGTCCCTTTAAAAAGTAACACTTTTTGTTGGTTTAAGTTTTTTTTTTTACAACAATTAATTGTAAAATTGTATTTGTTTGATTTCTAAAATGTTATTTCCCGATTTTCTAAATATTTAGATGAAATTCAATGATTTACTTTGATTTTGAATTGAACAGTCAATTGAGTTTTATGGCCCTATATCATGCAAAATCATTAACCATCTGGTAATGCAATTTTCTCATAAAAAAACCCCGCCAGAGTTGTTTTTGGCTTATTTAACATATGTCTGAGTAATCCTCCTGAATCCTGCTCTCTGAGCAGCTAACCCTCCATCTCATAGAAAACGACTGAGTGTTCAAACTGTTCAACTAATGACATCACTAAGTAAAAACACGGGACTGCAGTATGTGCTGCTGCCTGCTCTGCACCGGAGAGGAGCGGGTGGTGGTGCAGGAGGCGGGATTATAGAGAAATGGGCCTTTTTACTTCGTGGTTCAACATTAAATACAGATTACAAGTTAAATGTTAGGCCAAATTAATACTGTATAACACCAACGGTAACATTTTAGCATATATATGTCAATCCCAGAAGTTGAAAGCTGTAAAATAGCATGATATAGTCCCTTTAAACTTTTTTGACAGTTTTTTTATGTATGCAACCATTTTAAGATAACTGGGGGTAGTGGATGATGATATATGATTGGAATTTAAAATAGAACAAAATGTGTGGCTACAACAACTGCTCATAATTGAATAAGAAACTGATTTCTACAGAAGGTCCCATCACTAATTCCTGGTTTGTACCAAATTATCTCCAGTGGGCACTGGGTGAAATATGGTGTCACTAGTTCATCACAGGGCTAAGCTAAGACACACAGTAAAATTTGCATACTCAAACATTGATACCTAAGGGGAATTTAGAGTATTCACTCAACTCAGAAGGCGCAGTTTTCGATTTTGGGAGGAAGGCAGAATGTCCAAAAAGAATCCACGAGAGAAGATGTAAACTCCATGCAGAACGACCCCAGATTGGGATTTGACACATGGACCTTCTTGGATGCAACAGTGCTAGCAACTCCATCAATATGGAGCCTTAAAAAACACAAAATCACAAAATACCACACCATAATTTTCATGAAAGGCTAATCCCCCTAAACTCAATCATAGAAATTAGCTACTTCAATCGGCTGCAGATTCTAATGACAGATGGACTGACATGTGGCCATGCCATTCATGCCTGCAGGTGATGCTGTTTGAGGGAAATAACAATAACAAATTAGCACTTGTCAGAGGGACACTGAGCTGGGTCAACAGCTGTTGGCAATGTGATTAAAGTGGCTGCCAAGTTGAGAAAAAAAAGACTCAGAAAATAGAGTGGAACTTAATTAGAAAAGTGTTGCAAGCTTTTCACATCTATGCTGAGTGGTAAGAAAACATTTTGTAGATCATTTATTCCTAAATCTGTCCAAGGTCAAATGCTACACTTCCAAAAAAAGAGGTTTGTCTTTTCTGACTTTAATAAAATAGGTTTGTTGATGCAGTACTATTTAAATAAAATAGCACGATTGAAGAAGTAAGCTAATTGGCTCAGATAACAGTTGGTTTGGGCATTATTTCATCTCTGTATAAAAATAAACAAATGAAAAAAAAGTGGAGAGCAGAATACATCCTTGTCATCAAGAAGTTTCCATTTAAAGCCATAGCCATGCATTGTGATGGAGAGCAGATGACATGACTTATCAGGGTCCTTGCTGAAGACAGTGTTTATGGTGACTGATGTTACAGGCCCACGCTTCGCCGGTCACTCAAAGCCTTCCGTCTCAACAGCCCCCATAAATCCCATTTTCATTGTGATCTGAGGTCATCAGCAGAACAGTCAGCATGCAATTTCACATAGAAAAATTGCCGTCTATGCTAGCAGACAGACAAGCAAATGGAGTGCCGCGTCAATAAACCAAGCAAAGACGAGACGTGTAGCGGTTAAATGATCAAATGAACATACTAGTGAATCATTTTGTATCAAAACACAGAGTCTGTAAGAGGGTGCTCACTGTTTGAAGTCTGTTTGAGTTTATCCACGTTTCCATGCCACAACATTCCCCAGATTGTGTTTTTTACTTCTAAAGTTATAGGTTAGGGGTTAGAGAAAAGTGTAAACAAAAATTCAAGGCGTTGCATTTTGATATTCTGTTTGTCAGACTATTGACTGTTTTATCGTGTTTAAAAATTAAGCCTTGGAAAATTTTTCACCACCTCATTTTTGGGTTGGGATTGTTTTTTTTGTTTTTTTGCCATTTCATTACTCTCCAGAAAGAAAGATAGAAAAAAAGAAAAAAAAAAAACTAAAACTCTTCTTCATTGCAGTTATCACCAAGGGTGTCAACAAGTTATTAGGTTTAGATAGCATGTTTATTTTAATAAATGCATGCATCATTTATCACTTTCACTGCATGTGTTCAGTGCTTTTGATGATGCTTCTTCATAAAAAGCTTGCTTTAACACAAACTGCTCTGTAGTATATCTCACCATTTTTCCTGTTTCTTTTGCTTCAGTAATAGCAAAACTCCAGCCCAGACCCCAACTAAACGTACACAACAGTAACATTTATTAACTCAGTTGAAGTCAAGGCTGCAAAACAGTAAATTGTTCAGGACAGGACTGACTCAGCTCTTCTTTCTGTGCATCTGAGAGTGAGCCCTGACACAGCATGTCTGCCTAATGCAAGAGCTACCATTGAGGCTGCAATTACGCCTTTGGCCTGAGGGGGACTCAAAAGCAAACAACTTTCAAACATCTCAGTTACTTTAAAGGAGGGGTGACATGTAAAATCCACTTTTTAAACCTTTTGTCACATTCTTATGTCATTCCCTCCACAAAAAAACATGCCTAAAGTGTTTCTTAGGTTATTTTATGTATGTTTGAGTAATCTTTTAAAACTCTCACCGCCGCCATGTTGAGCTCTGAATGCCGGAGTCCTCCTAGCTATGCCTTCACCTCCCAACAACGCCTCTACATTTTGATAACCGCCCCCGTCTCTCCAAAGCTTTCAGCTGCTGCGATTAAAACTTCCAACTGCCTCACCATAAAAACAACCGGTTTTGCTAAGACTCCCTTTATCTGAAGTAAATTTTAACAGTAAAGCCGGAAATATACTTGCTTTTTAACCTTATGTTGACACCAGCAACAAGCTGTGTCTTGGACAGGTACTCGCTTGCGCACTGCATGCACTAATACTGAACAGTTTCATTAGGGGGCTTATTACAGAACTCAGACTGGACTTGTACGAACCAAACAGAACAAACATGAAAACAGTAGAGGAGATAATCACCAGTTTAATTTTCAGATTATGACAGAAGTGTCACACAAGGTATGTAAGACCATATTTTTCACTATTGTTGCTTGATTTCTCACTCCTTATACCGCAGTTGACCCCGTGTACCAAATATATCTTTTTGCTTGAAACGATTATAAAAATAGTAATGCACATTGGCTTGAACAAGTAACTTTAATTTGATTACTGATATGGACATAGTAACGAGTTAGATTAGTCATTACTGAAAAAGTGGTCATATTAGGAGTAAAGCACTACTAAATAACATGTTACCGGAATCGCTGGTGTTAAGTATTAAACTGTTTGGAGTGTTTAGAATGTTGTGACAGCTTTTCTACAGATAAATTAAGTTTAAAAATCACAATACATAGTCTTACTCATAGTATCACAATATATTATTTTATTTTTTTGTCACCCCCCCCAGTATTGTGATAAATCATATCACCAGATTCTTGTCAATACACATGCCTGTACTTCACAAATTTAAGATTCATTAGTTGTTCAATGTTCAAAACAAATTAACAAGTTCAGCTGTTTAGATTTAGATGTTGGCTATAAAAAAATGGCTAAACTTAAGAAAAAAAAAAGAAAGAAATCCAGCAGAACATTCTGTCCATCAGATAACTATCACCTTAACATATCTTCATCGGCTTTAGAAAAACCTATCGGTTGATCCTTAAACAAAACAAAAATGGTGGATAGAAGGGAACAGAACTTAATATGATCACTCATTACAACAAATAAATGTGGGAAAGATTCAAATACATTGAAGCATGAGCAGATTGACTACAAAGCAGTAGAAGACAACCCAAATGTGCTGCCACTCTCAGTTAGGAACAGAAAACTGATTCTATAGTTTAGAAGATAGCAAAATTGAAGAGTAACCCTGAAAATATCTTACACCATAGGAGTATTTCTACATAACCCCTGAAAGGCAAGGGAAAAAAATGTTTTTCTTTTCTTTTGACTTCAAAAGTCACATGCAAGTAAAAATAATTACATTCTAGGTAAAACAAATTAATGTTTCTTTCTTTCTCTTGCTTCAGCCCTGTTTTTTTTCTCTTCATGAAGACCCATTTTCCAAGTCTGAGGAACTTTTCTTTTACCTCCACTTCAAAAGTCCCATGCAAGTATACAAAGAATTCCAGGTCATTTTTTTCTTCTTTTCTTTCTGTTGTTTCAGCTCTGTAGGGCTTGAAAAAAAAATAAAAAAATCTTGTACTGAAAATGTTCCAAATGTTATTTTTTTCTATCTTGTTTAGCCCTATAGGGCAGAGAAAAGAAATCTGTTTTTGCACATTTTTTTAAGTGTTATTTTTTTCTCTTGCTTTAGCCCTGTAGGGCAAAGATTTCTTTTTTTTCCGTTTTTGAAAATTTTCTAAGTGTTTTGTTTTCTTTCTGTTGTTTTCAGACTGGTAGGGCAAAGACATTTATAAGTTATTGAACATTTTCTAAGTGTTATTCTTTTAATTAAAAAAAAAAATCTTTGCCCTGCAGGGCTGAAGCAAGAGATAAAAAAAACACTGAAATTTTTCAATAACAGAAAAATATATACATTTTTCTTTGCCTTACAGGGCTGAAATGAGAGAGGAAAATAAATAGTAATGATAAATTAAATATTTTGATGTGGATTTTTTTTTTACGTGCATGGGACTTTTGAAGTCAAGGGAAAAGAAAAGTTGGTCAGACCTAGAAAGTGGGTCTTCATGAAGGCAGAAAAAGAACAACTCAGTTGCCCTACAGGGCTGAAGAAAAAGAAAGAACAAAACTTTTAAATATTTTGACCTAGAATGTATTGAAATAGAGAGAAAAAGTAAACTTGGTTAGATTTGGAAAATTAGTTTAAAAAAAAGTTTCTCCCTTGCCTTTCAGGGCTCCCATTATAATTAGATAGTGAGGTCATAGTATGAAAACATGAAAATACATATCCTTCCAATTTATAAATGTTCAGGCAGTTGGGTGGTTTAATGGTGTGTAAGATATTTTCTGGGCACATTTTGAGCCTCTTAGTTCCAAATGAGAATGGTTTGATACCATATTTTTTTGTAAACCGTCCCCATTCGCAATATCTTTGGGACCATAGTGTACCCAACCCAAAATGAGGCAGAATGTTTAGGCTTTCCGTTACCTAATAAAAAAAAATGTTGTTAAACTACCCAAATAAGCAACACATCTTAGTGGTTCGGTGAGTGTTTAGATACTGTTTGCCAACTTGTGTAACTCTTATCTACAAGATAACAGAAAAACTGATTAACCTGGGTCTGAAAAACATGTTTTATCTCAGCAGAACAAACAAAAATATAGAAACTGAAGACACCATCTAGGAATCGAGCCAGACTCAAATTTTCTGATAAAGTGAGCAGATTTTTTTAGCTGATACATCAGTGCGCATGACGATAAGGCAATGTTGTACCAAGCAAAGCTCCTATGCGGGAGAAGGAACAATAAACAAAGGCATTACACTTGCTTTGCCTTCTCCCCCTCCACCTCCTCTTTTGGTTCCATTTCAAGACTTCCAGTGAGGAAATATGCAGACAGTATGCTAAGAATATGCACATAACTCCACAGTGATTCATGACAGTAGAGCATTTTTAAACCTTTGTGTTGAATTAACAGAAAATGTGCATTAGCTGGTATTCATTATCCTAAGCAATGACTCATAAGTAATGTGCAAAATTACTAGGACTTTGCAATCCATTATTGTGACTGATTTTCACACTGGCTGAATGGAAAAGGAGTAAAATTAAGTGAATGAGAAAAAGGATGAGACCACAGGAATGTATTTAGCATCTGCCTGGTGAAACACAAAACACAAAAGCACCTTGAGGCCATCTTTCTTCGAATGCCTTTTTTTTGCAATAGAAAACATGTCACATCTTGTCTGTGCTTTTTTCAACTCAACTTTCACATTTGCTCGCTGTCAGTTATTAGCAGTATCACACTGCAGCTTCAACCTGCTGCAGGCAACATGAGTTATTTAAAGAAATCTGAACCACACCAAGTCTATAAATGAAGGGGGGGGGGGGGGGGTAAGAGAAAGATGGTACAGATGGGAGGATTGTGGCAAGGTGGAAAAAGATCAGAGAAGGGGAATTATGGAAATCGAGAGATGCCAAGGAGTGGGTGATTTACAAAGTGCTACTAAGGCATAAAACCATATGGGAGCAATAAAAGAAAAAAAAAAGAAACTTCTCATTTTCCAAGCAGATGAAGGAATTATGTAAACGGGCCTCAAAGAACACAAAGAAAAAGCTACATGAATTTAGGAAAATTCCAAATGTTTTCTATTTACAGCATGATGGCTGCAGGTAAATTGGGTTAATTTTATATTTCTTCAGACCCTTTACAGACAATCACCAATCATTTGAAAAACAAAGCTGACATTTTGTATTTGCACCAAAAAGAAATCTGGACTGCCCATCACACAAATGTCACCTTTCAAAAATGCTTGAGTATCGACATTTTTAAAACTTTTGGTGTATCCACCTTCACTTTGCATGATAGTACAGCTCACATAAATCATAATATTGTGAAAAAGGCAAAATATTTTTGCTTCACTCATTTCAGAATGGGAAACTCATTATTTAAACAGTTAAATAAATAAGCCTTTATTTCTTGTGATGTTTATGGCCTACTGTGTCTCGTAAAAATTTGAATATTACATAAATCTATTAAAAAAAGTTATATTTTGAAGAGAAATATCAGGTTTCTGAAAAATATGCATTTTTCTATTCACTGAAAACTTTAAGGATAGTTTTAAATTAAAAAAAATGTATCAAATTAGCCAAACATGGAGGTTTATTAAAAGTCCTAGTGCTACTTTAAGTAGCATGAATTCTGTACCTCTCTACTCATCCTCCAGACTCTCGAACCTTGATTTAAAAATAAAATACAAACTTTTTTTTTTTATTCTGATAGAGGACTTAGGACCACCAAGCAACAGTCTGGTATTTTTTCTCCTTATCCCTGTTAAGAAGCTCCAGACATTGTCTATACAAATTGACATGTGGAACTTTCGTAACCCATGTATGAAGATGTCTGTGCGTAGTGGCTCTTGATGCACTGATTCTAGCCACTTCTTGTGAAGCTCCCCTAAATTCTTGAAAGGAGTTTGCTTGATGATCCTCTCGTGGCTGAGGTTAACCTTTGGTGGTGTTGCTTTTTTTCCCCCCCTACCACATCGATTGATTGGTAAAACAGATTAATCAAATTTCCTGTTTATGTAGATTTAATTTAGGGAAAAAAAGAAAAAAAAAAGATTTTTTTTTTTTTTTTTAACCAATGTACTATTTGGACTTCCATAGCTTAGAGTGATGTCAATCCTCCCAGGATCTACCATCCAGTTTAACAGGGATACTTTACAGATTGTTCTTAGTTAGACTTTGAATTCAGGTCAGCTTCGGGATGGGTTCATTAAAATAAAAGTAATCCCCCCCCAAAAAAAAAAAAATGACATCATTGCAATTTCTTTTTAAGAAAACATGGGTACAAAAAAAGATAGATTGAAATTGGGGATATAATTTTTAAGCTGTATAGCCCACCCCTAGTTTGGATACAGCACTCTGGACAAATAACTTCTGTAATGATGATCGTTTGTGGCTTACCCTCCTTATTGAGGTTGTCAATATGTTTTCTGTCCAGTCAGTAGTCTCCCCCATGATTATGTTCCATTCTTACCCAGACTAAGTGAACATTAAGGCTCAGGAATCCTTTGCAGGTGTTCAGAGGTACTCTAATTAGGGTGGGGCAGCGATATGACATGGGCACAGTATCTCTATATAAGTCATGATCATCAAAATAAAAAAAAAAGAAATGTTTGCATTGGGGCTACACAGTTGAGCAGTGGGCAGCATTGTTGCCTTGCAGAAAGAAATTCCTAGGTTATTTGTGTTTCTGTATATACTTGGAGTAAAAACACAAATTGTATTTATTTGTGTTTTTTGTTTTTCATTTCCTAACTCAGCTCTGTGACACTTGCTGTGACTGCACAATTCCAAAACATGGGTGGCTTCATTCACCAACTCTCATGCCACATTGATCATTAAACTAAAGTATCTAATGAAATGGGCTACTGTTTGTATGTTAAACTCTCAGGACAGCTCTGTTGGCTGCAAATAGCTGTACCGTCATACCAAATCGGCTTTGTGACAACCTCCATATTGCAGTAACATTGGAAGGTTTCCTTCAACCTGTCTAAGGTCGCCTTGTTCCCCCAAAGCCAGTCTATGTCAACAGTTTTTCTAACTTGTTTACCTATATTTCTAACAGCAGCTCCATTAGCTACAATAGAGCACTGTTGCTTGTGCCCCCCTTCAACATACTAAAAACTAATCAACTATCCTTCTTGACCTCCATCCTAGGCTGCAAAGTAGTGCAATAACACTAATTTATTCCAGAATTGTGAAAAAAAATTACATTTGAAATTAAGACGTACATTATGATTCTAATATTGACATCATTTTAGCTCCAACCAAGATTAAATAAGTCCAGGTTTGAGTGGTCGAGTGTTTAAAAAATACAAAATAAAAAGCGATCACACCACAGTACTGATGTTCTTTTTTTCCCTATAGTCTCAATACTTGTTAAACATGAATTCTCATGTTTATTTAAATACTGCCTCAGTCTATAGAAGCGTTAAGACTCTAAAACCACAGCAGCAACTAATTAGGCAGTCATTAACATAACAAGGCAGTATATTGCGATTAATTAGAAAACTGCTTCAGCATTGTGCTTGAGCAGCCAAAAAAGCTATGGAGTATAAGCGTTGCAACATTTAGATTATTGCACATTTTATGATAACTGGGTAATCACTGCTAACTATGACTAAAAAATATGTTTTGAGCTGTATTCCATGGTATTCTGAGGATAATTCTATTTAGTGTGATAATAACAACGAAGTTGAATATAAACTAAGTGAAACTCATTTAGAGCTGCAAATCTTACATGACCTTTAGAAACGACATAACTTTCTTTCTGCTTTTAGGTTTTGTAAGGTTTTTGGGAGGTAAACCATTAACTCAGCTTTGGAGGACTGGTGCAGCAAACAGTCGACACAGAAAAAAATTTCAAAGAGTCCAAAATTTTGCAGAGCTCTGTAATTTTTAGCTTTTTCTAGCTTGAACATAATATAAAAACAACATGGATTCCCCTCCACAAACAGCCAAAAAACAAAAACTGACAAACAAGCATGCCCTTTTTTTAAGGTTATAATCAGGCCATACCACTTAAACTTATGTGAGGACAACAGTCACATTGAACTCATTTTTACACATAAATCCCAGAAAAATATTTAAACTTTCTATTTACATATTCAAAATCAACCTAAACAATTTAAAGTAACAAAATATAAACCAACTGAAGTTGAATAAATTAAACACATCATTTTCACCCCTCTCTAAAGTCAACCATGGATGTCCCCTTTTGTGCAGCTAATTGAGCACACCAGCTGCTCATCAGGGCTGCCCATGGGCACGCTTCCATGGCAACACCTGCACAGGTGACCTCAGAGAGAGTGAAAAAAATGATGAGAACAAGAACAAAAACAAAAACATATTAGACTTAAACTACTTAACTGTTCTACTAAGGTCAGGGGCCCTAACTAAGAAAACACAACAAAAAAAATACAGAATTTAACACACACACACACAATCTGTTAGTGAGGGGAAGAATCCCTCACAGGTTTAAAAAAACCCTAAACATTTTTTTCTTTTTTAGCCAAAGTTCCTGAGAGCCATTGTGGAAGGTCTAAAGAGCCACTTGTGGAGAGCCACATGTTGCAGACCCCTGGGTCATACCCACTTATCCTCCCAGGGTTGTGGGGGAATGGAGGTTCCCATCACCACTTGAACCATTGAATAATTTGAGGACAAATAAGTAACCGAGTGAACTGTAGAACACTTCAACTAATTAAAGATAGCTACTTTCCATAATAGTGAATGTAAAAGTGTAGCTGAAGTTGGGGAATGTAGGGGTCAGACTTAAAACAAGGTTAAAAAAACAAAACAAGAAAGGTAGAATATTGTGGCAAGTCTGAGTGAGAAAAGAATCAATATGCATGGAGGTTCAACAGATTAGTCAGGGCCAACAGACAGTCTCTGGTTGAAACCTTTGAATGATTGAGAAAATGAGGAGGAAGTTTCCAAAGTGAACAAAAGCAAAGACTGAAAACATTTCAGCTAAACTTATGTTTAGTAAAACAAGCAAAGAGAATGTAGGGATTAAAATAGTTTCATATTTACTTTCAAGTACTTAAATATGTCAAAATTAACATTGGTTTGGGACTAAAGCGGCATAATTATCTTTTAGTTTGTGTTAGCCAATGCATTGAGGTTGTTCGCTCTATCATGGTTATTGTAACACTTAATTAATCTGGACCGCAATTTATCCCAGGTTACATTTGTATACAAAAGCCTTTTTTCCTCCTGTGAATTAAAATGGTTTTATAGTACCTAACTGTATTTCCAGTCCAATTAAACTACACAAAGCCTTATTTTAACACTATTACAACAAGTTAAAGGCATAATTTAGTGTCAGTATTATTCAATCCACCTCCAGATTAATGAAAAAAAGTACCCAAGGAGTAATGAAAGAGTAATTTCCACCATAACTTGAGGTGGACGTTAAACAAATTACAAGTTGAACCTTCATTGTAAGCATTTAAGGATTGTGAGGCTTAAAAATGGAGCAAAAACTGATATAGGGCTAATCTACTGGATATTGGCATTGAATAGACTATGGATCGGATTTATTAAAATTCCAAAGAAAGAGCTTAAATTTGAGTGGTCCGCAAACATTTTCAACAGTGGGTTGTCTTTCATCTGCTTGTGATCTACGAAGATTGCATGAGCAATTCATAACCGATGCAAGGAGCAGTATTCAAATTATGGCTTTGTGTGCGCTGCTGTGTGTCCCAGCCTTTCTGCCCTATACACTGTAGTACAGCCAGAGAGAGAAGGCGCAGGGGATTCATGATGTGTTCTGGGAAAAAAGGGGAAAAAGACAAGAGGCTAGAATGTCTGAATTATCCTTTTTTTTGTCATTAATAAATTAAATGCATGTGGCATGCATGCGCTTCTCTTGCTTCATGAAAGCATATTCCAGAGTCGGACTGATTAAAGGTGCAGTTTGTTCAGAACAGAGCTGATTACCATCCTGAGATGTCCATATTCTACTAATAACATTGTATTGCAGCACAGTATTATGGCCTCAAAAAATGTATTAAAGTAAATGCAACTGTTTTAACTCACACTTCCTGTAAAACTCTGATGTGTCTACAGAACATCTAACATGATCAAAAATTATTAAAATTATTAAATTATCTGGAATGTATTATTTTTTTTTCAAACACCTTAAAATCTAACTTTAGCTTTGGATGTACCTGAATGCTTTAGGCATTTTATTTAAGTCTGGAAATGTACAAGTTAATTACATCTGGCTTTTGTATGTTTTCTGAAATCAATTATTTTTTTTTTATGTCCTATGAAATTGTCATTGGGGTATTGTACATGAATATTATATTTAATTAACTGAAACCCAGGAAGATTAATAACCACCCCAGTGGAAACTAATGGAGAACCAAATAAACAGCAGGTACAGATGTGTTGAGCGCGCAGTAAAATATGGGGGGGGAGTGGAAGAGGGAAATCGACATAAATGTCAGGTTTATGGCCATTAGAGGTAATTCCTATTAGGTTAGAATATTTGAATTATATTATTTAGGTTATCAGTAATAAATTTGTGTTGAATGTAACGGAATAGGAGTAAAAATAGGCGCTAAAACAGCTAGCGCAGTTTGATATTTATCAAATCACACTGTCTGAAACATCTACTTTTTCGTGTGTTCTTCGAATATTTGGTGTCTTCTGACTGAAACACCCACATTACGTTTTCATCAAGGGTAAAAGTACAAAATGGATTGCACACATCTTGATGTGTGTTTAACAGGCACAGTCTTGCCTGCACATGGATAGTAAATCAGCTTTGTGATGCTGTGTGGTTTGGCTCTCAATTTTACAACTGCAAACCTTTGATAAGTCAGGCCCTATGTCTTGTGGTATCCCTGGTATTTGTAACACAGAGGGTTGTAAAATTGAAAATCTTTGATACAGTTTTAATGTAGAGTTTTATATAAACAACACATAAAATATATCAGTTTTAAAAAATCCCAAGATGTATAACCAGGGCCTTAGAACTTTAAGGTTTGCAACTAAACTGACACTAAGTATTGTTCATTATTTTACTGTCACATGAATTAGTATTAGAACCATATTTTGTACTTTAATGTAATACTTATATCTGTATTGTCAGTGACCCCCAACCAGAAAAAGATATTTTACAGTAGTTTATAGAAAGATAGAGCAACAATTGTTATGGCAAGGTTATTTAAATTCTTTCCCAGGCTCCTCCACAGCTTTATAGCACACTTCTGATGAGTTTGTCAGACATTCCACCAAAAATACTGCATTACTAAAAGCCTTGTAAAAATATATATAACTGAGACATGGAACCCTAGCTACAGAGACAAAGTTGTAACGTATAATTTGTATCATGAGCCAGAAGACAAGCCAAGATGAATCCCACAAATCATAATGGGATGTAACAAAAGAGTGAATAACTTTCAGTGTCCTGAAATGACATATTGGATCTGATCTCAGCAATATTAAAGTGCTGAAAGCCAGCAGACTGAAGCAGTTCAGTAATAGGCTGATTGAAATGCAAAGACGAATCAAAAGGCGATTCAAATATCTTGGATATTGGCATAAAAAAAGATGGGGAGCTTAGGGATTGGGGTAGATAATTAAAATTTCTATTTTATCACTGTTCAGCTGCGAAAAATGTGAACTATATAATAATTTGTGGGTGCAGGAATACAAAGGCTCAATCCATTATTGTGACTTGTGTTTATTTAAGCCAACGTTGTATTTGAAATACTGTTATCCAATGAAAATTTCAATTGCAAATGCACTAAGTGGCATTGGGGCTCGTTTCATTCTATATATTTTTTATTCCAAAGTTATCTTTAACTGGTTGACACTGTCAGTTAAGAACATTACTTTTATTGATTAGCCTTGAACCCTACAAGCAAGAAAATATGTATTGTCATAACGGAATGTAATCAGCCTGCAAGTTAATCTTAAACATCTTGAGACAATCTCATTGGTTTTACATAGTATAAAGAAAATAGATTTTCATGGCAGCCAGCATTAGTGTCACCATTTTTAATAGGGCATCTGCATTGCAAATATTTGCAGTGAGATTACTTTTAAATTTGCAAATTTAAATTTTCAGGATGTTTCTTTTTTATTTTTCAGTAGTTTTACTCAATTAAATTAATATTTGTGTGTCATAACAAGACATGCTCCACACTAAATACCTTATTCTGGCATTTTTTTAAACGACTGGTATCTTAATCCCCTAAAATCTGTAATTTCGTGTCCATGTACAGTGTGCCCCTCTTGCAAAACCTGGTTAAAAAGTGGGCTGTTTAGTTTATTCATCCAACAAGTGTGGATGGAAATAATTAAAGCACCGTTAAAGTTGAAGGATTCACGCAGAAGTTGCATGCTTTATGCTGGACAGGTCACACCATAAATTTTTCAAACTAGTGCCAGTCATGGTGATATAGCGTAAAACTACTCTGAGGGTAATCATGATATCCTTACCTAAACACTTTTTTAAGACTGCTTTGCTTTAAAAGATAATCCATTGCAAGATATTAGTTTAATAAAGATGGTGTCAAGTGAGGTTTTACTTCATCATGCAAATAAACAATTTGAAACAGTAGCATGATCAAAAAAAATATCAACTTTCACACCTAGATGTAACAAGAGCTGTAATCATATTTTTACCATTTTAAAATACATTTTCCAAGGTTTTTTTTAAGTGTTCTACTGATGTATTTCGAGAACATTTTTACAGGGTAGAAAAGTAGCTTTGGCATAAAAATCGTAACCATTACTGTATGGCTTTATTCAATTCTAAACAACTGATTTGATTGTATTATAATGATTAATTGCATGTAAAATATCTGATGTAAGAGCTGGAAATCACATTATGTGGTAAAAAAAATGCCAATACTGGTTGAAAATTGAAAGTAAGTTCAGTAAAAAAAATGGAATGTTGAAAATATAACTTTTTCCGTAACTAATTCCCCGTACCACACCCTCTAGAATTTTTTTTGCACGCATTCACTGGAACATTGACCTTTTAATCTTTGGTGACAAACTCCCAATGTGTCAGACTGTAAAGTGGTCTTACTCTACTTGGTGACTCCAAAATATCATATATTACTTCCAGTCCAGTAGTTATATTGGAATGATATTGTAAATCTCGAAAGGATATCAATACTTATGTAAATAACTATTTTTTTAGAAATATTAGGCTGTTCTGCAGTTGGTACAAAGCATTGTTTGCTTTAAAAAAACTGTGGGTACAACAGCTTTAAGAATGTTGAAAAAGTCTACACTTTCTTCAATTTGCAGTGTGCCATTAGCTATGTATAATCTCAATTATGATATGACAATCATCCATTTGTTACCTCCTGCTAATTAGATCGATCCCCTCTGGATCTGTACTGTCTCAGGAGTTTCACTTTAAACAGTATTCACCATAATTACAGATCTTATGTGGCTAAATAAGAGCAATGCAATCTGAGCATATAACTGGCACCTGTAGTACACTCTAGCTATGTTTAAATTATTGCATAAATAAGACAGATTTTTTCAAAACTTGGACAACAGAACAATAAAAATCACATTACAATTTTGTGGTTGCAACATGACAAAATATAAATAAATAAAATTTTTGTTAATATATATCCAAGGAACTGTATGAAATTCAATTTTAGTCCATTCATATGAAATAAAGCACTTGTGTAGCTCAAGCTGCTGTGTTTTCATTCAGACCCCCAGCCCACCAACCCACCGTTTGTTTCAGTTTAGCTCAAAGGTACGAAAACATTCATTATACATAATCACCATTTTTTAAGAGTCTAAACTGGATTGGAAAATTACAGTAAAACTTGCAAAGCATGACTTAAATTTGTCATTTGGACATGCTGCAAAAATCACATCCCGTTCCGACAAATAACTGCACTTCAGAGAAATTGTTACATTGCACTCAAATAGGAGCTACAAAATATCAATGCCGAGACAATTTACGGAATGAGATTTCTTCTCTCCTTTTATTGCGGGGTGAAATACTCAACCGTTCATCGCAAATGTGAGCAGTTCTTGTTTTCTGCAAATGAAAGATTGTAATGAAACACTGCTTAGACGAGCTGAAGGTGGCTCACAGAATGAGCACATGATTACATGCAAAATAACAGCTTAGTGAAATATGTGCAAGATAAGGAGTCTGCTTTTTCTAATGTTTCTGAGAGATTAATAATTATATGTGACATATAGGTTATGAGAAGTTAATGCATTTCGTTATCGGTATTTACTGTTCTTATTTGACTAATCGAGTGAGTTTAACTATATCTAATTACTAAAACGGCAGCAACATCATGTCCATGGTAGCTGCACAGTGTTCATGTCTGTGCATAGCTCTAAATGCCTCCCTTGTTTGTTTCATCTCACCTTGTACTCATTTAACTTTAATGTTTAGCCATTTTGTGAAATTACAATCACAAGTTAATGGATTTCATTCAGATTAAAATTTGACACAGTAACACAGACAAAAGCATAACTTTAAGGTGGATAAAAGTTACATTTCAAGAACACTTAATAAGTAAGCAGATTCAACCAGTATCAGATTTCATTTCTATAATTACAGCTGATCTGTGAAAGCTCCAGAAGTTTGACAAAGCACATTAGTAAACAAACAGGAATATGAAGACTATATACACAAACACACTGTTGAGGAGGAATTCAAAGTAGAGTTAGGTGATGAAACAATATCCCAAGCAATGAGCATCTCACACTGCAAGACAGCATCTTAAAATAGTATGAGGATTGGCACAGCTGCGTAAGAACCAGGCTTGGAGATCCACCTATCAGATGAAGGAGGACATTTATGAGAGAAGCAGCCATGAGGCCTTTAGTAACTCTGCAGGAGCTGCAGACATCCACAGCTCAGGTAGAAGAATCTCTTGAAAGGAAAACTGTTGACTGGTCATCCAGAAATTCAGTTTTTATAAGCAAAAGCTTGTTGAAATAAAGACATCTAAATAATTTTTTTAGCTTGCTAAATGTGGGTGCTTTTGTCAACATAAATCACACTACTGTTTGTATTTCACCTAAGATGCTATACCAGACTGATAGGTTTGTTTCACAATAGGGCTGGGCGGTATTGCTAAATTTTCATATCACGGTATTAAATAAAGCAAAACATATTGGTATTATGTTTTTTTTAATTTTTTTATACAAGACAGTTCATATCTACATTAACTTATAAGAATAAATATAAAAATTTTCCTTTCATAGCCAATTTTACTGGCATATGGACTGCATCATCTTTTTTCCAGACATAGGTGAATGATATGAAAAAAATAAATAAAATGATTGTGATACTAATAGACGTTCTTGATGTTATAAGGCTGAAAATATACTTGTTTTTTTAAGCACTTTTGATGCAAGCAGCAAATTGCATTTTAGCTTTGCATTTAGTACCGAAAAATCCCGCTAGGGGGCAGAGTACAGACTCAGACCAGATAGTGCGAAAGAAATAGTAAAATAAATATGCCGAATGTATGAGATTATTAGCTGGTTAATATTCAGATAACAGAAAAAAAAATATGGCAGATGTATCGTAGATGGTATGTAAAAAATGTACCACTATTTTTTATTTCTTTCCTACTGGTTTTGCCTGCGTTGACCACATATACCTACAGACAGTCAAATAGTGCTCAACACTCCATCCTACTGGTTACTCACAATAGCACTTGTAAAAGATATGCTGTTCAGTTGTAGTGTGACCTTTCAAAGCCGATAAACTTCTAAACTACAGACCTGACTTCTCTATTTTGAATTACTTTATCAGGATTGTGTGCTTCGCTCTGGTAGCTCTTGCCAGCAGCTGTACTTAGTTAAAAACATTAATTTTCATCGATGGTGAAGAGTGTGTAGCAGTGAATTCGGTCCACGCTGAAACACTTCCCGACATTAAATGTTACGGAAGTTGTCAGATATTCACCGGTATAGCGGTATAAAAAAATTCATATAACAAAAATAAACACCAGTTTTCAGTATGAACTGGTATATCAATCAGGCCTAGTTCACGATATACCCAATGCAGGCCTTTGGGTTCGTTCACAATATACCAAATGGACTACGACTCCAATCATCCATTGCACCGGGTCGGCAGCCAGCTTGCCAAGTGCAACACAACCTCAGCAGTCTTCAATGGTCTCTTGTCAGTGATGTCACCACAGGTTATAAAAGTCCAGAGCACCGGCAGCCATTGCCTTTTTTCCCATGGTTTGCTTGACCCATAAAAGGAGGCAACTTTGAATATCTGCTGGAAATCCAAATTCCATTCCTCCCCCTTTGTTTCGATTCCAGCTGGTGCAAAAAGAATCAGCCTGAAAACTTTCCCTCTGGGGTTCTGAGCGGACCGCCAGGTTTCCAGACCTAAGGCTTACAGTGGAGCTGGTGTTCTCATCTGAGGAACGCATCTAAGTGGCCGTTTTTCTGAACGATTTTCCAAAACTTCGTCCAACTGATCTTCAAATGCACTGAAGTGAACATAATTAATCTGCATCCAGTTTCCTGGACGGCGTTTCTCCACCTCTTTGTTTTTTGGACTGTGGACAGAAGAATTTGTCAAAAGTGGAAGTGATCCAATCTCTTATTTGCTGGTTGAACCGGGTTTAGCATATGTGGGGGGGTTGCTGAAATTGGTCATCTTACTTTGTGAATGATAACCACTGTGCTTACTGCCACCCAGTTCTGCCAGAATGAGTTTGCATGCATACGCTTAATGTTAAGCTAGTTGTTTTTCTTTTCTTATTTGTAAGCATAGCAATTGTGTTGCTTTGTTTGTTTTCTGTCATTGATTATGTGATTTTCACACATTTGATTTGTGGCGGAGTTTCTCTGGGGAAAGCTGGGAAAAGCTGTGGCCCAGAGTCTTGTTAAGAGTCCTTTGTTTAGCCACAGTGCTAACTAATGTGGCAAGGTGCACAAGGAGGGGCCAGGCGAGATTCGATGCCACAACTCCCAGGTGAGAGTCACGCATGCTAACCAGTCAGCCAAAGTAATATCCCTGCGGCCAAGCCGCCAGGGCCCATGATCAATCGGAGCCACCGTGACAGGACCCTCACGCTGCTACACTAAGGCTAGCTAGCTAGAACATGTTGCCTTTTTCTTTGCCTTCCCTGGTTTGATCCGACCCTTGGTCATCCCTCTCTTCCCTTTAGCCCCCACATGCCCAATCTGCACACACGAGTCGGGCCTTCCTGTGACAACATTTTGTTTTGATTGTTGGCTTCCACATATTATCCATGTCCTCCTTGATAGAATAGATACACACTTTAGGATATATTTAATTTATTCGTGAATGCTTTTGATATAAGGATTGAACAATCTGTAATAAATTCCTTAAACGAGGTGATGTAGACCAAGTCATTTGGTGTGTGGAGTGATAAGATCCAACAGCAAAATAACCTATCCCTTCAGATTTAGGCTGATAGTCTGGTATAATAAATAAGGCTTCATACATAGATTAAGTCCAGATCAATTTATAATTATACATATATTAGCAACAATCACACCAATAACCTAAGTGTAAACTAGGCATTTACGCATCTTCTGTGTCACAACAAGGCAAAAGACCAACTCTCATCCCCACTGTTAAACACGGTGGTGGCAGCATCGTGCTGAAGGGATACTTTTCTTACTTTAGGGGCAAACTGGTCAGACGTGGTGGAAAGACTGGTCTAAAATATTACCTTGTTGCTTTGTCAGTGTTTTTCCAACTTCGCTCCTCAAGGCTCACTGCCCTGCATGTTTTGGATAAGTTCCTGCTGCTTCACACCTGATTTCAATTGGTGGCGGATAATTTGGTTTTTGCTGGACTACATTCATCTAAAGCGGAGAAACATCTAAAACATGCAATGCAGTGCACCTTAAGGACCAGGGTTTGCAAACACTATTTTAGATCATGTATTTTGTCATGCATTTTGAAATATTTAGGCTTTTTGGACCTGAGCCATTTTAGAAGAAGAAGAATATTTTGGTCTCCATCTTTGCTAAGCTGGTAGACATAGAACATTAATTGTAATAAAAGCTATGACTTTCTTTTAAAAAAAAATAGTGCATTATTTCAACTTCACAAGTATGTGTTGCCTTGTGAGGGAAGTTTCTGGTAATATCATGACTAGGGATGCAATGATAGCAGTTTTTTCAAACCGATACGATACAGATACTTGGATTTGAGTACTTCCCGATACAGAATACCAATACCAATACTTCAACACACAAAAAATGTTATGAGTTGCAAGGCCGCTTTTATTTTGTTCTCTGTTACAAAACGGACGGTAAATTAGATTAAAAAAAAAAATATTGAAAAAAATTACCACAAAACTAGATTTTCAAGTCAAAAACATTTTCTGTCAAATTATTGTAGAGTTTCCACATTTTAAGAATCGGTTCATGGTATCTGTAAACTAACCGATACCGTACATGAAAATGGCATCGGCCCCGATACCTGATACCAGTGTGGTGCATCCCTAATGATGACCAAATGTTGACAAGTTTTAGGTTGATGAAAGTTCCTGCAGGTCTCCAGACAATCTAGGTATTTTTGGCAAAAACGTATGTCATCTTACCTTATTTGGTTTGCAGGTGATAAGTGTTTGAAGTATTAGCAACTTCACATGACAAAAAAGAAAAGAAAAAAATTTACTATATGTGCAGCACATGCTAGGATATTCAACAGTAATGCAATAATAAGACATCAAACTTGATGCTCCCTCAGTTAACTGATGTGAATCAGTTGGCGTCTTTTACACTCACTCCAGGTTACCTGCATTTATTAGAAACAGTGACTGGGTTGACCTTTTTAGGATGAGAATTCTGCTCGTTGAAAGGACGTTTTGCAGCAGTCCGTTAATCAGCAGCAGGGTGAAGCTCCAGAAAAAGAAACACAAAAGACACAATTTCATGCGTACCGTGTGCACATGCTTCAGTGAACGTTATGTAAGCTGTGTAAGCCTGGACACAAGAGCGCATTATGACTCTGCCCACTTACTTAGAATTAGTGCAATTATTCCACTCACTTAAAAGTTCTGATCCTTTTACCTGTGCCAAAACAGGCTGTTAACTGGGAAATGACAAACACACCGAATGCTTGTAGTATTTTAACTTCCATATTCAAAGTGTAGTCAGCCATAGCTTGGTGTGGTCATACAAGCAGAAGCAGTGCAAAAAATCAATAAAAATCTCATTTAGATAAACGAACAGGTAAGCCTCCCCTTCTAGCCAGCATTGTGGAGAGCATATCGTACATTAGTGCATGTCAATGCAGGTTTGCACTCAATATCTGATGAGTGATGATGTGCAAAGCAGCCTGAGCCAAGTGAAAGTAGAGGGAAGTGATGAAAAATTCTTTGATGTTAAATCCTTCACTGTAGCCTCTAATAAATCATCTCATAGTATTGCTTCTTACTGCACATTTAAATTTGAATTGTATAAATGAACACCCGAGTGAGTTTCAATAGTTTATATATTTTGAATAAGCATTCCACTTTTTTAAAATGCAAAAAAATAAAGCAGCTGCTTATCCTTTAAACGTGTAATTTGGACTGAAAACACCAACTTTGTTCATATGTGCATATCCAGTCATAGTAAAAATAAAGTACATTGTGATTTTGTCCTTATAACTCATTTAGCTAAATCCAATATCAATTGAAAAAACAACACAGCACTGACTAATATAATTGGCTGTACAACGATGATGCAGAAACTGTCAGATTTGAGAAGCATGGATACATTCAAGACATCTTGGTACTTAGTATTGTGCAAAGTTCAGACATGAGTGTTTAGGATAGGAGATAGGAGTTTGAATTGGAGCCTGTGCAACGTCTGGGGAGTTGGATGCAATACATCCAAAAAATAACCAACTGAATTTGTTTTGTGGGCTTTATTTGCTTGATCAAATTAAAAATATTACTTCTGTTCACCGTTTGGCAGCATCATTGAGAAGACTGGGTATACTTCCTACTTTGTTGCATTTTTTTTTATAGCCTCAATAGTCACACAGACCATAGCAATTGATTTTGCTCTAGAATTTGATCTAGCCACTTTCCGTTGTAGCCTCAGCAGGTCCACCATGGGCTCGACTAAAGCCTAGTTTATACTTCTCTGACACCAAGTTAGTACTCTCATATTAATGGAGATGTCTTCATTTTATACTTATGTTGTAAAGCAATTGGACAGCAAGGGGGTATCAAACCTTCTGGCCCCTCTGACTACCATTGCAGTCACTCGGAGCAATTGCTGATGGAGAGCAAGTTTTGATTGAGCTGGAAAGCTTTTTACAAGAATTGCAGCTAATTGAATACCGTATAAACACAATGAGAACACAAAGAACCAAACATAGTGGTCTGTCTTGTTGCTATTTTACAGTCGTTAAGAAAATATGTATTCATAGACTAATTGTTGTTTCCCTAAAGGAACCATCAAATTCCTACTGTTAAAGAGCCTCATTTAAGCTGAAATGGGTGGCCCGATTTACCACAGTCTGTTCATATAAATTGAGCCACCAATAAAAAAAATGTTTTTTCTTTAATAAAAGTTAGCAAAACAATGAACAACAGTTTATCCAGGTGAAAGTAATCACAATATTTGGTATTAACTACTTTAAAAAAATTTAATGTGTTTCTTTACTTTTTTTATCAAACTTGTCTTTTAAGCAAGAAGAGTCTGCCAGACCACTTTCCGCTCAGTTCATTCTACAAAACTAGCTGCTGTAGTGGATGGGGCTTCAAATCCAAACACCAATTAAAACAACTGTTTATTTTCAAGTACATTTCTGCCAATTTTAAATCTTTCGTGACCATTGCAAGCAAAAAAATTAAAAGGCTAGGGCGCTCAAACCTTAAGTGGCTCATTTTACTTGATGGCCCATGCGATATAACTGACGTCACCCTATGTTTTTTTTTTTTTTTTTTGCTTTGTTCCAAGTCTGGTACTTATTTTTTTTTTGTACAGTATATTCATGGATTTATAATCTAAAGTTGCGATAGTGGGCCTTTGTGTGGTCCTCTGCTTGCAACCACATTGTATTTTTGCAAGATGCCGGACCAAGTTTGCAGTCAATCTATGCAAATCACAGCACCAACAGGATACCAATCAAGCACATTTTTCTTTTTTTTTTTTTTTTTTTATACATGTATCACACATATTTATACATGTATGATGTCTAAAATAGACATGTGTTTTTATATATAATTTACACTCAAAATCAAAACATACTTCATTCTGAAAACTACGCATGCTTCTTTGAGCACTCTTGGGCTTCAGATCGGAGTGGAGTGGATGTAGAGCGCATACAATAGAAATTAGGGACTAGCTTTATCGAGTGGTTTTATAGCTACTCCTGCCTTTTTATTATGATAAATCTGCCTGCATGTTGTCCTCAGCCATCAGCAGAATCAGAATCAGAATCAGCTTTAATGGCCAAGTATGACACATACAAGAATGATGCATACAAGGAATTTACAGATACAACCTGTCCAAGATCATTACAAACAACAACAACAACAAACAGATCCAGGTCACTGTTGGGCATGCAGCCACCGAGCGCCGCTCCCGTTTATGAAACATAGCAAACGATCCTTTTGACTCAACCATACTGTTTTGCTATAGATTTAGATTTGTTCCTTTATTTGATCATTTTCTGTAAATCCAAAAGATGTTTTCATGCAGCAGATCAGCAGTTTCTGAAAAACTAAGACGAGCCTGTCTGGCACCAGCAACCATGCCAAGCTCAAAGTCATATCTAAACACTTTAACCTGTTGTTACAAGACTGGCTTATTAATTTGTGTAAGGCTTATTTGTAATGCAAACACAGACAGCTGCTCAATAAACAAAACACAGATTTCATTACTTTAGATCCGTTTGTAGAATAATAGCCATTCAAAACATTTTGACTGCTTTTTTCTTGATTATTTAGTGTAATGGAATACTAGAACATAAAAAAAATAAAAAAAACATTTTTGCTGCAATTTACCAAAGAAGGTGTATGTAGGTTTTTCACTTGATCAAACGAAGGAGCCAATTAACTTTTCTTTTTTTCTCAGATCTGTCACGAACAGCATCTTCTATGCCAAACAAACACAACCGCCGTTCTTTTATATATTTCTACAGCAACTAGATAAATAGTCCCTGCTCGATTGTCAAGCTGAGACAATGTTCTGAATGATGCTGCTAGAAAGGAAGAATAGATAAAAGACCTCTTATTTAGAAATCCTATTTTTGTTCTTGCATTCCATAAAATTTCTAGTGACAGAACAATTTAAACAGAAACATTGAACACAGCCATCACCAAATTATAGCCACATTACTGGTAACCAATCACTAATTTTCAACTTGTAACATAGCAGCTTCGTTCTGAAGCTCATCAAATGGTGATTAAGCTTTTCCCAATGGGGTCCACAGTTTAGCCTGAGCAGGCCAAACAGTTAACAACTGACTTGCTTGTGATGGAGAATTAATGTACTGGCCTAAAAGTACCGCCTTTGAACTAACAGATTTGTATTAACCTTTACCAAGATGGTTGTTTCCCCGTTTTATCCTCTCTTTTGAGGAGGGTTCACTCAGCTGTAACATTAAGTTTCCCAAGTTTCTATTACTCCACCTTAGAAGCACTATAAGTAAAGATTGCGGATCTCTGACAGTCTCTGTCACTGAGTCGCATCAGCAAAGACCCACAATCTCAGGATATCAGCCTTTGACAGGGAGCGAGACTTGATAAATGAAAAGAAGAAGAACAAAAGTGCGAAAAGCACTTCAGCAAGGGGCTCCTCCTCTGAGCCGTTTTGACAGGTCGACAGCTGATACTCCGACTCTAATGGGGGTTCGACACAGGGCTGATGGGCACCCAGCCTTGCAAGACGGAGGTAAAAGGCTTGTCCCATATGACTAGCTGTAGATGTGGCTGGCGGAAGCTGCTGACAGGAAGAAGATTGGGTGTAAAAACTCACTGCGTGGTGGTGGTGGGGAAATTAAACAAGCAATTGTCTGAATTTGTGGAACGTTGAAGAGAAGGAGCAGAATTCTCAAACTGATTCTGGTAAAAGGTTCTGAGCAGCTAATGTCTGAAGAGCAGTAGATAACATTTTGTCCCATTTTAGCATAAACCTAAGTTAGCTTGCTCTTGAGGCTTTAGCTAATATCTAGTTAAGTGGACTTTAATCGTTTTGAAGCAATTCTTATAACATAGTGGTTTATATAAATGGCATTCTACAAATCGTTAAAATTATAAAATGTTTACACAGAATTTGATTTTTATTTTTTTTCTAAGAAATGGAAGTCGGGGAGATGTATCTACAATAATCATTTGTAAAACATTTTCTGTGAATGGTAAATGTAAAACATCCAGAAATTGATAAAATATTTATGAAATAAATTTAATTACAATATTAATAGTGCAATAGTATTTAATAGTAGTATTAACTTTACATTTTACAAGGATCTATTCTTAAGTAGCTCACAGTAGCCAATCACATTTTTTTTCAAAATAGGAAAAACTCTCATTGAATGGAAACGTAGGCGGAAATCCCGAGAGGAATGCGTTCCTCTGTTTTTTTTTGACCCAAAATGAAACCACTCTGAAGTTGATTTTAGGCTGTAAAATTTGACCAATGTTCATACCCATTCAGCAGAAAAAATGTCAGTGTTTCACCAAGTCATTACAGTGATCCAGTGGCTCTGATCATCTCATTGCAGCAGGTAATTTACTGACAGAATAAAATCACAGGCTTTCACTTTATGTTCTCTGGTCGCTCCAGGATTATTCTACGAAAATATACAGATAACTTTTTAGATTGAATGTTATGATGATGAAAGCTTTGGGCATTTTTAATAGCTTCTAAATCATGGGAATTTGCCACATTTTATGTTGTGACATTTCATTCATTTAAATGGTGTCTTCGATTACACAGATGCCCATTAGGTTTAACATGTGCCCGTACCTGATCTATGCAGTTGTTGCTCAGGACCAGCAGAAGCGCGAACCAACGACACAAGACAGGGAGGCAAACAAAGAACACAAGAAAACATCCCAGTCCTCCGCCTCTGCCGGACAGCAGAGAAGCGGTCAAACAAAACAAACAACGAACTTAACAGAACAACACCAATAGTTCAGATCCAGTAATATTAACTAAGAATTACACATTCACTACACACAAGCATGGATTAATGAACATAATACTAATGTTTCTGGTAAGCTCCTGTTAACAAGTAACTAATGACGATAACCTCAGCTCAAGGTCCAGGTGGATCGGGCGGAAAGGGGGTGCCTAACTGGGGCCGGGGGTCCCAATTAGGGCCAGGCTTGGTCCTGGTGCATGCCTGGGTGGCCCGGTGTGTCGGGCGGCCGCTGTTTCGGGGCCGAAGTCCTCCTTGGATTGACTGGTGCATCTCTTATGGGGGTGCCGGGGTTGGTGCCGTGCGGTGGATCGGGGGGGGACCGTGCCTGGCTCCCAGGCCTCCTGCCGGTTCCGTGAGTTCTGCTGCCTGGTCGGTTAATTTGGGGGGCTGTCCAAGATTGGCTGGACCCCTGGTCTCGGCGCTCTGCGTGGGTCCGGATCTGGACCCGGGGGCTGGTAGATCTGGATGTCCAGGTGCTGGCTGGGCGCGGCCTGGGGAGGGCGTACATCCGCTGCGGTTTTTACTGTGGCTCCCTGGCGTGTGGGTGGGGTCTGGGTTGTGGGCAGTGTGTATTGGTGCGGGGTGGTGGCGGTGTGTGTCGTCGGTCGGCTGAGGGTTCCTCCTGCCTTGCGTCGGCCGACCCCTATCGGTTGGTCCCTGGTCAGGGCCCTGCTGGGGGGCTGGTGGCTCCTGATCCCTGTGGCCTCCGGGTCATGTTCCGGGCCCCAGCATGGCGGCTGTTCCCCTGGGACTTCCATCTGTTCCTCTCTTGGTGGGGGATCGGCCCTGCGCTGGTACGCCTGCGGCTCCTGCGCTCTGTGGACTCTGGACGCATGCGTCTCCTGCCTCCTTCATGTCTGTGTAGATTCCTGTAGGATGGATTGACGGTTCCTTACACCAGCTATCAATCACTTGCATGGGGAAACCTTATTCAGACCTGCATGCCCGCACACACACATAGGTGTAGGGACATTGGTGAGTACGGACTTATCTTGAGCTGAGTTAGCTAAACTATTTCATGACATGTTTGATTATTCTTGAAAGTATTCCATTAATACTTTTGTAACTTTATTTTGATCTTAAGTTTGTTTTTTTAACATTACTTTGGTGGACTGTAGTGGAAATTAGAGAAGGATGCAAAGACGTGCTGTTAGATGTAGTCATATAGGTGTATCAGTGCCAGATTCCACCTAATACCATTGTTGATATTACTGGTTAAACATAGAAAAACCTGTATACAGTTAGAATATGGACTAATATAGAACAATGCTATAGATACTGTAATGTCAGATTACATAAGATATAACATGTTGAAGGCCTACATGCAAGGCAGGTTGCAAAGAGGCAGGAGTGCAATTTTTCATGCCCCCCCCCAAAAACCGAAATGGGATCTCCGCCCCGAATGGAAAGCCATTTAATCTGACTCAGAATGTAAAAGACCATTGACGAAATAAACAGTTGCTTTCATAAAAGTCATGAGTGTTATGGACAATTGTAGGAGACCTGAAGAAAAGCAGTTCTTTTTGTAGGGGGAAAAAATAAATCTGATCTTTTAAAGCACACCACACTGCTAAACTAATAATTAAACTCAGGGTAGATCTCAACTTGTGAAGTTCCTAATAGGGCCCAATTTACCACAATCCAATGATCTTTCATAAGTAAAAATAACCAACTCTTTTTCAGCTATTGTATAGTTCCTCCAAAAACATCAAACAGACTGACGTTATACCGAGAAAGTCTTTCTAAATCCCCTTGGATCAAAAAAATCCAGCAGCTTCTGATGAAAAGCCTAGAAACTGACTGTAGCTGCCTGTTGATATGACACAGTTTTTAACCTACAGAAGTTTTACACTCTAATCTTGACTATATCCGACATTGCATAATGTAACAAAGCTCTCCAAAGGCAATTTAAAAGACGGAGCATCCAACTATGCTTTCAAACTTGTGGCTTCTTGTCCCCGGGGCACATCATCTTTAGCCTAATGTTTAAAACTTTGAACCATCTATGGGATAATTTATTTCATCTCCCTATATTTCCTCAATATTCTTCAGCACAATTAGCGAGATGAAATCTAATTTACACTCAGTGGTGACAAATGGTCAGCAAAACGTGAAATGATATAATTACCTTTCAAAAAGTATGGTGGACCTCATTTAACTGACGTTAATTAGTCTAACTGTTTGAAACTACAGCTGAGAACCGTCCAACTGTGAATGGTTGTACAAGTTTTACTTATAATTAGGCTCTCCGCTTTAGCAGATATTATCTTCAGGACTCAAAGCATTGATAGGACTGTTATCTGGAGAATTGCTCCAAGTTTCAGTGAAAGCACAGATCCTTGCAAATATCTGAATTAATTTAACTCTAATCTTGCTTCAAGTTTAAGATAACTGCTAAAGAAGTTGTTTTTTTTTCTTTCTTGTAACTGATCATTTGATAATTTTAGATGGACTTTAAATTTATTTTTTCATTGCAGTAAGGTAATCTAAAGAAAAGCCATCTGGTGTATTTGTTGGTCTGGAGGTTTGGTCTGTCTTGTGGTTGTGAATTAACATCAGATCAAAAGGTAATCTACTGCAGGGGGAGTGGGGGCATGAGTCTCAACACTTAGATCAAGTAGGTCCGCATTTGCAGGTGTACTTCTCTATAGGAGGATCTTTTGTGAAATCAATGTTCATGTTTTTTCACAATGCATTATGGTAGTGGGTGGCAAGAAACGGCGTATATTGACCACATAAGATAAGATACCACACTCTTTGTCAGCAGAAAATCTAGTTAGAGCTGGTTTGTAAAGTCAGAATAACAGGAAGGTCATTAGTTATGCATTCATGGTTGTAAGGAGGCTGGTCTTGGCAAAAGTTTGAATGAACCAATCATGTTTTGTTTCCCATATGTAAAGCTATAGGGGAGTTTCTCTAACTTTGTGTTAAAATATAAAACTTAATGTTTCTATTATATACATTGTCATTCCTCTTAGGTAGGGTGACCCAGAGTGTGAATAATTTATACCACTCTGTAAACTAAATATTTGATTTGTTTTAAGCAACCCTGTGAACCAGTATTTGATTTTTTGTATTAAAATCTAAAGGAAATTAAATTACTCTCGTCTCCTCTCTGTTAAAAATGAACACGCATGTAAGTTATAGAGTTAAGGTTTAAATTGAGTATAGAATAAAATCCTTCACTGGTTAGAAAATAAGTGGAGCACGGTGGCGCAGCTGGTAGCGCAGCTCACCTCACAGCGAGAAGGTCCTGGGTTTGATTCCTGCTGTAGGTGCTGATGGTGTGTTTGTTCCTCCATATCAACAGCACCCACACCCTGGGTGGGGGTTGGCAAAAGGGCCTTTCTGTGTGGAGTTTGCATGTTCTCCCCGTGTTCCCTTGAGTAGTTAATGTGAGCTACTCCCACAAAAACATGCATCAGTTCTGGGCTATATACTGCCTCCTCCTGGCTGACCGAGGTGCATGAGGAGTTGGAGAGGATCTGGCTGGAATAGTGTGATCCTTCCACACGCTACGTCCAGCTGGGGGAACCCCACCCCCTCGGGTGATAAAATGGGCCTTCTCACTCCTCACGCAGGAAGGAGGCTTGAGCTTCAGTGCGGGGCCCTCCGGCAGTCAGCAGAGGGAAGGCAATGCCCAGGACTGTACTTAGGTAGAAACACTGGGGTGATAATAATGGGATAAAAATAAAAAATAAATAAAACCTACTTTAGTGTACCAGAAAAAGTCATAGGTTGCCATTTTCTTTCTCCTAATCCTCTTGCTCACTAAAGCCACTTAAGTCGACTTCTTCAGTGTTTTTTGAAAGCTTTTGTCATCTTTTTACACTGACTCAATTGTTTGTGCTACCTCAAGTTTACGGGCAGTAGCTCTATTTCCTTCTTTGTCCAGTTCGATTGCCTATGGAAATCTGTGTGGAAACCAGTGTGAATCAGGCGTAACTTAAAAGCTGCATTATATACATTTGTGTGTTTACCATGATGAGGTTGTGTGCATGAAAACTATATGCAGTGTCTTCTTCGGCACAACATCTTTCCCGACGTCTGTCTCACTTTTATGGCAGGTACATTTTGTATTTGTTCCCTAATAATTTCCCCCCTTTAGGTTTCTTCCATGCGGGGATTATTTTTGACTACACCTTAGCATGCAGGTACAGTATTACATTTTGAAAATCACTGTTAGTATGCATTTATAAGTATTATGATAAAAGGGGATCCCACTTAATTTTTTTCAAACAAATTTTTAAAACGTACCAGTGACATTTTTTCATTTTATTTATTTCATTAGTAGAAGACCTAAACATCAAGATTTTTTTATGTTAATTGGGGCAGCCGACACTTCCTCTCAGCAAATATTTCACCACTTTAGCCTGTGGACAAGACATGGAGACTACTATTAGCTCAAGCGAGGTGTCAATTAAAAATTAAGGATGTCAGCTTGGTTTTGAAATGACTGCTTTGAAGATTAGGCAGAGCTGCTGGCTAATTTTAAAATATGCAACAGCAGTCTTGAGGAGTTTTACTGTCATTTTTTTTCTTTCTCATTAGGTTGAACATATTGGAATCATAATTTGTGCACTTTGCCATTTCTGCTGACAAAGCTGTGTAACCTTGCCATCGTCTTTGCTTCTTCATTGCTACTTTGACCAAATGGCCCCCTCATTGCTGCACTTCTTCCTCTTTTATTGTATAATAGGTCCATAGACCACTAACTTTATCCTGATTTAACTTCAGAAATCCTAAATGATACCTGACTTATTGGTCTCTTGTGAAAGTATAGATGTTTAATATCCACTAACAAATGTATCAAATAAAAATTTACATTCAGTGTCAGTTGCTTTTAGTAGCTAAAATCTGCTTACATGGGGGAAATAACCCGGATAGCAATGTAGCATCGCAGTTAAATGAACTATATGAAAATAACTTCAGTTTACTTCCAAAATTGGCTATGTCTGTTAACATATTATACAACAAATAATTTATACAAATGCTGTTCATATGTTCACTTATCTTTTGTTCGAATCTAATAGAAAGCAACATGTATGCACTGATACTGGTTTCAGGACTGATACCATTCTACCATTATATGATACCCCAGGGTAGCTGTGGCCACAACTGTAGCTTGCTTCCACCAGTGTGTGAATGTTAGAGTGAATGAATATAGGAATATGTAAAGAGTGTTTGAGTGTCCAGAAAAGTTTGTTGCATTTATTAATTTAACATACTTGTATCTGTTTCAGTTGGTTAACATATACCATGAACCAATACTTAAAAAGTAGAAACTCTGCAATAATCTCACAGAAAATGTTATATTTCACTAGACATTTTAGGGGGCGACTGTGGATATGGGGTTAGGAGTTCATCTTGAAACCGGAGAGCTTTGGAGTCCATATGGACTAAATAAAATGCTATACAAATACAGGCCAGTTACCATTTTATTATCATTGTTGTTATTGTATTTTTCCTCTTATTCACATCATTTGTTGTAACAAGCAGAGAAGGAAATAACACCTGTCAACTAATTCATTGCATTTTTTTGTGTGGTAGAAGTACCGGTACTGGTACTAATCAGCAAGTGCTCGGATTCAAGTATCGATTCGTTTGGAAAAAAAGTGTTATCATTACATCCCTAGTTTGACATTGCAGCATTGATAATTGTTCCTAAAACATCGGTGCTTATAATAATTATCTAGCTATCAGGCTGTGTTACACTAAGCTCTGACAGTTTCCTATTGTCCTGCAAACAAGGCACATTGCAGCTGCTAATATTTTCCTCCATTATACCTCAAAAGCATTAGGTTTTGACCTTATATTGATAAAATAGGCACATTAATAGCTAACCATACATTTTTATATTTCAGTCCCAGTACTGATGGAACTAGTTTTGGTGCCTGCTTTGAATACCCCCTCGGTTGAAATTCATTACCCAGAGTGCAACTCTCATTCTGTGCTAAGTTATCCCCACCTTCCCCATTATAGTATAACCAAAATCCATTCCCAGCACACAGCTAAAATCAAAGACTGCAGATGTCCAGGAATACAGGAATCTTCATGGAAACATGTAGACCTCTATACCTCAGTCTGCACCTGCACTGTTTCCTTTTTTGTTTGCTCTGAAAACAGATGATCCATGTAAATCCAGTGAGGTGAGTTATTGGATGGATATTAATTGGGATTTAAATATTTCTGTCCAGCAGGAAAATTATAAGACCGGCCCGTTCTTAAATCTATCAAAATTAACTTTAGCTAAAATTACAGCATTTGTATGGCATTAAAATAATTTAAAGACCTGGAATAAGTTGGTATATAGTAAAATGAAGCTAGCAGAGGAATCAGCTTGATGCAAATTTTAACAAAATGGTCTAAATATGCTCCCATAAACATGCTCCCAAAAATCTGTCAATTTAAATTGAGAGACGGAAAATGAAATGTTTTCCATTCTGTTTACATTAAGGAAATTCACGCCTTCGAAACTTTTTTTATCCTTCTAGCTTATTTCATCTCAGTTAGTCATGAACTCATTCATAGTGAAATGGTTTAAATTTACCTTTTTCTCAAAAAAGTATTGCCAGAGGAGTCAGTCTTTCTGTTTTGCATAAATACCATGGCTTTTTAGCAGAGGCATTCAGAGACCTTGAAGCAGTTTAGGCTCCTTCTGTTTCTTGCATTTTGTTGAAAGCTCCAAATGGACACGAAAAATAAAACTTGAAAGCAAAATGCCACAGTTTGAAATCTCACATTGTGGCCTGATTTGCTATGTGTTGCCTGAACAAATGGCTTAACAAAAAAAAATAAAGAAAAAAAGACAGGGGACCCATTTTTTGAATATGTATGCTTGCTCAGATTTTTGAATACAATTGATAGATTCACATTTTTTGTTAGTTTAATCTTCTGGACAGAACAACCAAAATTCAGGAAAACACATTTCATAATAAGGGCAAATGTATGCCACCAGGCTGTGTAGGTATCTATACTCTACAACAAGATGATAATTTAATGAAGAAACATTTATCAGCAACCAAAGCACCAAAGCATTTCCTGCAGTTTGTCACTAGTGCACATACATCCCAGGAGGGATGGAAAACTTTCCAAATTTTCTTAGCTGTTGCTTGGCAACACAAAACTTCCAACTCCCTGTACAGGGGTTCTGTAGGCGGAAGGACTGGAGATCAAATAAGCACTCCAACTTAATTGGCTTCTTCTTTAATCACGTTTTTATTGCCTTGGTAGTACTCTTTAGGTTATTGTTCTGAAGTGTTGGGCAAGTTACTCTAAAAAAATTCAGGGTTTAGAATGACATGTTACTTCGGTTACTTTTATTCAATATAACTAATTACATTGGCTTTAAAACATTTCATTAAAATCCATCACATGGGTGTGGGATTGGCAGCTCTCTGAAGATAATTCCTTTGAAAAAGCTGTTTAAAATATAACTAAGATGTTAATTGGGTTTAAAGAAGTCAACCCAAAGTAAGCAATTTAGACAGAGGAGTTACAGTAACATTCATGTCGGACTGTGGAGAAAGCCAGAGTACCCTGAGGGAACACAAAGTTGAACGGGGAGAACATGGAAATTCCATGTGAAAAGATCCCGGGTTTAGACAGGGCAGCAGTACTCAAAGCTGTCAATAAAATACAATCGCTTTCTGCTTTATCCTGCTTTCTTCTTAATTTTATTTGGCTAAAACTTATACTCTCATATTGTTCACAAGATAAGCTAAAAAAACAAGTATTGCTATGTTGTCCCATATTTTTACTCGTAAACCCTCACGTAGGGCAACTATCACATTTCCCCTAATGTTCTAATACCTCACACTTGAGTTTGAGGTATGTTTTGTGTTTAAAAATAAAAGAAATAAAAAATAAAAACTTAACCCAAATTTAGTTTGGTTTTGCACAGAAGGAGTAGGGAGACATCAGGTAAACTGGGCCATCAGGTAAAATAAACCACTTAAGGTTAGAGCCTCCTAGCCTTTTAATTTTGCACAGACAATGTCTGCATGATTGTTGGCATGAGTATTGTTGTCAAAAGGTGGCCCAATTTACTTGACATCACCCTACATATTGATATTCCTTTTTTGTAAAATATTTTCCTCTTTCCAATCCTTTCTGGCCAGCCCTGAGAAACAAAGTAATTTTGGATAGTTAAAGAAGCTACATAAATATACAGCTTCAACATACTAGAGGTTAACATTTCTTGTCCTTTTTATTGCCACCTCTTTCTTTTCATTCGGTCTAGAAAATGCTGTCAATTTAGATTATTTTATGAGTTTCATCCTCTATATTAAATGTGCCTGTACATTCCTCACTGTTGTGGATAGGGATGTCCCATTCTCGAGATTGAATCAGCCAATATTTTCATATTTTTCAGTGATCGGAGATCGGCTATATGAGCTGACGAGTCACAGGAATTTTTACCAAAGTACCTCCTAATTACCTTTGACGGTGATCGTGCAATAATTCAAAACTCCGTAGCGGTGCTAACAAGGACTCTTAATTACCACAAATCAGCAAAACAGATTAAACACAATTCTAGTATGGGTAAACTTCAACAAATATGCTTAAACTTACTTTAAACTATATAGTAAAATGCATTTACATGTATAAATTAACCACTCAAAAAAGGCAGACTCTGAGCTGCACCTCTGCTGCATTCAAATAGAGTTGGAAATATATGCTGAGTTCAGGATCTTAGAATATTTCAGCCTATATTGAAAACAATAATGACAGCGCAACTTCCAAACTTAGAACAATGTGGTCTTTCCAACACTGGTATTTGCTCAAAACTCTTGAGTGAATGTGATCCATGACATTGGAAGGGCAGCATTCCGCATGCCAGCACATAGCCTACCAGAAATACTTTTTTTTCTTATAATACTGTACCAAGTGAGTGTTTTGTTTTTACCTTTGTACGAAATATTAAACTGAAACTGACCTGCAATTCTATGGAAGATTTTGATTTCATACAACAATAAAGGGAATGCTTATTCATAAATTAGTCTTATAAAAAAGTTAAGTGGAGTTACTTGCTAAGAATATATTTCCGTTTTATAAATTCCAATAGTAAATCGGGACTTGAAATCGGATCGGATTTGAGGTTAAAACATCGCATTGGGATCAGATGCCTAAATTGCTGGCCAAGACATCCCTAATTGGGTCATTTTATTTTTTTAGAGGTTTTGTAGTAAAATTACAGTATGACCATTAATTGGTGGATGTTCTGATCTTCCTTCCAGTGGATCAAGTAGCTCTAGTAATGAAACTGGATGTGTTATGCATGAAACAGGTTTTTTTTTTTACAGTTTTAAAGAACTGAGAAAAAAAATGATTAACAATATTCAGTCTTACTCATAGTTGTGCAATGTATAATTTTGTCCATCCTGTATTGTGATACATAGTGTATCACCAGATTATTGCCAATATACATATCCATAGTCCTGTATGAGTACTGTAACATTTTGAAACGATAACCAGAAAACTGTAAAATAAAATGCAGAGCTGTCAGGGTGTTATCACACATAGAAATGTCCAGCGATTAGCAGCAGGGTGCAGTGTTGCCAAGTTACTTTGAAAAGTAATATGGTTACTGGCTACTCCTTCCAAAAGTAACTAAGTTACATTGCTGATTTTTTTAAAAGTAACTTAGATTACAAGTTACTTTCAGCAGCTGCCAGTAGCACTTCACACTGCCTCAACATAGAAACAATAACAAGTTTTGCCAAAACTCACTTTATTGCATTTTAACAGTAAGGCCAGAAATATACTTGCTTTTTAACCTCATGTTGACACCAACTATGAAGCAACAAGCTGCGTCTTGGGGACGTTTGGTTGCTCACAGCACGTACTACTGGATAGTTCCACTAGGGGTGGGTTACAGAGTACAGAACAGCCAGACTCTCATTCTCAGGCCAAAACAAACATGGCGACCCTAAAGGAGATAATCAGCTGTTTTGGATTACGACAGAAAAATACGGCAGCAGTGTTGTTGAAGGTATGTAAGGCCATATTTATCACTATTTTTAGCTGTTTCCTAATGCTTTTGCTGCCATGTACCAAATATATCGTTTTGCTTAAGAAAACTACAAAATTAGTAACGCACAGTGGCTTAAACAAGTAACTTTAATCTGATTACCTGTATGGAAATAGTAGCACTTTAGATTAGTTGTTACTGAAAAAGTGGTCTCATTAGGAGTAACACGCTACTAAGTAACGTGTTACCGGCATCACTGGCAGGATGTCTTGTCAACAATAAGTATATTGTGGCTTTTAAATATTACCCTTATACATTGTATCATCAAACTTAGAATCGCTTTTTAAAATCACTCATATGCTTATCCAGTCTGACTACAGTGGTTTCACGACTCACCTTTTTGCTAATTTTCCTTTGGAACTTAGCTTGAAATTATTTCTGTAAAATCTTTCTCTTGATATATTTTTTTTTTCAATAAAGCACATCTAAAATGTGTTTTAAAATAAAACTCAGTAAGGAAGCTGAAATACCTAGGTGCAATGCTACCAAACATGCTGTTGGCTTGCATTTGCAAAGCAGCAAATCCAGTAGTGGCATTAGGGCAGAGATGAAGAAGACTGCAGATATTAGCTTCTGCTGTAGTGCTATGACTCTTTCCACTTTGCATATTAATGCTTTAACATATATTTGGTATGCAAACCAATAAAATAGGGCAGCTATCAGTGTCTTTAGAGGGGGTCATATTTTTGAAAAGTGTTAAACTTACTTTTCATTTGAAATTCACCTTTATTTTCCATAATGTTTTTACATATAACTATTCCTATTGCCCAGCTTGAAAAACTCATGCACAACCCATCTTCTTTGGTCTAAGTAAAGAAGGCTCTATTTTAACACTTGTAATTCATTATTCCTTTTGCTAGATCTTAAATGTAATGAAGCCATCTTGTACCATTAACATAAAACTGTTGCAAATTCTTCTTAGAGTCATATATATTTTCACTTGGACATTTAAGACAACGCAATACATCAAGGCATGGACTCCCATTAGAATCAGTTCTTCAACAGCAAACAGACGTATGTAGAATATGGGCATCAGCTGTCACATTTATTGCGATAAGCTACACCTGAACGTTGCAGAAGATTTTATACTTGATATAACTGCTTTATCAAAGGCAGTACGGACTATCCCACCTCAGCATCTGTAGCCGTGTGCATAACAGTGTTTAAAAAACAAAAACTCTTAGCTTCATGATGCTTGAGCAAGAAACCAGCTCTTGTTCCTATGACGATATGAATCAATAAGCGTGTCGCCAGTATCAAAGCAAAGACCTTCCAGCTGGTTAGTAGGTACAACAGTCGCAAATCAAAAGACAATCTGCTCCCCTGCTTGTTCATCAGTAGGAGAAAATTATTACAAGGAGTGTTGGTGAACAGCCCGCAGAACAGTTTTGTGTTGTAATTACTTAAAAAAAAGACAAATCAGCTCACCTTTGTGTCTGCAATATAAAATAAAATTCTCAAAAAAATAAAGATGTCCAAATTGATTAGAGTTCTTGCAATCTCTTGAAAAGGAACCAGATGTATTATTCACAAAAAGGATGTAATTATTGTGTCAATCAGGCAGCTGCAAACAAATTGTGAGAGCGCACAGATGCAGTGAAAGCAAATCTCTCAAACTGGTTTCATTGTGTTATCAAGTTTTTCCACAGGTACTACAGATGTGACCCATCTCTTTCAATTCAATACATGTGTTGATTGTTCAGCAGCCCGTGAAGGACATTAAAGGACTAGAGAGAAGAAAACCAAGGAGAATCATTGCCATCTTTGTGTAAATGAGTCTAGCTTCATAATGTGTTTAGGAAATTAATGCTAACTTTGCTTCACATTTTCTAACATAAAAACCCCCACCAACACTGACCTTTGTATTTCATCATGTTGCACTCATGCGGAAATGCAACATTAAGCCTTTGGGTCACATATTATTAGGGAGTTTAAAGTGGGATTTGCCCCAGAGATTGTTGATATGGAACACTAGCAATCATAGTGATAAAATCTAGTTCAGTTTTAAGCAGGAAAGGACTGTAATGTGAACCATATATATTTTTTGATAATCTAATATTTAACCTAATTGTGTCAGTTGAAACTTCAATCCATCCATCCATTATGTACATCAGCTTATCTATACAGGTTTACTGAGGGACTGGTGCCCATCTCTGTTATTAGCGAGAGATGTTGTACACACCTGCTGTAGTGCTATGACTCTTTCCACTTTGCATATTAATGCATTAACATATATACCTGATAGGTCACTAACCCTTCACAGGACCACATAGAGACACCCATGACAAACAACCATGCATACACAAACTTTATTCTAACACTAAATTAGAGACCAATCGACTGTGTGCTTTTCTCCTCCTTTTATTGTGCCGGTTTTCTAACTGCAATCCTTTCTCTTGGTTTCCTGTTGTCTTTATGTGTCCTATAACCTACCTTTTTCCTTATTTTTTCTTCAACCCTTCATCCATTCCTTTTCATGTCTTATATTATTCCTTCCATCCTTTTCTTTTTGTTCTACCTTATTTACTCATTGCTTCCTTCGATCTGCTTTTGTTTTTTTAGCAATTTCTTCCTTTTATAATTTTTTTTTTCCTACCTTAGTCCTTTTTTTTCTATCCACCCATGTAATTTCAGCCAATACTTAATATTTTTTGTTTGATATTTCTAAAGTGACAAAGGAGGGACAACTCTGGAAAGCTGGAAGTTTTCAAAAAGTACAGAAATCCTACCTGGAAAGTATGTTGGAACCCTCAATTACGACATTGGGTCTTTCATTGATGTCATGTATTGTGGAGAACCCATGTGCAGATAACTTTTTACGGTGAATATTTTTATATCAAGTACACAATTTACAAGGATCACATCGGAAGGAGAACATGAGGATTAAATGAGTAGAGAATTCAGGACAGAAATATACATCTGTGTGAGGTAATCGGAAGATGAGGGTCAGCTGGAGACAATTATTGGGGACGGAGGAGGCTAAACACAAATCTGCGGAGCCCGGAAGAAATCATTTTTGAGGGGTAAGAATCCTTACCCTCGGTTTATTAAACCATGTGCACGGATTCATGAATCATGTATGACAGTGTTGGGGATCCTGTTCAATTGATAATGGGCCCTGATTACTTGATATGCTTGCCATTTGGAAATTGGTGGATTGGATCTCGTCCTCGGAGCGTGCTATAATCAAAAACACTATTGATCCCTGTGGGAACTTATGTATATTGGTCCCTGATGGAAACAAGCTATAAAAGTGTCATATTTATAACTGTTTTTTTAGCCACTACTGATAAGTGGATGTTAGACTTGCACTGTTATAAAATTCCACATCTGGTTTTTATGTGGTGGGGATAAAACTAGAATTCATGAATAAAGCCGGGGAAATGTCCCCGGTTTTAACAACGGTCATGTTCATAGTAGGCATCCCAGAAAATAATTGTCTGATAAAACACAGACTGATAACTTGACCGGGATTCAAACCACATCATACTAGGTGCCAGTCATGTATGTTAACCACTCTGCCAAAGCAGCACTTTGCTCTCAACAACAACCAGGCATTATCATCAAGCTGACGAGAACCCACAGACTGTCACACAATTTGATAAACTGAGGGTACGGATTCATAATCCATGCGCACGGTTTAGTAAACCGAGGGTACAGATTCTTACCCCTCAAAAATTCTTTCTGCGCCTGACCTCTGCCAGGCTCCGTACAAATCAAAACTGTATGCACAAAAATCATCAAAAGAACAGATGCAAATACAAATTGAATGAATACAAATTGAAAAGTTGTAGTAAATAAACCAGAAAAAAACCCTCCAAAAACTGTAGAACCGTAACATTATACCCTGCTTAAAAGGCGGCATCCAGACAACATGAAGGTCCGAACACACACAACATCAACCCGATTGGTGTGCGTGGTGCTCTAATAGAGGGACGGAAACAAATAAATACTCCACATGCAGGTGGGCTGCCATGCAGGTGGTGGGACTCACTCAGAACATCAGGAGGTTGGCAGCGAAGGCAGCTGGAGGCTGTCACCGGAGCAGCGGGACAGGAATATGTTGGTGAAGGAACAAATTCTCTGGTACCGGGAACCCACACGAGTTTGGAAGGCAATAACCCATAAATGTGAATACGTCTGTAGAAACCGCAAAGGAGGTGAGAATGCCTGTGCAGGCAGTGAAGGAGACCCGGGGGCCAGCAGAGGCGGAGTAGACCTGGAGGCCGGCAACAGGGAAGGAGGCAAAGATTAATGTGTTGGTAGTGTAAGGGACCTGAAGACCAAGGATGATGGACCTCTGGATGCTGGTCAGGAGATTGGATGTCACCATAGTGGGGAGAATACTTTGTAAATATATTTAGAGACAGAATACTGAATACCTGCTTTAAAATGTATTTTTTTAAAGTATTCTGTTACTTTGCTTAATCCTGATACTGTGTTCTAAATACTTGGAATATTTCCCCTTAAAAAGAGCATTTCAGTCTATTAAATGTCACAAAATGCGCTATTAGCTACTCCAGAACAGAGAGCATGTATTAAATAATTATAAATATTTTTAATACTAAACAGTACTGACTTGGAAACAAATAAAGTATGTATTTTTGGCACAGCACTGCTTATAAATATGCAGTGAGTTATTGGATGGATATTAATTCATATAATCAAATAACGACATACTATTATATATATATATATATATATATATATATATATATATAAATAAATAAATAAATAATGGGATAGCCTCCACAACGCGGAGAGACACATTTCCCAAAATATATATTCATCTTTCAGGTGGAAAGTGGAAAACACACAAGTATTTCAATAGTATTATGAAAGTAACTGTATTCCGAATACCATGTTTAAAAATAGTAACTGTAACGGAATACAGTTGCTGATAATGAGTATTTTAAATACGTACCGGTGGTACATGCATTCCTTTACTGCCCAATACTGGATGTCACCATAGTGGGGAGGGCTCTGGGGCCAGATATGAGGAGTAGCAGGCAGCACTGTGAAAAAGGCTAGACTGAACGTATCATTGGCATGGTCCTCTTTGCAAAAATGCTCCAAATCAGTCAGATATAATATAACTTCACCAAACTTTCAGAATCTTTTGTGATTGTCTTGTTGATATCAATGCATACTTTGGGTTGTTATGCTAAAATATTAAGTTCCTGTACATCTTCTCAGAAAAAATAAAAATAAAACCTTAAGCAGGATCTTGCCATATGTATGCTCCAGTGTGGGAGTGTTTGTAACAGTCACTATGGAACATCTGTGTTGAACATCTTTTCCATGGTGTCTGAAGATATCCTACCTCAGGTAAATAATTATATGCAATTTTATCCAGAGCTAAACTAGATGGAACTCGTATGACAAAACAAGGGAATCAACAGCTTTACTTGCAGCAAATTCCTTTCAACCCCAGCTGCTTTTGCTGAACAACCTTGCATTCATTTCATTTTCCCTCATTGGCACTTTGCTTGATATGAGTGGGACATTACGGTGGTCTGAGTTACCAATGTAACCTGACTGTTAAACTTGGAAAGACTTTGATGGAATAGAAAAGCTTTCAGAGGGTTGAAATCATTCCAGATTTTCTCATCAAAGATTCCTACGGTAACATACAGATTTTGGTACCTAACACTCAATTTATTCTTGGCACAAGCGCCTTTCCTTTCTAGAGGCAACACAAAGACCTGCAGCACAAAGCAGCTTCAAATTAGCACAAAACATAACCCACACACATAAAGGGGAGCTTAATAGAAGCTTACATGTTTCAAATGTTTGCTCCAGGCTTATTTAGCTTTTTCTTTTTTTTTCTTGCATTTATTGGCTTATTTTGTGTCAACAAATTCCGGTATGAGATTATAACACTATTAAATTGTAAACTGCAAGACAAAGTTGAGCAAAAGATATTTAAGCTGTTAATTTCCTGTCTTCCCTGCTTCTGAGCATGTAAAATCCCAAAATTAGGTTTCCTCCAATTGAAAAAAATAAACCAAATAAAAGGTCTGAATGTGTGAAAAGTGAAGTGCACTTTGAATTGATCAAAGCTTCGGCTCATCTGCAGCCTCTCGTATTACATGGATGCAGTTGCAGGGAGTCCTGATTATCAACCCATTTGTACATGTTCTGTCCACAGGAAACTGAGAAACCATGTGCATTTTTCTCTTTTCTCAGTTTTAAACAAGTGAAATTAAATCTTTAAAAAAAAAAAAAAAAAAAAGTTAACATTCCCTGTGAAAATACCGGTGCATGAGCCACCTGCCTTTTCCGGCAGCATTCACATTCAGAGTGAACAAAGAGACCTTTCTAAATCTTCTGAACTTTACAGCAGCACAGTCTTACCATTTCCTCTGTGCTTTGCCTCACTGAATTGGACTGCACTTTGTCTAAAACATTTTCTGCTTCTACTTTCAGTGCCACCTTTGTGCTTGTTTAAGTAGCAGAATAAAGACAAGACTCTATAAAAGATGAGCTAAACTAATAATTGAGATTGGATGATTTCCTATTCAATCACTGTCTGAGAGTGTATCGTGTGGTTTGTCGATCTTCCTTCCCAAACAAACAAAGGTCTCCCAAATTAGCGCTAAAAGTATCTCCTATGCAGTGAAGTTTGGTCGAATATTTACACTGCCATGATAGACTGCTGGACAACCACCCGAAAGCAAAGTCTGAGCCATGTCATTATGTACTTCCTCTTTCTTCTTCTCTTTCAACAAATGATTCACAATCTTGATCAGCTGATCTGTCATTCACATAAAAAACACAGTTGGGCACAGCAAAAAAAAATTTAACCCCAACTAGTGACTTTAAAAGACTGACTTTGTTTTAATTAAACTTACGGAGCTCAGCAGGGGTCAGGTGCAGAAATAATTTTGAGAAGTAAGAATCAACAACAAATGCAATACTTATTTTCGAAGACAAACTGATATGTGTCGCATGGCTGAAAAACGAACTAGAAATGGGCCAAAAATCGTACAGTTTATTCCCAGCTTGGCCCCATGAATTCAGACACAGTCCTGCACTATCTGTGCATAGATGCTTTGAGCAGGTGGTGCAGCATAAACACCTTGAATGTAAGAGATAGGAGTTAACCAGTTACCTGGTGACACAGTACCCGCTTTTATATCAGAGTCTTATTTGAATGTAAAATCAATCTCTGCAAAGAAACCTTAAGCAACTGTGTAAGATGGTGGAATATCAGTCAGTTCGGCTAGTGATTATATGAAAATAACACAGAGCATATGTATGGAGGACTACGGGGGTCATTGGAAAAGCAATACAGCATTTTGACAATAACTGCTTAATTGTGAATTAAAAAAATATAGATTGCTAAGTATAATTTCAAATTCAACAATTAATCAATACAAAAAAAGACAAATTTGAAAAACATTTTGTAATTACACATTTTAAATTTAAATACTAAAGAGGAATTGCAAATTGTATTTATTATTTGATTATTAAATACTGTGATTTGAAAATGTTTTTCAAATCCTATTTCAAAATGGAGAATTAAATAACAAAATTAATAAATGAAATTGTAAATATCTTTCCTTTTCATACATTTAAAAAAGTTATTCCCTTTTCTAAATCCGTTTTCTCTTTCCAGTTCTCATTTTCAAATCCTTTTTGCAATCGCATTTCTTAAATGGTTTACCCTCCCCTTTTAGCATTCGTGTGACCCTCCTGGTCTCTACACTGCAATTTTAAAATGTATTTTTAAATCGGATTTCAAAATGGAGAATTAAATAACAATAAATGAGATTGTAAATATCTTTCTTTTTCATACATTTAAAAAACGTATTCCCTTTTCTAAATCCGTTTTCTCTTTCCAGTTCTCATTTTCAAATCCTTTTTGCAATCGCATTTCTTAAATGAATCCGTGTATCATTCGTCCTTTCCATTTTCAATTGATAAATGGAAATCCAAAAATGAAAATCTGATTGTTTTTTTTGTTATTTGATTTTGAATCTGAAACGAAAAATGTAAATTGCCTCGTTTTTCATATTTCAAAATTTGGTTTTGCATCAAAAATAAAAAACTGGAAATGTTCCGCATAACAGAATCTGTTTTTAATATTTAATTACTGGGTTGTGCGTCACCCGGAAGATTTTCTGCGAGCAAATAAGTGGGCTTACCCCTGGGCAGTTTTTCTGTCATTGTATTACGCTATACTTGGTAATAAAGCTTTTGAAAAAGGAAAAAAAAGTTAGCGACACTATGGCAGCGTTGGAGCCACACTCCAAATTAATCATAGAGTTGTTTCAATTTGGCATGACACACGCTGAAATTTTCTGCACACTGAAGAAGATGAATATAGTAGACTGCTCTGAAAGAACTGTAAGAAGATTTTGTGCTGAACATGACCTAAAGAGAAAACGACAATTGTCAGACGCAGAATTAGAGAGGATTTTGGCTGGGTCGATTTACGAAGTAAGTGTATTTTTCGGTACCCACTGCATATTTAGCAAATAGCCTATTTCAATTAATAATTAGACAATTCCGTGACAGACTGGACCATCGTATGGCCGGAAGTTCATGACTGGCTATCTGGCATCAATGGGGCTTCATGCAGGAGAATCTCGAGTCGGACGAATCCTGAAGGAGCTCAATCAGCCGTACCATGAATTCCGGCGTCAGGTAGGATGACTAGTAGGTAATACATGCCAATATATTATATTAAGATGATTAACAGCACTAATTTTAGCTATGGCACATACTGTACCTTGCTAGTTAGTTCATGCTATGAGTAAACCCATTTACAAAAAAAAATTCTTTACAAAACTTTACTAATTGAAAGAAATATTTATTGCAACAAAAAACACAGCGAGGTCAGAGGTCAGGGAAGGTCTGACAGGTGAAAAGCTGAGGAAAAATATCTATGAAATAAGTGGAAGGAGAAGTATAATTTCCACAGCACTATAACTGTTATTCCTCCTAATTCTGTCAAATGTTTTCCACATTATTATTTTTCTTTAACACCACAATACTAAAGACCAGAGTCAGGGAGCAGACATAGTACCAAAGGCTAGAGCAGGGATGATGATGATGACTATGCAGGGTCTTCTCATTTAAGAGATTAGACTTATACTTATTGGTGGGGGGAAAACAGGTAGGAATCAGGGTTTTCAGAGATATTTCACTTTAAAATATGTTTAATTTTTATTGGGTAACCCACCAGGATAATTCAGCCTTCTTTTGCTTATTATTCTTTATAAACTTTAGCCATCTCCCTTCTCACCAGATATTTTATGGATTGTTATTTGGTTGAAGCACATGATATGTGTAACCTGTAAACAGTGTTCTGAAGAGGTGATCTGTCATCATTCTGTTATTTATAGTGAATTTCTGAAGGCAGTGCATGAACTTGAACCTTTAATCTTTAACCATTTGCTCTTAAATATTTCCAGATTGACACTAAAAGTGAATTGAGACTGACATTTGAACTAAATTATTTTTTTCTGCTGGGGAGGTGCTGCCTTGTAACTATTCATTTTATTAATAATAATAATTTCTAGAACCAAAGGAAAGGATAATGACATAAAACTATACTACAATGTTTAATACACGTTTTTTTCTATAAGTTATGTTTCTAAATATGTTTTTTATAAAACATTTCCTGTGAGCCATTATTAGGATGGGAGTTTGCATTAATTAATTTTTTTTTTTTTTTTTACACAGGGTGCTCGAAATTTAAATCCAGCTCCCTATCATGCTGAATACATGGGTCATAAACTTCATCTGGACCAGAATGAAAAGCTTGGAATGTTTGGTGCAACACATGTCTTGGCCGTTGATGGCTACAGCAGCAAGATTGTTGCACATTCCACAATGCCAGTAAAAAACAACCTCGTCATTTACGAGGAAATATACAGGTTAGCAATAACTACCACCTTAAGAATGTGTCATAATTCATTCCTCCCCTGAATGTCTTGTAAGTATATACATCTTTTTCTGTAATCTGGTAAACTCAGTTTATTAAAGTGAACATTGTTTATTCCAGACCTGCAGTTGTGAAGCATGGCATGTGGGACCAAGTCAGAGTTGATCATGGCAGGGAGTTTTTCCTGTGTCTTTATGTGCAAGAAAAGCTGTCACAATATAGGCACAACCTCAGCAGGCCACCATATCTCCAAACCACATCAACAAGGGTGAGTGCTTCGTAATACAAAATCAAATATAGGAACTCATTCAGTTTGAAAATGTGATGTACTAAATCTAAAATATGTTTTTTATTAATATACATACACACTAAAATTAAAAAAATTAAAATATTATAGGAAAATTATTTGTTTCGCAACCTTGACCTCATACATTCTATACATTAATTACTCACCCAGACAAATTTAGTGCCATTTAGAGTCCTCTGGGGGCACTGGTCTTAAAATCACTGTATTGGCTCCTGTATGTTTTAGGATCAATTTTAATGTTCTTTTAATGATTTTTAAGTGTCTTAATGGTGTTGGGCCTTCTTATATTTCTGAAATGCTTTTACCATATGAACCCTCGCGGTCTCTGCGCTCCTCTGGCAACCCTCTCCTTGACTTCCCAAAAGTCAGTACACAGACACATGGTGAGGGTCTATCCAGTATTATGACCCTCACCGTTGGAACAGTCTGCCAGAGGACCTCAGGGCTTCAGAGAACGTTCATGTTCCATCCATCCCAGACTTCCCTCTCCTCGGCCACTTGGGCCAGCTCCTCGGTAGGAATCCCGAGGCGTTCCCAGGCCAGCTGGGAGACATAGACCCTACAGTGGGTCCTGGGTCTTCCTCTGGGCCTCCTCCTGGTGGGACGTGCCCGGAACACCTCACCAGGGAGCCGTCCAGGAGGCATCCTAACCAGATGCCCGAGCCACCTCAACTGGCTACTCTCGATGTGGAGGAGCAGCAGCTTTACTCTGAGCCCCCTCCGGATGGCCGAGCTTCTCACCCTATCTCTAAGGGAGAGCCCAGCCACCCTTCGGAGAAAATCATTTCAGCCGCCTGTACCTGTTATCTCGTTCTTTCGATCACCTCCCAGAGTTCGAGACCATAGATGAGGGTAGGAACGTAGAGCGACTGACTGGTACAGCACCCATATAACTGTAGAACCTAATCAATCCGTCTATCAATCTCCCGTTCCATTTTTCCCTCATTCCTTCATGTTATTTAGACAAAGCTCAAGACTTACCTTTTTAGCCGAGCTTTTAACTGATTATTTATTCATTTCTGTTTAATCGCTCTGCATGTTTCATTTGATTGAATTTTTTGTTTAGTTTTTAACTAATTGTTGTTTATCCTTTATCTACTTTGCATTTTTATTTGATTATATATTATATCTTGTTATACTTTATAATTTAAAATGCTATCAGTCTTAACTGTTTTTTCAGTATTTAAATACTTAGTCTTATTTTATACTGTTTATTTTACTATTTTAACTTCTTATTTTAGTCATCCTTCCTGTGTTTTCTCTGTGGGAGCCCTTTGGAACTGGGGCCGTGGTTAGCTGTAGCTGCCTGGGAGCTCTCCAGGTAGTGGCTCGGTGGAGGTGGGGGAACCAGCCCTCCCTCCTCTGGGTGCCCTGTGTCAGTGCCTTGGCTGCTGCTGCCGTCGATGCAGATGACTCCATGATGGCATTTGCTGGCTTATCTCTACTCAGCCTTTTGTTGCTTTTGTTTACTGTTGCTTTTATGTATGTGATGGGTTGTGATGATGTTTTCATTTTGGGTTTGCGAAGGGTGGTTTTTTTGGGTCATTTTAATCTCAAAAGGACTTTGAGAAGCTATGTTTTGTTAAAAGCACTTCATAAATAAAATTTGATTTATGTAATGGGAGTTGTCCAGGCATAGTAAGTACTACCACTAAATAAAACATTGTTTGCCACAAATCTCAATTTTGCCAATTTTTGGTTATGAATTGCTAGCATTATTCCCCTGTTATTTTGAAACGTTTTGGAGGAGCTTTGACGTTATCATCCGGGGACTTTTACCGCAATTAAGTAAAATAGCTCGGCTACACTAGCTGGTGCTTTCAGTGACGTCATGGCTTTTGGCCATCTTAGTTGCAATCTGAGTAGAACTTTCACTCTATGTTTGACAACAGCTGTCAGTTAAACAGAACTTGCTAACGCAAATACCAACATGGTCCATGTTTGCTCATTTACAATTTCCAAATTTTCCGACCATCAAATGGAGCACAGAGTGAACGTTCTACTCAGACTACATCTAAGATGGTGTGCACCCATGACATCAATGAAAGTGCTGACAAGTGGAGTGCCAGCTAGTTTTACAAACGGTTGTAAAACACCCCGGACATGCTCTGAATTAACAGAAATAGTGTTTGCAATTCATAAAAATACATTGGCAAAAGGAAGAGGTTTTGTGGCGGATAAGGCCTATGTAGAGGCTGTTTTGTGGATGCCTATACCACTCTCATCAAATGGATAGAAGCTGGCCGTGGATAGATCTAAAAATCTCAGAAAGGACTACAAATAGCACCAAAATTGCTGGGGTGAGTAAATGAACATATTACATGCTTTAAGCTCCAGGTTTTAAAGAAAATTTAGTTGTTCCTTAATAATGAAAATGTACTATTTACAAATACGTCAATAATCTAATCTTCTCGTCATCTTGTTTCTACTGTCATATTGAAATATGTGGAAAAAAAAGATTTTGGACTTGTAATCAACAGAACCTTCGAGTGGAACGGTTGTGGCCGGAGGTGAACAACCGCGTGAACTACCCTCTGAAACAGGCTCTGGTGCACCTACTGGACCAATGAACATGGAGGACAACTTAACAAAATTTTGCACATCAAACCTGACATCTCAAGTGAGTCACATTGGACTTGACAGAGTGGTCCAGTCATGGAATGCACACAGGATCCCAGGTATATACTAAACATTATATTTAAATGTATTTAAAATGTAAACTAGGAAATATACAAAAAACTATTGTTTTGATTGTAATAATTTTTAGGACGTGGAATTCCTAATGAACTGGCTGCAAACAGATGTCGAGCTGAAGTGTCAAAAGAGCTGCTGCCGTGTGCCTCTGTTGTGGCAAACCTGTATGAGCAGGAGCTGGGATCTTCCCTGACATGGGTGTCTATCTTTGGAACTGACCCCTTTTCATCTGAAGAAGATCGATGCCATGTAGAAGAAATCTTTGCAGAGATGTACCCTGACATTTCTCTTCTTTTTAATCATGTGGTGAACAATGACTATGCTCCTTTCCAAGATGCCTTAATCTCCCTAATACGTTTGACTGAAAGATATATCTGACTGTGTATAGAGTTCACTGATGGACTGGTGAGCTGTCCAGGGTGTAGCCTGCCTCTCGCCCAATCATTGCTGGAGATAGGCACCAGCCCTGCACAGGAAAGAGCGGTATAGGTAATGCATGGATGGATGTTTAGTATCTGAGTGTTTTAGCTGTGTTTCTCACAAACATTGGTATTCTCTAGCAGCTAAATAATAGGAGCATTTGGTCTGTGGATGTAGATATTGATCAGTAATAGACAACTATCATAGTTCTAAGTTGTAGGATAAACAATAAAGCAGATAACGTTTTATTGCTTCGAATTTTTATTTCAACCTCACTAAGTTATGAAAACAGGTAAAAAGTCAGCAGCAATGAAAAATCCTACTGAACATACTGTGTTTTTAACTAGTTCCATTTAAGTGTGGACCTAAGATTACTCAGAACATAGTTACTATACTATAAAATGTAAACGTTTTTGTAAAAAGCATTTAAAGGAAATGTTGGAACATTACAGTAAACATTTGTGAATCTGACTCTTAATTTAAAAAAAAGTAAGACCATTTCACATAAAGTTTTTTAAACAAGAGGTAGTTGGATTCTTGCAGCATTGAAATGTTTCTTACAAATTAAAGTAACTTCTCAAATCTTTTGCAAAAATTTTACAGTCTAAAGTGCTTTGAATGCATAACAACATGCATAACAATCTGCTGAAAACAGCCCAATGGCATACTAACCACCTTTACTGCCACAAAATGTTGCCCAGAACACCCAGTGCATCAGACAGTCCACTTAGTCTTTGTGTGTTCATGTCAAAGTCATCGGCTCGACATTTTGGGCAAAACACTGAAGTTCTCTTCCATTCATCGATGCAGCTTCTGCAACCAACAAGGCTGTGGCAGCAAGAAGAAACAATGGGCTCAACCACAGGACCTGCAGATTTTATACAAAGCAATTTTAAATAAACAAAAAATGTACAAGTCAGTAACTGTTCCAACACAGAGACACTAATACATGCTTTTATCACCTGTAAAATTGACAACTGTAATGCCCTTCTTTCTGGTCTTCCGAAAAAGAATATCTCAGGTTTACAGCTTCTACAAAATTCAGCTGTACATATCCTGACTAATACCAGAATGTTGTAAATAATTCTATTTTTTATTTTCTGTTTATTTTCTGTTTAATTGTTCAATGTTTTGCACACAAGAGGGCAGTATGCCAGAAGCAATAGGTGTGGTTACCTGGCCTCCAGGTAGACAAGTGAGATATATCACAGCTTTTTCCTTTGTTTGCCTAAGTTTGTTTACTCTGTGTTTGGATCACAAACAACGAGCAAACAAAGAAATGCTTCGTGTATGTATGTTAACTTATTCCCTAACAATTATTAAAAAAAATACTAAGAAAAAAAGAAGGAAAACTAAGTTTCAATTACTTCTCTTAAGGTATTTAATTAATTAACGGTCTGTAGTTTCATTTATTTAAGATTATCAACTTATAATGCACCAGTTAAGCAAAGAAAAAGACTAAATGAGAGTTGTTGTCCATCATCCTCTATTGGGTGCATTGCCTAGACTTTTAGGCAATGAGAAAATAACTTCTATATCTGGCCAAAAATTTACTGCATTAGCTTCCTGTTTATTTTAGGATTGATTTTAATATTATTGTAATGGTTTTAATGTCATATTTGGCTTGTGCCTTATCTCTCAGAACTGCTTTCAAAGTATGAACCCTTGTGGTCTCTGCACTCTTCTGGCAGCCATCCCTGGTTATTCCTAAAGCCAGGATACACACACTCATGCCAACGCATCTTTCCATTATTATGGCCCTAGCCTGTGGAGCAGGCTGCCAGAGGACCTTAGGACCGCAGAGAATGTTCATGTTTTTAAGAGAAAAACAAGACTCACTTGTTTAGCTTACCTTTTAACTTTTAACTGATTACCATTTATTATACTCTGCTTAATTGCTCTGCATTTTTACTTGTTTAAAATTCACCAGTAGTTTACTGTTTAATCTTATTTATATCCCGTTGTTTTCATATTTCAAGTTTAATTGTTGTCTTTGATCCAATGTTTTCTCTGTGGGAGCCCTCTGCCTCTGGAGGGGTGGTTGGCTGTGGCGGACTGAGTGCTCTTTGGTTAGTGCTTGGGTGGAGGTCAGGGTCACTGCTCTCCCTCCCCTGGATGCCCTGTGTTGGTGCCTCGGCTGCCATGGTAGATGGCTCCTTTAATGCATTTCTTTACCTTACCTGTCTCATCTGAACCCAGCCCAAGTCCTTTTTTACTGTTGTTCTTAAGTATGTATTTGTATGGGAGCTGAGTCACGGGGAGGGGATGTACCTGATCTATGGGGGAGGGATGGGAATGTGGTTTATGTGGGGTTATTTTAATCAGGAACACACTTTGAGTTGCAATCTTTGTATGAAATTTTCTTCTTAAATTAGGTTTGATTTGATCAGTATGGTCTATATTCTTTATGAACTTCAGCTGACTTTGAGATGCACTCTGAAATAACATTCTACATTCCCCCCCCCCCCCCCCCCCCCCCCCCCACACCCCTTTTTTTTTTTTTATTTTATTTTTCTCTAACAATTCTTATTTTTTTTTTTTTTATTTCTTTTTTTTTTTATTTTTTTTATTCTTTTTTATTTTTTACTTTTTTCAAAAATTATTCCCTTTTCTTTCTTTTTTTTTTTTTTTTATTTAAAAATTTTTTATTTTTTTTAAATTAAAAAAAAAAATTTTTTTTAAAATAAATTTTTAATTTTTTTTTATTAATTTTTTTTTTTTATTTTTTCTCTCTTTTTTTTAATCTTTCGCATGTATAAGATTTTTTTTAATTACCTTTGCAGACTACACAGGCAAAGGCTTCTTTAATAGTTGCTGCTTCAGCTGCTGCTAAGGAAACTCTGCGGTTGGAACTGGCCAGCTCCATCAGCTCCTTCATTGTTGTTGACACCTCCTGAAGTCCTTGTGATGCCAGGACCACCTCCTCAATTTTATCAAACACAGCATCAAGGCCATTATCATCTCGCCGACTGAAAAAAAGAAGAAAAACACATTGCAATTTGTTCTCTCAACGTTATTTCCCTTTTTTAAATAAAATCGGCAAGTTTATTCTGTTGTCATGTTAATTGTCATTTTATATTATCAATTCTAAATGTAAGGGGAATTGTTGCACCTTGCATTGATCTTTCACCCAAACACATATAAATTAAAGCAGAATAACAGTGTTCCCAACTAATGCAATGGAAATAGCATAAACTAGAAGGGCTTATTTTGGTGAAATGTATCATTATTATGTAAGTCCTCACTTCCTAAAACATCCTAATATACTGCACACATGCAGCTGACAGAAGTAAGCAAGCAAGGCAAAAAGTTGGTCAGACAGTAATGAAAATACCTCAGCCTCCTTTTCTTATTTCCTTGTAACTGCAAGAAATCCTCCTCCTTCACAGCCAAGACTTTCCTTGCATTTTGCTTCCAAAATGCTGATCCTGTAAATGAAGTAGATTATTTAGTTGTACATTAAGTGTTTTTTTCTGTAAAGAATGTGTGGTTTTCTTAAAACCTTATGGCTATAAATAATCAAACTTACCTCTGGTTCCTTCTGTCTCCAAGATTTTGTTACCCTGTCCATCAGTAAGGATGACGGAGCCCTCTTGTTCGAGGGCCTCATTCACTTTACTGGTGATTCCCATGACAGAAGCCTCAAATTCAGAGAACCTCACAGTCAGGGCTCGGCTTGTTTCTAATTTTCCATCCACAAGGTCAGCGATGAAGATAGTCCTGAAAGAAAAAATGATTTTAATTGAACTATAAAAATAAAATAAATTAATAATAATAATAATTTTCATAACAAATGTCTTGGGACAATCCAGGAATGTGTCAAGTAGTTAAAAAAACCTGTCATATTTAATTTCTATAGCAGGAAAATGCTACATACACATTCATAAACTCGTATTAATCTGATCCAATCATATGGACATAATAGTTTGATAGTGGTGACATTGGAATTTTGGCCATAACTTTTATAATAAGAACATTTTATTTACTAACGCTGTATGGATAAAGGGAATTGATTTATAGTGGAATTATCAACATTGCTTTTGTTAAATATTATTTATAGCAGTGTTGATACTTTATGGGCAGCAAATAGTTTGAACACTTCTATCAGTATTGGTAGTGAGTAATTGTCGCAATTACAAGAAATCGCAAATTTGTTTGTAAATGCAGCATTCACATATGAATACATGCTAGGCAAGAAAAGGGAATGACAGGGTATCTATCCATTCTCGCAATGATTGTGGCCACTTTCCTTTGTTTTGAGAGTTAATCTAGGAAGAACTGTTGTTCTCAGGGTCATCAAGCCTTTTAATACATCACAGGAGGAGATTGCTGACATTGTACTATAGACACATTTTCAATATATATATTTTTTAGTATTTGTGTCTCTGCGTTTTTAAGTGTACAACTACTGCACATCTTAACTTATTTCAGGATAATTAAAGAATTTAATCTACAACAGTCACCTTTGGTATGCCTTTGCCACTGTAGTTCTTGAAGAAGGTCTTGCCGCTGAACCCGCAGCTGCACTCGGCGTACGGTTGAAGGAGAAGCGGGTGGGGTTGTATGGTATGGGCCCGGGTACCTCATCGGCATCACAGCTCTCCCCATGCACTTCGTAATGACCCCTTAACATCAGGTCACAAGTGCTGAAGTGCCCATCACTTGCCGGAAATACGGCCACATTGGAATCATCGGTAATATAAAGACTGGGTGGACGAACCTTTAGAAAGTATGACATAGCCTAAATAAAAACACATTTCTGCACGTTGCATGGTTTAAAGTAGGCCTACAGAACACGTGCAATTTAAGACAAAAATGTTTAGAGAAGCTACAGAGACCAGTACCTTAAAGATCCTGCTTATTTTTTCAGTTGTCATGTCTTCTTCTTTTAGAGTTAGCCGTTTTGTTCCCCTGAACAGTACATAACTCTCCATGTTTGACTGGTTAGAAATGGCTCGTGTGTCCTGATGGGCCGCCTGTTCGCTAGGTCACTGAAACAGCTTTGTAAAAAAATAACAATTTCCGGGTGACGCACAACCCAGCAATTAAATATTACAAACCGATTCTGTTATTTTGACTTTTTTATTTTTGATGCAAAACCAAATTTTGAAATATGAACAACGAGGCAATTTACATTTTTCGTTTCAGATTCAAAATCAAATAACAAAAAAAACAATCAGATTTTCATTTTTGGATTTCCATTTATCAATTGAAAATGGAAAGGACGAATGATACACGGATTTAAATGGTTTACCCTCTCCTTTTAGCATTCGTGTGACCCTCCTGGTCCCTGATAACACTGAAAACCAAGTTCAACCAATCACAGCTGCTCCTCGAAGGTAACCAGCTCTTCCATTGGTTAGCCAGCCACATTTTGAGTGTGAGCTGCCGAGCTGTGCGCGCGCAAGTGCAAACAGAGTTGTATACTGCTTCAAAGTTTCGCCTTATCTGCTTCAGTCTCCTTAAAGTACTTGCATTATCGGCATATCTTGCACTGTACGACATACATTGCCAAAGTGAATTAAAATCATTTATAGTGCGGCTCAGATGTTGCCAGCTGCTTCGTGACTCCATGTTCGCGAGTTTTAAGCTATTTATTGATATGTAATCCTTCAAACCGTCTGCATATAGCGAGGTTTGATGACCAATCAAAACCATTTGGTGCGCACAGCTCGGCAAGCTCCACTCAAATATGGCTGTCTAACCAATGAGAGGGCTGATTACCTTCGAGGAGCAGCAGTGATTGGTTGAACTTGGTTTTCAGTGTTGTCAGGGACCAGGAGGGTCACACGAATGCTAAAAGGAGAGGGTAAACCATTTAAGAAATGCGATTGCAAAAAGGATTTGAAAATGAGAACTGGAAAGAGAAAACGGATTTAGAAAAGGGAATAACTTTTTTAAATGTATGAAAAGGAAAGATATTTACAATGTCATTTATTGTGTTATTTAATTCTCCATTTTGAAATAGGATTTGAAAAACATTTTCAAATCACAGTATTTAATAATCAAATAAGAAATACAATTTGCAATTCCTCTTTAGTATTTAAATTTAAAATGTGTAATTACAAAATGTTTTTCAAATTTGTCTTTTTTTGTATGGAATAATTGTTGAATTTGAAATTATATTTAGCAATCTATATTTTTTAATTCACAATTAAGCAGTTATCGTCAAAATGCTGTATTGCTTTTCCAATGACCCCCGTAGTCCTCCATACATATGGGCCTGCACTGTTAAAAAAAAATCATCAGGTTTTTATGTTGTGGGGACAAAAGTGTGATTTATAAATAATACAGGTGACATGTCCCCAGTTTAAATGATGCCTATGCTTATACCCTACTTTCATGCAGCAACGCAAAACAATCCATGTGTGGCAACGGGCACACTAAGGGCCCTGGGGGGATTCCATCCGCAGTTTTCCAAGTAAAAGTCCTGCGCGTTCACCATTTAGCCAAAGAAGCAGCAAGGTGGCCAAACAGCCAGGGTATAAACTTAAGACATGATATTTTTTAAAATCGGATTGTGTCATTTAAAATCGGATTGTGTTATTCTGAGGTTAAACTGACATTTTATTGTTTTACACAGTGGGTTTTTACGATTCATGTTTCAAATTTGGCCAATTAAAAATGAAAAGTTTGAAAAACAGGTGCTTGTCCTTTTCGCAGAGTGGGCAGGTACCAAGTCTCACTGGAAAACTAAATCAGCATCTCCATAAAATTTATATGAGGGAAGCATAAATGGCTTTAAAGTATACTTGTTAAAATTAAACATATTTTACCAAAACTATCTCAAGACATTTCTGCTCAAATCATGTCTTCAGTATGGAAAACTTAACCTGGACTTCAAGCAACTTTACATCTGTGCCTCTCCACTCTTCCTGCTGGCTCCAGGGAGATGGATTTCTCAACAATAAAAACAAGAGCTCACTCCGCTTGAACTCAATACTTTTGCTACATATTACCACACATTCTCACTCCACTTAACTTTCCATTTATATAGTTTGATACAGAATTGTGTGCAAAGCCAGCTTCTTTAGCATTGGCCTTTCATGGCCTACCATCATTGAGGAATGACACTACGACAAGAGTCAAGTGATATGTTCATGATCGTTTAGGGTATAGCATAACCTTTCTTCAGTTTAATTATTTCTATTAGCTTTATCCATTATTTAGAGCTTCTTACAAACTGAGTTATAGCTATAAGCTATAATCAAAAACACTGACATATTTTTTGAAGTATATAAAGTGACTGATCTGTAGTTAGCAGCATCAGGATGATATCTCATTAACTAAAAACATATGCATGACCTAAATACCTTTCGAATACACAAGTTGTACTTGTGCCATAGGGACATTCTAAACTACAACCCTTTTACTAATCTCAGTATTTCTTCCCTGATTATTACAACTGAATATAAATTACCTTAAACTCTTTATATTTTATTACAGTAAGTGTTCCTTTGGCCTTAAGTCTCCAGCATGGCTGTATAATCATTCACTTGATTTCATTGGCTAGATTAGAACGATGAGGAAGTGGCTGAGCAAGATGGCCCTTGTTAGGAAGGAAAAGAAAGAGACAAAGGGTAGGGAGGCGGTTCCCGTGACATGGCAACGGGCCAGGGTCGGTGACGGCTGACTAATGACTTTCACTGAGGGTGTCAGCCTCAGATTTATGTTCCCCCTTTGCAAGAATCCACTCTCAGTATCTTAAAGCAAGAGTTATTCTTGAACTATGGGAGCACGCACACAGCCTCAGAGATTTAGGGCTTGAGACGTTTTTTGAATCAAATATGAACATGCATCAAGTAAATAAAATGCACGGAAACTACAAGCACCAGACTGCAATCATCACAGCAGATCAAGACCACAAATATTTACAGATGCCATTTACTTATTCAAGAAATCAGTCCCAATTCCCAACCTTAAAGGACAAAAGGAGGAAGATAACCCTGATCTTTGAATTATCAGAACCTGGCCATAGCAAAAGTGTTAAGGAACAATTAGACTGACATGGTGTATGAATGTCCCATCTCAAGCTAACACAGAGTTTGACCATTTTTTTTTCTTTTTTGTAAATTTTTAAGGGAACTAAGACAATCCATCTTGATTCTACTGAGGAACTGACAGTTTGACCATTTTGGTCGAAATAAAACCAATACATCAAGGAAACAATAGGTTACACTGTGTAAAAGCCAGATAGTCCAGGCACTTTACCACTGTGTGTACAGTACAATGAGAAAGTATTAGTGTCGTCACAGTTCACCTTTTTTTATTTGAGCTGATCCGTTCATTTTTCAAGTAGGCTGTAATATTTTAACTGCCATTACCTTGCTTCTTAAAACCTGCAATGAATGTGTACTACAATTATTACTACGTAGAAACCAGAATCTGTTTTAGAATTCTAGTAGTTGTGTTCAAAGTATCAATGGTCTTGTGCCAAAGTACATCTGAAATACGTTAAATTTTAAATATAAACCAATCTAATAATTGTGTGGAATGTTATATTAAGGTCTAGTTTTTGAATCTAGTATTTGATTTAAAAAAGTTATTATGGTGTGTGCTCAACGCTTTGTGTGTATATTTTTACATATTTTAACAGTTTTACTTTTTTTTGCTTTTGCTTTTTTTATGCATCAATATTTATTCAGGTTTTTTTTTCTTTTGAAAAAAAAAAAAATGTTTATTTGATCATTAAACAAAAACTGACTTGATAACCTTTCCTAGCCAAAAAAAAAAAATGCATCTACAGTTGTGGTACATAAAACTAGCATTGCTATAGTCTTGGGTCAAAGTAAAATCTATTTTTGTCATCATCTCATATATATATATATATATATATATATATATATATATATATATATATAAATGAATACTATTCGTTCTTGGCCTACCATACAAAATTAACTGTGTGGAAAAAATGCTCAATGATATGTGTAAATGAGAGTTCTGTGTAAGTGAGATAATCACTTGATTTGCATATCGTGCCAGAGTCAACCATCATGGTACTTTGGTTCAAAGGTACCTCTGAGCATAAATAGCAAAATACTTTCACATGTCACACATGGCATGTGCTTGTAATCCAAATAGCTTCTTGGTGCCCTAAGCATAAAGCAGAAAAAAATGGGATCAGTGAAAAAGGAGGTACTGAGAAGCGAAGCAGTGAGGTGGGTGCTGGCAAAGACATGATGACTCAATTATACGAGATATTTGTGTGTGCCTGCATGTTACTGAGTGTCTGGTCCACCAAGCCTTCCCTTGTTGACGGCCCCTGTTATCCAGGCAGGTTAAATGCCAAAATGGTAATCAAAGTAGAACAGTCTCATTGCCAGCCTAATCCAGACTGGCACCAAGAAGAAGGCAATCTAAATGTTTTCACTTGGGGATCATCAGTCGCACAGAGGTTCTCACAATGAGACGCACCAACACACACAGAATTTGAGCTTGACAGAGTCATTCATACAAGGAGATTAAATCTGATAAACGTGCGTGCAAATACACACCCACACAAATTTATGAACATTTCCACAGAGTGATTATCAAGCGAATGAGGACAGTTGGGAGTAGATAACTGGAGAGCCCAGACAGTGAGAGTTTGGCATGCAAGGTAGGGGAACTATGATTACAGTCTGAGAGCTGTTTTGCCATCGACCCCCAGATGGCTAATTGAAAACCGTTTAATGACACACCATTTGCAAAAGACTGAAAAACAGAACGGATAACATGTGCTGTTATAGAGTTGAGGCGCCTGGATCAAAACTATGAAGAATCATTTAAATTATTTCCTTTACACGAACCAACAAATAATGGTATTTAGTTCTAATAAAGTAGCTTCTTTCAGCATTCCCATACAAAAAATATTTTAAAACTTCTTAACTGTCACAGTAAAATAAGTGTTATTAAAAATGGAGGTAAAATAGAGGTAATGAAATAAATAACATTTCAAATCTAACGGCATGCTTTGTGCGATGTGTTTCCTCAACTTAGCACCGACTTGTTGGCTGAAAATAAAAACAAATGCTTTTTAGCCATTGTTTCAGCCTACCATTAACACACATGTCCCACAATAACCAACAAGGTACAATGAAAAATGCATAAAACTCTCACCCCACTAAAATATCATAAAATGAGCATCGAAGTGTTTTTTAAAGCCCTTTGTTCCTCTACTACATTAGTGAAACAAGTTCTCATGAAATACACCAAATCCCAGTCCATCCGGCAGAGGCGGAGGACTGGGATGTTTTCTTGTGTTCTTTGTTTGCCTCCCTGTCTTGTGTCGTCAGTTCGCGCCTCTGCTGGTGCAGTTTCTTTTCTTCACCTTCTTCCTTCTTTTCTTGGTTTCGTGTCCATGACTTCAGGAAATTGAACCCTCAGTAATCACTAATAATTTTTTTTTAATATATATACATCAAGTGGAGTGTTACAGCAAAGCTGTAATACTCTGCTTGGGAAAGTAAATCTGTTGGGCTTGTACCTGGTAGTCAGACAACAATTCTGAGTGGCAAACTCAGTGACAGGACACGTAAAAAAAAAAAAAAAAAAAAGAAACAGCCAAGGGAAGGTTATCATTAATTGCACTGAAAAATTCAGTACAATAGTAACAGAGCAAAGAAACTCCTATAATAAAACATGAAGCAAAGAATATGTGTGAAGCCAATTATAAGCACAGAGATACAGACTAAAGCATTTCCATGTCTAGAATTTGAAAAGACTGACCAGGAATTCGCTGCAACAAAAACAAGGAGTAGCATTGGTTTTCAATACTCCCAAAATGGTAGAGCTCTCTCTTAGCATGTGTTATGTTAGTTATTTGTTTAGTTCATAATTTCGAAAGTTAAGCCATGCAAAAACATCAAGTACCTATTTTAAATAAAATCCCATCAGAGTCGGGTCTTGGAGAAATGGTTTAAAACTATCCTTTTAAAACAAGATGCTTTCGAGTGAAATCTGAAAAGATATGTCCAAATCTTCGTTTTCTGTTTTGTTTTTTAACTGCATGAAAACTAACATTTAGCACCACCCAGAGCAAATTATACTTAATGTGAAACAAAGTAGTGACAGCATAATGAGATTTACAGATGTAATTTTAACAAAAAGGGATTTTTTTTTCCATGGGGTATTTATGAAGATGCAGACTGTCCCACTGATAAATAAGTATTATAAATACATGTATAAATGTCACTTAATTTCTTTTTGTTTCTATTAACTATATAAGTAAATGGGAATTTGATTTTGCAACCAGCTAAAATGTAAAAAAAAAAAAAAGTTTACGGGTATACATATTTTAAGAAACAGAGCTGTATGAAAGAGGTTGCATGCAGGTTATTATTTCATATCTTCTGGTCACTCCCTAAAGCAATATTTACAATATACAAGATAAAAGGTCTAGTCATGCACATGAACCCAAGGGGACCATAGGCGGGGGCTATCATGAGCTTAATCTGACAACTAGACATGGCAGATTGACATGGGTCAAGGATAGAAAAAGTTATTTTCCTTCAACGGTTTTTTCTAAACTGTATCCACAAACAAAAAGATTGATGAACTTGCATTTATGCAAAAACACCCTGAAATACATGCTTGATAAGCACACACGCTGCTGTTAGCGTTCATGGTTTTAATATCCAAGTGGATTCTGTCACTTGGGTTTGTTCAAGTGTTGCTGCAGGAAGCACGCAAGAGTAATCAGCAGTCATCTTGTAGTAAATGTGACAGAGTCATGCACAGACACATGAACACAGCTAGCTCGTAACATACCCTGCCAGTTGTAAGAGAGAGACACATTATTAAACCCTCCTGGTGATGTACCGACCCCTTCACTTGTCATCTAAAGCTTCCATTGTTCCAGCTCCTTCCCTGTGCATTAGAGTGCTGGGTTGCTTTAAGACTTATACATAAAAAAATGTCTAACTTTTATGTGTTTTAGACAAGGTGTCCTTTTTTTCTGTTTTAGAAATAAAGATTTTGCATAAACAGTTTTTTTTCTGATTTCAGTTCCTATCAACACTTTGGTAGGCAATAACAAACTGAAACCTTGCAACTCTCAAAATGTACATTTGTGTTTCATTATAAGGAGGCCAAAGAGCCTAGATGGGATATGAGATGGTTGTGGGAAATTTTGAGTTTATCAAAACATCACTTGGAAGATAACTGGTCTGCACAGGATGCAAATGAGAGCACCAGCCGTCTCCCCAGAAAATTGAGTCTGTGCTACTTTGTACTATCCGGCATTAAATTCAGCTTTGCCATCATAATGATTTTACAGAGTCTCAACCGCCATTTTTGGCCTTTGATTAGGTTACATTCGATCTATATGTTTATTTAACATTTCGATTTTTCATTCATCCATTTGCAAGGACATTAATTTTAGAAACCTTAAGATCTCATCTCTTCTTCTTGCAGATCTGGTTCCTTTGGACAGTTCAAGGCATGTCACTCAACATGGACTTGAGCAGTTTGGAGCAGAGTTAGAAGTGGGTCGAAGGAATGTCCACTTCTTTATGAAGTCATTAAGGGAAGATGTGGAAAAAAGCTTAAGGTCAAGAGTTAAGTGGTGAAGTTCAAACATCTTGGTTTCTTCATTACTAGTATGACAGGGTGGTATACAAGATCGATGAACAAGTGCAGCTTCAGTGCTGAATAGAAAAGTGTAACTATTGATTTACAGATCCATCTATTTTCCAACTCTCACCTATGGTCTTGAGAGTATAATTATGTTTGCAAAGCCAATATTATGACTGGAAGCCTAAGTTCCTGAATAATGTGAGATGTTATTTAAAGATAATGTTGAAGACTTCAATAATATACAGGGAAGTCTGAAGTAAAGCCACTATTTCTTTGTATTGTAAGGAGTCATAAAAACCTGGATGACTAAACTTTCCGCTTTTAAATTCAGACAAGACAGAAGTTGTTGTCTTTGGACCAGAAGCTTTAAAAAAGCCAACCGCTAAGTCAATCACTTCATCTGGATGAAATTAATTTGGCCTATGGTAATAATGTAAATAACCTTGGTTTAATTTTTGACCAAGACATGACATTTAAAATCCATATTAATATTGCTTTTTTGCGGAATATTGCTAAAATTAGTCCATGAAATTGATACTTCAAGGCTGGACTACTGTAATTTCTTATAATCAGGAAGTCCACAAATTGCAATTAAAAGCCTTCAGTTGATACAAAATGCTGCAGCAAGAGTTCTGATGAAGATTAAAAAGAGAGATCACATTTCTCCTATTTTGGCTTCTCTTAATTGGCTCCCCGTTAAATTCAGAAAAGAGTTTACGTATAAAGCCCTTAATAATCAAGCCCCATCGTACATCAGAGATCTGATTGTTCCATATGTCCCTAACAGAGCACTTCGTTCTCAGACTGCAGGTCTACTGGTAGTTTCTAGGATTTCTAAAAGTAGAATGGAAGGCAGATATTTTAGTTTTCATGCTCCTCTTTGGTGGAATAACCTCCCAGTTTTAGTCCGGGAGGCAGATACTCTATTTTTAAGACTAGGCTTAAAACCTTCCTTTTTTGTATTCTACTACTCTCCAGGTATATATTTTTCTGCTGTTATTATAATTTATGACCTCGTTGTCTCAGTGTTTTTCTCCCCATAGAAGCTCCACCCAGTCAGGTCTCCTGCTCAACTATAATACCACCTGCTGGATGGAGAATATCGGTCCAGATGATGGTCTAAGTGACAGACCATCCTCTATGTTCTCTTCTCTGTCTTCTCAGATCCCCAGATGGAAGTGGCAGATGACCGCTTGTACTAATCCAGATTCTACCAAAAGTTTCTTGCCGTTAAAGGGGAGTTTTTCCTCTCCACGGTCGCTACATGCTTGCTCAGTATGAAGGATTGCTGAGGAATTGGTGTGGTTCGAGTCTGCATGATCCGGGCGCAACCTCACGTCAACGACTCAACGCAATCTGCTGGGATTCCTTACATAGAAAACTTTTAACTGATTGGAATGTTTGTATAATTGTATTTAAATTACTTTTGTTGTAAAGTGCCTTGAGATGACATTTGTTGTGAATTGGCACCATATAAATAAATGTGAATTGAATTGAGTTAGTTGAGGGTGTTGGGCTGTTGATCAGGATGCCTCCTCTTCACAAGTCTTTGGGATACTTCTGGGCATACCTCAATGGTATTTGACCCCATGTCCAAAGACAGACTGTGTAAAATTTTGGCTTTATCTTTAATGTATCATCTTTAGGTATATCTACATATTGTAAAATGCTTAGACTATATTCACAAGTTTCAGTTTGGGTACTGTAGCAGTCTAGGTAGTCAATAACTAAGGTGACTTGCATCACCCAACTTTTTCTAACAGGCATAATAAACAAGCCTAGCCATAAGATGGTTACTGAGGTACGAGACCTCTAAGTTTTAAAGAAGCTTAAACCTGAGTGCTTTGCACTTTTGGACTCCTAAACTGTACACAGATTATTCAATTCTACGTTTAGCCCAGGATTTGGGAAATTAAAGAAAAAAAAGATGATATATGCAGTGTAGCATCTAATGTGTTAGGGCACTAAGTCCTAATAAAATTACAAGTTACAATAGCTTGGCCTTCATATGACAAACTCACATGATAGGGAGTTCTTGTTTGCTTGTCCTCCGCCGTCCTTCTCACAAAGTAGTTCCAAAGTTTCCTCTGGCTCTGTAAGTACAGACTGAGATTAATCTGTGTTTGTGTGCGTGTCTGCTGATCTCCATCTGTCTCTAAAAGAACCTCTGGTCCCATGAGTAAGTGCACTGACACACAAAAAGAAACTATTCTCACAATACCTCAATCTATAAAACACAATGATGTGCACGCACAAAATACTCTTAAGGCATGAGTAACCCAGTCTTGGAGGACCAGAGAATGACCTTCCGTCTAGACCTCAATGCTTTTCTTCACAAACGATTCGTCTCCAAAAGCCACAGCTGTCCTTCATTACACCCACAATTCTTCTTCAGGCTTCTTTAAGTGGAATCAACTTTGACCTGCAACCCTTCCTTTTACAATTTCTTCACTGAGAAATGTTGTTCAACACATTGTTCCTTGAGCCGCGGAAATATCTTCAAAGATAAGTGTAGCTCCAAACCAAATGTATGTTTTACCTCTAAACTGTTGTGATGTGACTTGGAAAGTTTTAGAGAAATTTGCCATAAATATGTTTGCCTTCTCACAAATAAAAAGCCCAAGAATACAGCCAATGAAGGTTATTGCTCCAAAATACACGCCGATGTGGAAATAATATAGAACTGACTTGCGGCAAAGTAGATGTTAATGGACTGCTACGAACTCTTGAGATGCAAAGCGTAAGTGACAACACGTGTACAAACAATGTTTTATAAATGTTTCAGTGATCTGCATGCACAAAAACACTGACCAAATAACATTTGTTATACATGTTATATTTTCTGTCCGATTTATCTAAAAGGTATTGAGAAACCACTTTGTTTCCATGTTAGCGAGCAGCTTGGACCTCAGAGTTAAGCACGTGCTCCTATTGATGCAATTTTAGGCTGAGCTGAAAAACTACATTCGACTCAGATCTACAGCTCCCACACGTACCTCTTAAGGAGGGATGATGTGCTAGTTTATACACAGTCTACTTAAGGTGAAGAAAGGAAGAAAAACTGAATAGTAAATGTATGACTTCACAGTAGAATATTGCCGTTTTTGTATCCTTGTTCTAGTGAGATGAATTATCCAAACTAGGAGAAAAATCTTATTTTCCTCCCGTTAAAAAAAAAAAAAAAAAACTTTTTTGCACTTTCATTTTTTTCTCATCTGAACTGTAGTTTTCATTCTCTGCGGGGGTCCTCTCAATCCTCTTACTGGAACCATTGTTTTCCCTCAGGGCACCCATTGCCAGTGAGATATCAATTCACAGCTGTATGCAGATGTTCACAAAAAGCCAAGTTACAACTCAACTTGGCAAATAGAGATGACACAAGTTCGATCAGACAGGTTTTGCGGTCAAACCAGAGGAGAATACATTTTTTGTTTTTAATAGAAATTAGGCAAAACTCAAGTTTATTCCAGTTGGTACCAAAGAGTCTGAAGCAATTTCTCACTAGGAAATTAGTAGACTTAGTCCCTTTTTGATAAATTGAAATATGCTTGTAGGTTCATCTGGATATTTATTCATTTCAAAACCTGCTGGGAATCCATGGACATATTTTGTGTGTATTTTTTCCCTCCAGTCTTATTATACATTGCTAATTTAGCTTTTTTGCATTTTTGTCCCATTACATTTAGCCTTCTACACAGTCAGTTCCACCCTTCTTAGTTTACACATTTATACACACAGATCTTTAATATGCTGAAAAGGGCAAGATGAAGCATTAGTTACAACCTTCCAATATCAATATGGCCACGCTTTCCACGGATAATCAGTGTGTTTACAGGCCTAAATAAGAATCTGTGGCTCAATCATAGCCACCAGCATGGAGGAGTTCATTTTTAACAGTGGCAGTAAAAACGATTTCCTGATAAAGAACCCTTCAGAATATGAATGATGTATTCAATCAGAGACCAAGACGATATTTCGACAGCAACATCCATTGATCAATAGACTTGTGATGCAATATGAAAAAAAGGGGTTGACGAAAAAGTTAGATAAAAAAAAAAAAAGTTTCCCCCTCGTTTTTTTATTATAGCCTATCAGGTAGCATAATACAACAGTCATCTACTCCAAACGAATCATTAACGCTGAACCAGGCAGCTCCGTCAGCCACCCCGCTCTACTTTAAACCACAAAGAGCATCAAATGATTTGAGCTGCAACAGAATTGTTTGATAGTCCCTAAGCGAAACATCAACGTAAATAAACGTTGGTCCGATGTCACAGCAAGGGAGCAGCGGAGGAATTTATTAAGGATAATTTTTTTCAGGTAAATGTTGCGTCCCATTTTGAACGGATTGTTTTTGCACTAAAAAACTTAATGTAGCAATAATAAAACTAATAAAATACTACAATCAGTTATCTTAAGCAGGACTCCCCTTCCCCGGCTCACTGTGAATTACTGTTACACAGTGACTCGCCATTTTTCCCAGGGCCAGCTGAGCAGAGCTGAACATATTGTTGGAACATTGAGACCTTATCTGTCAACCAATAGCGGCCACTACTGGCTGGTAGATGTAAATATAAAGTCATTGTCATACCCGTTTAAAATGTACATTATATTTTAATTCAAATATCTGTTTAATGAAAATGTTGTACTTTCATTCTGCACCCCTCTTAAAGTACCATATTTTTTATTGTACCTTTTCATGAAAATGTTCCATATTCAACCTTTAAATATGGCGAGGGGTCAGCCTAATATAAACAAATAGCACAGATGTGTTGCTACTACCTTTGGCAAAAAAAAAAAAAAAAAAAAAAAAAATGTAATTTGAAAAACCATAATGGGCTACCAACTCTAACTTTGGGAACCATTGCTTTAAGAAATACATGGGAAAAAAAATCTAATCCCAAAAGGAGGATAGTGATTTCTGGGGACGCGTCAAAACTATTCTTAACAGAAAAAGCAATTTAGATAATATTTCCAAGAAAAGTATTTGTAACTGTTTTTCTTCCAAATTCTCTGGAGGAGAGAATATAATCAGACAGTTTTACTGACTTCTTGCTTTCATTGCTGGTTTCTTTTAACACTTTTTTTTTTTCAAATGTCAATTGCCTTTTGTCTTAGATTTGTTTTATTCACTTCACACTAATGGTTTACCCAGCTGGTGCCGTGCCTCCCTGCTCTCAGCGGGTCAAATAAATCCTTGCTTTCCTGACATGCTCAAGCATCTGAGAAGACTGCTCATAGACAACTCTCAGTAGATATCATTGATCAAGTGCTGGAGAGGTGTTGATCTAAATAACTTCACTGCTGGTGGTGCTGGGTTGATTTTTCAATGTGCTATCCCTAGATTTTGTCCGCTCAGTGAAAGCCACCAGCTAATCTCTTTGTGCTGCTGCACAACACAATGTTTATACATCAAGAGGTTTCCCAACTGAGCTTTAATCACATTCTTAACTGCAGAAACACTCACTGTAATTCACATTTTCAATCATAATATTGGCTTAAATCGAAAAGCGGCGAGGGAGAATTGAACGGGGGCAGCAGTCTTACTCATAAAAACACATCCATCTCCTTTAAAATTATATAAAATAGCTGAGAACTGGGTAAACTACTTATCCTTACTATAGCTCTGTGCTTTTAAAATCCAACCTTTAACATCTATCCGTGTGCCCAGCCCCGTATTATTCTTAGACCTGAGATTTTCTTTTATTATAATCTAGATTATAATATTTAATATATTGGCCTGCATATGAAAAAATGAAAAGTAGGAGTAGCAGGTTGAATTCAAATATCTGACTGGAGGCTGTTATCCAGCTTCGAGATTTCTGGCTAGTTCTTCATTCTGGGCGCTCAGTATCAAAGTGACTGCCTTTGATAAAGGCAACATACTTTACCAGAGGTTCTTTTCCATTTGAAAGAAAAAAAATAATAATATTCGGAAACCCTTTTAAATCAAGATTAGAAAAACCCAAACAAACCTGCACCTCCAGTTAAGAAGTAGCTTAGCATTTTTAAGTAGGGTGTTTTACAAGCAGCAGCCCTTACATTTATTTCATTTTAAAGAAAATTGGGTCCTTCGCATTGTGGTGACATTTGCATAACATTTCTTTTTACATTACATCAAAGTTAAATGTTTCACAACCATTTATGCACCATAGCTAATTAAACTAGTGTAGTATGCAAAATTTTATCATATGTGTTAAATGTCATGTATGATGGCATATTGAAAATTGCACGATTACAGGATGTGAAGGCTGGATAATTGGGCACCTTTTGAGGAACATCAAAGCCCTTGTATATGTTGGAAGTATGTGTGACCTTTGAGGACCTTGAGACAAAGAGTTTTATTGCAGACTATAAAACCATAAAATTCAGGATGGACTCACAGGACAGACCTCGGATCTTGTGATGTAGGAGCAGGACAATGGTGACGAGCTGCGCATGTGCGTATGTGTGTGAGATGGTTTTTTACGCAGGCGCTTTGCGAGACGTGCTGGAGATGTTGCGTTTGTGTTAAAATGTTATAGTATAAATGATGTACTCGAGTATAATAAATAAATTAAAATAGATAAATAAATATATAACTAAATATGATGGATAACTGAAATTAAATATCTATAAGAATTAGTTGTGAACATTTACAACAGGCCATCAGAGAGGACGCCCAAAGCTAGGTGCGGAGATGGCGGAGCTAATTCTGTGTGATTTTCTGCTTAATAGCACGGCTAACATACAACAGCTTTGACTATATGTTTTGATAAATAAATTAGTGGTAATAGGCGGTTTTCTGCCATCTGTTCGAGTCTTTTGAGTGGTTTTCTGGAGGCCGGCGCCGGGAAATTTCTCAAAGCGGACTACGAAACTTGTAACAGATTGGTCTAAACCTCCGCAATAAAATAATGTACTAAGGTCTATAAATCACCGCTTATAATGTTGTGTTTTTTGTTAATGGTTTTGGGTTGTAACAGACGTTGTAGGTTCGGTGTTTTCTGTGCGGGACAGCTGTTTGGAAACTTATGTTTCAGTCCGTTTGTTTCAGTTCGTTTGGACGAACAGGAGATTCGTTATGTTCATGCCGAATTAAAGTTTGGTAAAGTGGTATAAATTGTGCGGATTAAGTCCTGGTATTGCGGTAAGTAATTTTCTAAAGGGTGTGTTGCGATTTTCTTGAGTGTTTTCGCCGTACGTTTTGTACTGTTTTAGGTTTCGTTGCACAAAGAGAGTTTACGGTAGCACGTTGCTGCAGGCTGCTGTGCTATGCTAGCGTTTTTGCTGTTGTGTGTCAATGTGTTTTGTGCTTTAATCCTAACTGCATGTTTTGTGTGTTGTAAGCTAAAAGTTGATTTTGGATAGAAAGTGATTACAGACTCCTGCAGACGATTGCCTTGTTAGGACTTAAACGAATTGGGATTTTGTTACATTTTTCTAATTAATTAGGATGTAAAAAACGGCCTCAAGATAACTGTTCAGATAAATTTTGTTTATTACTCCCTTTCGGCAATGTTTTAGCACATTTTCTACGAAGGGCAATTTAAGGTGTTTCACATTTAACTGAACTGTTACGGTACGGAGATTAAAGATTAAGAAGTACATGCTGAATTTGGTTAACTGGTTTTGCCTGAGAAGGCTCAATTGATCACATGAGGAGAGCATGTACAGTTATTGGGATAATTATGCATGTTACAATTAAACGAAAATGACTGAGAACAGTTACTCATGAGTCGATTCTGACTTGGTGAAGTTTTAATTTTTGATTTCATCTTTAAAATTAAAAAGAGGGGAGTGTATAGTAAACATAAAAGTTGCATTTTTTTAATCTTTAATTAGGTGGATTTTTGTTTTTTGATTGATCTAAGCAGGAGTTGATTAAGTTGGTCTAAATAAAGATAAAGCTATGAGCAGTAATTATAAGAATGGAACGAAAAGCAAACGGTGTTAATTGGAAAGCAACAAACTGGTCTAAATTATTTTTATAAGCACCGTGTTGAATGGTACAGAGAATGAATTCTTTCTGTGATTTAAATAAGTATCATTTATGCTAAAATTATGTTTGGCTTATTTCTGATGGCTCTATAGACTTTAGAAATATAGCTTAGTCTCTGAATAAATGATCTAAAGGAGACTGGTGTTAAAAATTATTTACACAATTGAACATTCTTAAGGATTTTGTGGACACTAAATGCTTATTGGATTTATCAAATTTTAACTGGGGCTCAAGGAGTAACCCAGCATATTTCAATTCCGTTACAAATTGAATGTTTTTACCATGCAAAACAATACTTATCATAGTATATTTTCTAAACTAGTGGGATTTGAATGTTTGAGTTTGAAAAAAAGAAAACATTAAAACACAGAGTCATCTTTAAAGCATCAGTTTGTTTTTAAACAGGCTGGGGATAAATTTGGAATTGGTCTAAGGATTGAAAGTAACAACTAAATTCTTTGGTAGATTTGTTTATCAGCGGTGATCGAAATGATGGTTTAATTTAGAAGTAAGAAGTAAATTCTAATTCATTTATTCTGATCGTGTAGAAGCAAAATGTGATTGGACCAGCTACATTGAAATAATTTTTACCATATATTTGAATGCACATTTTGTTTTGACAAATAAGAATTGGTTTTCATTTAAAAGTTTAAGATTAATTTTTCAGATGTTATTCATTAATTGTTAGCTAGTCTACTTGATGCTGAGAGTAAATTTACAGGTCCTAAAACATTTTAGAAACAGTTCTGATCATAGAATAATGGTAAAATATATCATTTGATTAGTGGGGACTCTGTAACTGACAATTTATTTAGATTTTTTGATTTTATTTTTTCTTATTTTTATTTTTTTTCTCTTTCTCTCTCAAAATTTATATATTTTTCGACTTGGATTCTGACCCAGGTTTCTGAACTGCGGTCTGCTTATTAATGAGAACTTTGGAAAATGTTAATTTGAGAAGCTGGATTAAAGAAACATGATTCAGTGGTAATTTATTTGACATTTCTAGAAGCTTCAATTCAATTTGGTGTTTATCATTGGAGAAAAGAAAAAAAAGAAGCCTGAGAGGATAATTGGGATACTGAAAAATGCTAGTTTTTGTTTTTATTTTAATGCTACTAGTTTGTGTTTAGAGAAATCTTATCTCTTGAACCTCTTTTATTGAATTTTTTTGTTCTACTGCTAAGGGGAATTAGACTACTATGTATCCTACAAAAATTTAAGAGGAGTTTTAGTTGCAAAAATCAGTTTGGCTATGTTTGATTCACTTCACAGAATCGGACAGATGGTTTTTGTAGTATGAAATGTTTGCATTATTTACAATCTAAATATTTGGGTTGAATTCAGATTGGATTGTGTTAAAAAAAACCCAAAAAAACAAGTACTTTAGGTTTGGCAATTTCTATAGGGAAGCTGTTTTGTCAGTGATTTAAATCTTGGATTTTTCTTTAGAAATATGGATAGAATTTGAAGTATAGCAAACTGAAGGCTATTTTTGTAAACTATGTTGTGTTTATCAGTCAGTACTGTTCTCTGATTTTGTTTTAAACATTTGATGTTTTTAATTTTGATATTTTTTGTCTGAGCCAGCTTGATAGAGATCCAGTACACTTAAGTGATGGGGAGTTGGAGACTGGATCTTTGCAGATGGTTATTGACTTTATTTTTGTTATTGCAATGTTTTAGTGGTGCTTTAGCAATATCTAACAAAAAAATCCAGCCTTTTTGTTTTTTGTTTTTTTTAAATTTTATTTTATTTGTCTATTTACTTTGTGAACAGACCACTGAACTTTGAAGAAAAGAATTAGTGAATGGTATCAATGCAGTTTATATCTGAGGAATAGACATTATGTTATGTTTGCTCTCAGACACCATTTTGTAGGACATCAACATAGAGCCTACTGATTTTACTGATTAATCTTCAGATATTTTACTCACCTCAAGGATTTGTGAGACTGCTGAGACTGAAATATATTGCCCAGGAAGGAAGTTATGGGGGTGATGAAAGAATTTGCAGAGTGGGTAAGACTGACTGATAGAGGTTAACCTGCGTTTTTCTATACTTTTGATTGTATTTGTGATCAGACCATAGATCTACTTGTCTGGACATGTTTGGTAAAACTAAATAAGATTATATTGATTTGCCAAATTAGGGCATGGGACATGGTTATGGCTGTTTGTCCACTGTTGACGCACTCCAATGGCTGCAAGGAAGCTCGGTGCTTTGTGTTGAGACTGGATGGAATGTCTGGTCTGCTTATCTGTGGAATGTCTTGTCATAACTGCCTTTCGACAATAATGCAGGAGACAATTTGCTGAGATTAACAAACGTTCTTGGCTTTATCCACAGCAAGCACCTGAGAAAATGGGGAGAGCACAAAGCTGCTGCCCCAGTAGGACAGGCCTGTCGGGTGCTGGATGGGAAAACATGGCTCTGTTCCCATGCTCAGGTTTGGTGAGTTTGAAGATAATTGGATACTTTAAATTTATAGGTTTAGTTTTCTTAATTTATACTTGGAAAATTTACAGGGTCTGACAGCTAAAGTGTGAAAAACTCAGGCTAACTAAGTTAGTTTTTGCGTATTTTATGGGATATATTTCTGGCTATTTCTGACACATGTTATGGGTTTTTTAAGCTGTAAGGAAGAATTCAGAAACAATGCGTAAATGTTAAATTAATCATTTGATTCCATACCAGGTTTTCTTAATGGCATCAGATCGCATCTTCCTGCACCTGAATGAATTGGCTGTGTTTGGAAAATGGTCAATTACGGGAGTAATTTACCATTAAAGAGGGATTATTATTGTAATCATCTGATTGTGATTTCATTTGCAAAAGACAGTTCCTTTAAAGACATTTACTGAATGCAGCTCCCAGCAGCCTTGGACGGAATGCCAGCGGTGCGGAAGAGAAGATATGAACTTTTAAAAGAACAAAAATGTTACCTCTAACTATTTTTTTCTGTTTCACAGGGTTCTTCCCACTTTAAGTTTGATTTATTTCAGAATATAACTTAGTAAGAATGTATATGTTCATGGATTTTCTAAGCTTCTTCCACAGTATTAACATGTATCAAGTCAGATTTAATTATCTCTTCACATGTAAGACATTCTTATACATTTTTGGGTTTTGAATTTAGTTTGTGGGAATTGTTAAAATAAATTTTTTGGTTAATGCCAAAAGAGGGTGAATTTATAATTAACAGATTTACATTTATTGAGTAAGGGGAGTTAAGCTTAAAAAGGTATCTTAACAGGTTGTGATTTGAATTTTAATCTGGAAGTCTTGTTGTGGTATCATATGAAAGACTTCATGTTTTAAACTGATGAAATTTCTTGGGTTTGATTTTTTTGCATTCTCAAAATGCTTTACAGGTTTTAGATCTTAAGTTTTAAACACTAACCCTGAAGGAGAGTACAGAAGGTGATCCATCTATAATAAATATAGATGGAAAAGAGGGATTTGTAGTATGCAAAATTTGATCATATGTGTTAAATGTCATGTATGATGGCATATTGAAAATCGCACGATTACAGGATGTGAAGGCTGGATAATTGGGCACCTTTTGAGGAACATCAAAGCCCTTGTATATGTTGGAAGTATGTGTGACCTTTGAGGACCTCTGAGACAAAGAGTTTTATTGCAGACTATAAAACCATAAAATTCAGGATGGACTCACAGGACAGACCTCGGATCTTGTGATGTAGGAGCAGGACAATGGTCAATACACTAACCAGCTTTTGGTTTAGGACTGTGTCAATAAAGCCTGGGAGAATGAACTTTTGACTTGGATCCAGGAGAAAAGACACGTCCCTTGTGACTGCATGATTTTGGGACGGACCAATCATTGTTAACACACTGTTTAAAACGTTCTGATTGGAGCAGATTAATCCTGGGAGGTTTTGGACGTTTATAAAAGTTATGACACGGAAACCATTCTTCGTCAGAAATCTTGTCTGGCCCAGAGAAACTAGGGCATCTTTCTCTGTAAACTGCAATTTGTTAATCTGTTCAAAATAAATGTTAAGAACTGGAAATTGGCTCCATTTTGTCTCTGCTTGAACATGCACTGAATTATTTTTGATAATATTTAATTCAACACTAGACAATACAACAAACCAGGTATACAGGAAGAAGATTTAATCAATAGTTCTGGGGAGACTTTTTTAAAATTTATTTAAAAATGATTGGGAATTTTTCACAGTTCTTTTATGTTTAAAATGTTCAACCTACATTCAGAATGTTTTTCTTGGATGATCTAAAACAACATATTTGCTTTTGGCAGCATATCAAGATGTAAATATCTAATATCACTTAAAAATGCAAGAATTTATCTACTATATCTGCTAGCAAGAGACCACTGAAGTCGTTCTTTTCAGCCAGGTTAACTTACCACAGAATGATTTTTATTTTCTTATTTGAAATAATCCCAGAATCCATTCTTTTTCTATCTTTAATTTTCTTGCAGATTTGACAAATTTTCTCAAGAGCCATCTGACACATGGCAAAGTGTATGGCACAGTTTATGATGAGGTGCACATATTGTACTTCAGCTAAGAATTCCCAAACCATGAGACTTCCAGCTCTGTGCTTTACATGTGATAAGAAGTTATCTTTCTGGATTGTTTCAATTCCTGAACTAAAGATGCTGTAAATTCAAAATTATTCAGTTTTCAACCAACCTGTAAAAAATACATACTTTAATCTGACCTTTAAGGTTCTTCAGTGATTTCCTCCTTGCACAACTTTTTGATAACCGTTTGCACGCCAGTGCTTGAAATTCACAAATAAAACAGAAAAGAGAAACTTTCAGTAGACAAAAATCTGAATCCAAGGCCAAACAAGTAGCTTGCATTAACTTGACATTTGTGTGTTGGTACAAGAGTTCTTCTAAAATTGTTGAAAAAATTAATTGTTCTTCCTATTGATTCCCTACACTGAGAATGTAGACTGTAGCAAATCTCCAGTTATAAACTCACTTCTCATTATAATTGTTGTGACTGACATAAACTAGACAGGTGCACAGTGTGGTTGTATCTAAAGCTGAGAAGTAAGCCTTCAATAATGAACTTGAGCTTCATACACTGCGTGACTATAAGTAGCCTCCACACACCTATTTGGCACACAGTGCAACATGTCAAGCATGACAAAAAGATAACACATTTTCTAGAACACTGAACTATATAATAGAAAGTAACACAAACCCCTTTAACAGAATAACAATGAACAAAGTAGAGATAACCAATTTAATAGCTAAATATTACCCACAATGCATCCTGCTCACTGACTGGCCCTACAGCAGCCAGGATCATTACATTATACCAAAAAGTTGTTAAGACAAAATTAAAATATTCCTTCAAAATACATCATAAAGAAAGAGGAAAGAGCTGAGTCAAGAGAAAGCCGGTGAGACCACTTGTAATGCTGGGTGTTTACTTATTGGGGCCAGACATAAAAAACACAAGTCATCTATATTCCGTTAAGCCAGATTAACTGGGTCCTAATGAGGTTTCTGTGATTCATGATTTCATATCGACTAAACAAGGTTATGATGAATGGCCACCAAAGTAGCCTACTCACTTGGACTGAAGGTACCATCAACTACCTCAAATTTCAAAAGGCATTCACAGTTTTCAATTAGCACAACAGACAAAAAAGCCTTATAGGAGCCAGATGTGTATTTACGATCATAATTCGAAATTAAAACAGAAATGAAACGGCAATTGGTTTTGGTCTTGTACGGAAAGCCTGCAGCGGCATATGCGGAGGTATATTTATCCATGCTGGTACAACAAGAAAACAAGCACTGCTTGGAAACAGGACGCTTTATTCAAAGAAGCTCTCTGTGCTCTTGTCAGACTTAATTTGCTACTCTGCAATGGATCCGCGCACAGCAGAGTGACACTACAACCTCTGCCAGCCACAGATAAACCCATAATGGAGACCTCAAATCAGTGCATTCACAAGACTCAGCAGGTGGGAGGGATTACCTCAAGTGCTGGACTGACTGTGTATGTTTGTAATGCATCTTTGGCTTGATGTGTTTAATTGGCTAATAAAGACAAAACAAAGGAGCGTTTTGTTTTTAATCAAATTGTTTTTTTCTGTTCTGGTCCCTGATTCAAGACTTTATAGAACCGTGTTTGGCTTTTACAAAACATCTGTCATTTTTAAAGTTGATAAATATTGCTATATTTTTTTTTATTATTATGTTTGATGGAAACCTATTAATCAGTCTGAGAATAAGACAAGACCTTCTTCAAGGCTTTCAGTAATTATCAGTTTAATTAGGTTTTTTGAGGGGGAACATATCAGTGAGCAGAGCTTGACGGAAGACTCAAAAGCAGCAGAAAAAAACCACAGTTGACGCTGGACAAAAGGGTTAATAAAAAGAGCTGTCCTCATTGATTTGCAGAGCATTTCCTCAGGCATGATCCCTGTTGTTCTAAAGGTCAGATGAGGAAGAAAAGATAAAAGTGCAATGTCTCCTCCCAACTCAAAACTAGACAAGGAATTATTGATTTAAGGCCTACAGAGTTGAAAACATGGACAGTTGTAAACCAAGATCATAATCTCGTCATGACCTTGTTTTTGGAAATAGGCCACAGTTTGGCATCATATAATCCCTTCAACTAAAGTGTAGCAATTTCAAACACTGGGATTCTAAAAATACAAAGGTTAAAAAAAATTGATAAAACTAGAGGCCTGAGTAAATTTCAATGTCAAAAAGGATGCAACTTATTTTGTTGGGCTACACTTTCCACTGACAATGCAAGACTTTTTAACCTTTACTATGATATTCACCATCAAGGGGCTTCCTGTCCACCCATATCATATGACAGGCTAAGCTAGATGGATTCTTTAATAAACAAATTTATATATAAATATACCACTTTAAAAGCATAACACTTAGTTTCTGTTCCAGGAGAACAATGCTTTCTCTAATCTTTGTCTGCACACTGTTAACTAGAACCACACTGGAATATGTTACGAGGCTCCAGAACAGTTTAGCCTGTCGCCATTATATATCCATGTATTGCCATTTCATCCCTTTCTGCTTCCGTTTGGTATCTTTAAACAATCCAAAATGTCCCAAAGGTGGGAGAAAATTGATTTGCAGTTTAACAAAATGCTCAGTATATGTTTGATTTTGTACTTGAAAAACATAATTAAAATTTGATACCCAAAACACACCTACATTAAATAACAGGGCCTTATTGAAATAAACCCATTAATTCTGATATTATACATCAACACATTTACATTTCTGATTATAGTATTGCTTATTTTTTATCATACGTTCATTTGCACAATCTAGCCCAAAAATATATATTACTGTGAAGTAAGAGGAAAATCTTAGCATTTTTAGATTAAAGCCAGCTCACAACATGAAATATTTTTTTTCCCCAGAGTAATTGATGAGTTCATTTGGCTTTAGTTGGTTTGATAAGTCCTGTAATATGTGATCCCTCACCAGGTGCAGTTAAGTGTGTTATCTCTAGATACTTGGGATGGGGAGAGGGAAAGGGAGCATTGTTTTTTATTAAATGCACTTTAAAACTATCTATTTTCAAGCTAATTAAAGCCATTGACTTTTATTTTATTTTGATGAAGTCTGGGACTGAGTTATCGGCCAATAACTTTAACTGGTATCAAAGACAAAATTCCTGAAGATAATTTGGACCCTTCCACATGAACTTTGAGAACCCTATGAAATACTTAGATTTTTTTCATGGTCTCAATGGGAAATTCATCAACCTTTAGGTGAACCCTCTTTGATCAATTTTTCAAAAAGATTCTGCTTTCCTTACCCTTAAAAGTTAAAGTGTCAAAGGCAGACGACTTTTTGTAATTGCAATATAAAATGTATTACTATTTTATGTTCTCTCTCTTATGTTAAGTGCCATGAGAATGCTGCAATGCTAGTTTTCATTCCTTAGAATATTTCACTCATGACTGCATGTTCTTTATCTAGAAAAAATATTAGGGAATGGAAAAAGGCTCTTTAATCTAAAGAACATGTCTTATGCTGTGGTGCATTGCACTTGCAGTATTCAAATTAAGTCAAATCATGGGGGGAAAAAAAGTAGCGGCATATTGTCTGGAAATTATGATAAATATGGCTTTTTTGGGGTCAAGACGATGGGTAATGTATCAAAAATCCTAATACAGATTAATTGATATAAGTACACTTCAACAAAGTCAGAGATTGTGTAGGGTTAGTCAAGTCTATAATCAACCAGTTATACCAAACAGGTGCAATAGGTGAATTTAGGGACATTTAAGGAGCTGAGGGGATATTTGTGGTAAAAGAAAAATGGTTGGGAAACACTGGCCTAAAACCTTATTTGAGCCTATTTCCAATGGTCAATTGGCAAATGCTCAGGTGGTCTAACTTGTGAAACCTAGTTTGGAATGAAAACATAAATTAAGGTTAAAAGAACTATTGCAGATCTAACATGCTGCAGATGTGCTATACTCCCTTTGCTACAGTAATACATGAAAATATCTTGACATGAGATAACTACCAGGCATTTTAGTTTAAAGTATGGTATGTCAGCAGGTCTTTAAAAACATAAATCAGGTCTTGAATAAAATAAAAAAAAAAAACACAGACTAGCCTTCTAAGAGCAACATATATTCATTTGTACAATAGCCTCTTCCTATTTTTTATTTTTATTTTTTGTTGTGCAAGATCTAATAAGACACCCACCATCTAAAAACTTTCACTTTTAACCCATCATCGAAGTATTTGTCCAAGAGTCTTGGGGAATATCTATATATTTTTTGGCAAATGTGAGACAGCCCTTTGGGCTTTTTGGCCAGCAGTATTTTTTCGCTTTTAAAACTACCATGAAAGCTTATTTTTCTTGCCTCCTGTTTCTCATCTGTTCTCTAATGTTTTTAAGTTGGACATATTCTTAAAAAAAAAAAACAGTTTTGTCACTGTAAAATTCATGATTTAACAAGTAAATAATAATCTAACTTAAAAAACAAGTATCCTAGTAAATGATTTAAGTGAAAAGAAATGTTAGAATATTTCTTAATACAAGGTAAGGCAAGTTCCTACTGCTTTGAAGGTATGTTTGTTTGAAGCCTTAAATATTCAAATTACAAACAGTGATAAGTTACCAATCGCTTCAGTTTTACCACCCTACATACTTGCCCTGAAACTCATATATACTCATAGTCTTCTGCTGTCACATTAAGTCACTTCAGAAAACCCAGGGAGAACCATGCAGGATATTTTAATTTAGCTTCCATTAGAGCTCCATTAAAAAAGGCACACCGTATGTTACAGAGGACTTTAAAAATAATTGACTTATAATCAGTTAATTTAATAATATTAACTGTCCACTATTCTGTCCAGAGATCAACTGGCTAATGGGTCCCCCATGGGTTGTCAATCTATAATTACACTCTGCCATTTTTGGAATTTTTTTATGTTCTTCTCCACTGACCTCTCAAAAGCATCACTGCGGCAAGGCAAATGTCACTAAATGCCAGACCAGGCAAGCCTTCCTAAAAGCCAAATGTTAGTTCATCTGTGATGTCAATTTCCACTTAGCCTTACCAGCTGGTCTCTAGATTGACTCTTTTTAACCTCAGCGACTGAAAACCAGACTGAACCTTTGACCTGTGTTGGCTACAGTATATCAGTAAGAGAGTAGGAAAGCATATTTGTTTACCCTACATGATTCCTGAATGGTTGTGAAGACTGTGGAATTCGATTTTTTAGTATTTTCCAGCTCTGCATAGGTGTAGAAAATGAAAGAGTGGGAAAGTACAGATATATCAAGACTTTAAACACTGCCGTCCAGACTTAATATTCCTTCCTTTGTTGTATCCTTTCTTCTCCTTCTGTCCTTCCTTACGTCCTTTTTTTGTACATTCCTTGTGACCTTTCTTCCATTATTTCTGTCTTTTATCCCTTTGGCCCTACATAACTTATTCTGCTTGACTCTCCTTGTGTTCTGCCTATATTCCTTTTTGTGTGTCCTCCTTCCTCATCGTTGTGTAATTTGTCCTTTCATTCTGTCTGTCCTGTAATTATCATTTCTCATTTTACTCTGTCCTTTGTTTTAAATTTCGATTTAAAAGGCCATAAAGGAGTGAGAACTGTTAGACATTGCATATGGAAAAGTAAGTAATTATTCAAAAAAGTGTCAAAGCCCATAGTATAATATGAAGTACATATTTTTCGCAGAAACAACGCACAAAATGCCCAAGTGTTTTTTATTTTTTTTCTGCAAATAGAATCTAAAAGGTTTTCATGTAACCATTTATATATGAATGAGGCTCAATAAAACCCAGATTCTCTACACACAAAGTGCAAAAACGAGGAGATGCTACCTGCAGTTATTGTGCCTCGTATTGAATTGCCTTCTTGAGGTGAATCAGTCTTATTGGCTTTGACTGTAGTGTCATGTTTGGAAAATGTCTTTAGATGTGTCTAACAACAGCCCGATCTCCATACTAATATATTTTACCAAGTGCACCAATCAAAACACAACTGGCATTCTTCCAATATTACTTAGCTGGACAGTTTTTTTGTTTGTTTGTTTTTGGATCAAATGGAATAAACACAGTACTAGCCCTGATACTAACCCATATACTATGCCCTTAAAAACCACCAGAAAGTTACAGTTTCATATAACTATTCAAAAATAACCATGCAAAAAGAAGCTAAGTGAAGCATATCAGAGCCAAAAAAAGTGGCCGAATGCTTGAGTCAATAAGCAGTGTAGTGGTTTATGAACTACTGGTCAACAGAACAGAATCACTAGAAATTGTTAGAAAACAGCTCTGCAGAAATATGTGCATCACTTAGACCATGTCCACACTTTTCCAGATAATGCCTTAAACATAGAATTACTGTATTTAGTCTACAACCCCCTATCATCCACACTAACCCAGCGTTGTTTAATGTGTGTGGCCGGATAATTATTAGATTGGTAAGAAGTCAGTCTAATTCTTGATTCAATGGCTTAATCAGCAGGTCTGAACAGCTTCCCCGGATAATGAAAGGAAGTGACGTCAATGAAATGCTGCGTTCCAGGTTGACGACAACAACGCAACATTGCAGACAAAGACAACAGCAAAGAAGGAGACGAGTCTTGCCATGCAGCTTCTTCTTTTGCAAATTTAGATGTTTCTCAAGTTAACCCTAACCTATATGCGGACGAAACCCCATTTTTCTCTTCAGTTGGACAACCATATGTACTGTGCTGTAGCGCTTCTTGTTTATATTTTGTAAGCGCCAGCAGTGATGTAGATTATATGCAACAGTCTGTGTTTCACGCATCTTTTCGCGCACGCCCAGTATATACACAGTACAGGTCGGTATGGGATTGCGCAATCATGGGCCCTTAACCGGGGAGTAAATGCTTGTGTTGAGCGGATAACATTTGGCGTCTTACTTCCCGTATAACCTTATCAGCTTAGTGTGGACATGGCCTTAGACTGGAGCTGCAAAAAAAAAAAAAAAAGGCAAATGAAATATGGAATCATTGCGTGCTGCAGAAAAATGTATCCAATTGCCTAAAGAAAAGTTAGATGGAATCATGTTGGAATCGTGTTGATGAAATACTGTATAAAGTCACAGTAAGGAAAAACATGAGATTTTCTGTATTATTTACATTTTTACTGGTGCCTTATAAGGCAATGGAAGTAATACAGAAAATCAGTAAGACAACATTTCAATTGTTATGCTCAAAAATTCAAAGGTTGTAGGGTGATCCCACATCACATGAAAATATTATCTTGCGAAAAAAAAAAATTAATGAGCTGTGTACTGATGTATGAAGGTGACCCCTTGTGAGTAAGAATATGTGAAAGTTTCTAGTATAAAAGTGGTGTGAGTGGCCATTATTCGTAGAAAAGTCCTATTAGTTCAGACCAAGTCTAACTCTGCAAATTGCTAGGCACTTAAACGTCTCAAAAATACTTGTTGCTCTTACTCCAATTTGTCTAAGATTGTGAGGACAAACAGAAACATAATGCAGAGGTTTTAAAAGACAAGCATCCAGGCAGATCAAAGCATTCTGAAAGAAAACAATGATTAAGGTTTGACAATAGGAGCTGTGATTTGTCTTTGGTTCATAATTGCGTTGCAGTTACAATGTGTAGGTAATAAACTGAGTTTGCACTCATAAAGTATTGTAATTTTATCTTGATGTCCTGTCAGGTTATCATAGATACATGTACTGACAAAACAGTCATCTTTTCTATAAGGTCATCAAGTTATGTCCCAGAAAGTAGTAATACAGGGATTCAATTATTCACCTCAACAGGGGATACATGTAGCATTGTGAGGTCCCAAACAGTTGCCCTGCCAGTTCCCTGATACTTGGCTGGTATTGTAGCCCAGCCAGAGAAGGAGATAAAAGGCCACTGATACCAAGAAAGGAACACTCCTTACAATGCATGGAGGATTTCACCCCAAGTCCATCAGCCTCAGACTCCACATTAAGCTTAAAGGAGAGAAGTCAGGGAGTGTGAAAACTACTATCAAGGATGAACAAGATAGCCCTAAGCAATGAACTGCCAAGTGAACGTCTCAGGCAGCAGTAAGTGTGTGAAAAAGAAGAGTAACCTTTATGAAGGGATAGGCAGCTGCACACAACATACACTATCCACACGTTGAGGGTAATTTTTAGGAAAGCCTTCAAAATCTTAGAAGTGCCTGGAAAAGGCTTTACTGAACTCTCTAATGTAAGTCATGTCTCAGTTTTTGAAAACAACACATTTTCAAACAACTGCTTTAATTTCAAAGTGTCATATGTTCCCTTTGGTATAGATTTGTGCATTGGAGGACAAATATTTTAGTTGTCGACACATATTCCTACCTTAGAAGAATATCCCCTTTTGGCTGATTCTATGATCAATGCTTCTTTCATCTAGACCGTCAGTTAAAGGGGAGGGCCATGCCTTTGTAGGTTAGGAGTTGTAATCTACTTATTCCTTGTTTGGATTCTGAAAGCAGATCGTCGCAAATACTTACATTTAGGACTATCAGATTAAAGGAAGTGACTTCATATGAATGCCATCCTTTAACATTTTCTTTCAAAAAAATTCTTCAACTGCACAATAATGCATTCACTTGTCCTAGTATATCACAAATTCTAATAAAATACTGTTTATAGCTGTAAACTGACAAAATTTAAATAAAAAGGTCAAGTGGCAGACATTTTTTCCAAGGTACTTCACAGTACTTAGGGCTGAATGAAAAACTATTCCAGATTATGAGCGAAATGAGGTGACTCCTGCCAAAATGACTGCCTTGAGAGCAGCCATATCTGGCTATATTGCATGCCCTGTTAGCTAGCTGTGAAGAGAAGACGAACATCCCATTCTCCGCCATTCAGGCTCACAGGTATGTGCAAATGAAGTGAATCACTTCAAGTGTACCCTGGGTTAAAGTTCCCCCTGTTCCACTTCCTCTCTCCTCTCCCACAGTGATACTCAACATCTGTGGCTGCGATGACAGATTCTGCAAGCAATCCATAACCATAAATCCGGCGAGATCTCATCTGGGCGGAGAGGGGAGGATACATGGTCACAACACAGGATCTAATATCACCGTCCACTATTCAACCATCCCCTGAACATCCAGGAACTTGACAGGGGATATAATCTACAGACATCTTTTTAGCATACTCGACATACCCTTAATCATTTTACCTCCTAATAAAACATATTAATTTGATAATTTTCTTTTAAAGTCTGATCCTATTTGACAGTATTATAAAAAAGGTTCACAGCCATTACATATATTACTGTCCCCTGAAAATTAGGTTTAAAATTCCCCCCGGAAGGAATATTGGATGTTTAGTAAGGACATAAGAAAGGAATGGAAATGTAGAAACTTGGGAGCCCTGCAATGTGAAACGTCTGCACAGGAACCAGAGCCAACTGAATTTGATTTTAGAATTTTCCAGATCTGCATAAATATTGAAAAGAAGTGTAGCCATATCTTATAGTTCCTGACTGCACCCATCGTAGCAATGTATAAACATTATGAGCTTCTTTATTAGCATCTTTCCTTTCCTCATATACTTTATTTTCTTAATATATTCTTGTCAGCTGTTTTTTTTCTTACTTTCCTTCCCTCCTTGTGTCCGGCCTTTATTCCTTTCCCGTGGGCTTCCATCTTCCCCTACTTTTGTCCTTTATTCCATTCTTGTTTTCATGTAAAATAAAGGGATTGGTCTGGAGCTCAGAGGAATGCACTCAGAGGCAGTTGTTTTGATTTGCCTTGTTTCTTTTTATTGCCATTCAGTTCAGCATAATTTCTTCTTTTTCTTTTTTTAATCGGTCACACAGCCAAACAGGTGAAAAACCTTAAGGAAAGTTAAATAGAAAACGTTCAGGAGAGGAATGAAGAATTTTCATTGATTTTTACATGCTTAATAAATATTTTAGACTTAAGTGCAACAATGTATTTCCCTCTGCAGCAATAGTCAGTCTACAATGAGCTAAAAGATTGAGCCCCTCACATAGAAATACATAAATATCAAGACAATGTTCAAATCACGGTACAATTAATCTCTTTTAAACTGCTTATAGTTTCATTTAACAGCTTTTAAGCCACTGAAACAAATTGCAAATAGCTGGAGTTGTGCCTAAAGTGCACCATTACATTGTCAATTCATCCATTCACTTAATCAGTTTGAATAGATGGCACACACCAAACGCTAACATTTTAAACACACCACTCACACCAACTATGTAAATACAGACCAATGTAACAAACTTAAACTTTACCATAAAAATGTTATCACACAAGAGAATGGTATCAAAATTGCCTTACCGGCTGTCTGTCCAGACCTTGGCCTGTCAAATTTTTCAGTGTGGGTTCAGTGTTGAATCTCTCTACCATCTGCCTTAATTATACAAATCACTACAGGTGCAAACCCACGTTCTTACCTGCAATACCACTAACCACCATTATTGCAGATTTAGCTCCTAGCAGTCACGTGACATGGAAGTTTGGCTTTACAGTACTCAAGTACTCAAGTAAAGGTAGCACAACGTCAATTTGTTTTTACTCAAGTAGAAGTGAAGAATAACTGTCCCAACAAATTACCTATACAAAAGTAAAAAAGTATTTAAAAAAAATGCTACTTGCCTATTGAGCAGGATTGCTTACAACGGTTGTATTTTTGCTTTCATCCAGTAGGGAGGAGAAGTGGGAAACTTAATTGATGCTTTAAGATACAGTAACATAATATAAAGGTTTGTTATATCTGCCTAAAATTTTTCAAGTGAATTAAACTAGATAAATTCAGAAATTAATATTTTACAAATTGTCATTTTTTTCCCATTACTTTCCCTTAACCATAAAGTCATTGGCAAGTTAAATATTTGTTTTGTAAAAATAGCTCCTTTTCCTGCCTTTTTATTAACCAGTGTAAATGGATATGATGGCATTCATTTCAGGCTGCAGTATGTTCCAAGGCCATTTTAATGGTCAATAGCCTGTGATAACCAACCTTATTATGTCTGATGCTGCCAGGTTGTCACCACCTGTCAAGTACCGCCACTGTCAGTAGCTAATGTAACCTCAACAAAAGACAGATTTCATGCTAAGGCTATAAATCCTTGGGGGTAGATTAAATAAGTGTGTGTGTGTCTTTACATGTGGCTGTGTGAGTGTCACCATTTCCCCACAATCGGTGTCAATTTAGAGAGTCCTTACTTCAATGAGTGTCTTAGTAAAAGCATCACTTTTTAATTCAGATTATTACTAAATCAGATAGATGTAAAAGAACTCTGATGTACTTAGAAATAATAACACTTGATGCACCATATGTAAATCAAAAGAAAATTGAGCAGATAGCTGGATGGAAGGATTTGTCTGTCTTTCTCCCCCCTTTTTTGTGTGTGTGTGTTCCAAATTTACCACAATTAAAATATCTGACAGTATGAGATATAGCTTCATCATATTATAACAAATTGGTGTAAATTTAAAGTCAGTTTACAGAAATTCATTACACCATCATAGTTTGATTAGTACCCCATAGATAACATTATTCTATATGCAGCATTTTGTGATATTTGGAAGGAAAGAAAAAAAGAGAGTGTTTTGACTGCCATTAACAATACTAAGCTTTCCATCAGCTTACTTTAAAATAAGAAGTTATTTCACAGGTTGTTGTTTTTTTTAATTGAATTTTCAACATTGGATCATCTTCAATTCAATATGTTAAATAGTAAAACTGATAAAATCAAACCAGAATAATTATTCACTGAACATATAACATGCAAGATAGTTTAAAATTCATGAACTGTTTGTTAAAATCCCAGAAATTAACAACATAATCAAAGCAGGAAAACCAAACAACAGGCAAGAACAAGACTTTCAACACCCAGACCATTCAAACCTTAATTGCAATACTTTACACTAATTTGATTCCTAAAAAAGCACAGTTTGTGATTTTATGCACTTTTTTATATATAAATGAAACTAGGGAATTTGAGTTTTTCAAAAACTATTAATATCTTATATCGATCTAATATGATTTCATTTTTTCCCTGAAATGGCCATCACTTCTCTAACAGCATCAATGATTATTATAAAACCTATAAATCAATCAATAAAGAACAAAGCATCATTAGCACTTTTATTATAAAAACTTGGTATTTAAAGTTTACTTTTCATGCTTTTATGGCTTTAACTCTTGAACTTTAACATCATAAACCTTATGGCATTTAATGTTTTTTAATGGACTAGAGAAGCCAGTTTGTGGATGTGTGACTGAACTAGACACTGTTTTGAAAAAGGATAAAGGAATTTTCCACTTGACTGAATTATGAAGTCTGAACAAAAAAGAGCAATTAAGCAGTCTGCATCCATAACTTGACTTTTTTCAACTTTTTTCTTTATTCATAAAATGCTCTGACTAAATGCATGATATATCTCTGTTGGTGCAGATTGACAGTATTCTGTTCTTTTTTATGCTTATGTATTCCGGTTAAACTTTTAACATCTTGGACAACCTTCTGTACCTTTTCTAGTATAGCCTGTCTAATAATAGTTGACTATGCTATTAAAAATTGAATCCTGAGAGCCAAATTTCCAAGCCCAGGGAATATTTTACTCTTTGTTGGCTGGTTCAATGATCAGCCAAATGCTGTATTGAATTCAATGTTTGTTCAGGTGATATTTGAATTTGAAATGCATAAACTTGTTTTGATTAATAGGTTACCAATGTTTAGATGTATTCCTGGGGGTTTTCTGGGATCACAACATTTTATCGGTACGGAAGCACTTCAAAGGGAGTCTAATTAATTGCGATAGCATAATAAAAAACATCTATTACTATCTTTGAGTACAAAATTATCTGGGTATCAGGCCTTAAATATATTGGAAAAAATTGTGCAAAGAAAAACACGGAAGAGGTGTAGGAGAAGGTTTGATACAATTTGACCTTCACGCTGCTTTTTCGATCGGCCTGCAATTGCCCAGCAGACGTGAATCTGATCTAAACATCAATAAATATAACATGGTTAAAGCAAAGGTAGGGAAACAAATACAGTAAAAGGCAGATGCTTCTGAAAAAAAAAAAAAAAAAAACTTTCAACCAATGAATATAATAAACTGAACTTGGGTAAATGTTTCGGTATCAAATTTGAATGTAGGTAATTTACTTTAAATCCATCTTCAAATTTCAACTGAATGTATCATATATCCACACATATTACCATACATAAACCTGTATGTTCTTTTTTTAACAGAATACCTTTAGTTGGCCTTTGTTTTGATATATATATATATATATATATAATATATATATATATATATATATATATATATATATATATATAAAATAAATAAAATAGTAATATTAAAGTTAAACAATTTTTTATATTCAACCTAATTTAGATGTATATGTCCTGCCATATCGGCTGAGATCTTTTGTTTATCAGTACCGGTCGCTAATGCAATTCAAGTCTTTATCTTTGTTTTGCTGGTACTAATAGAACTAAACATTTAAGGTATTTATATTATCAGTCTCAAACAACTCCAACAGATGTCTGAAAAGAAAATATTGATCTGATTATTTCTAGAAACCATCTTGTGCCTTAAGCCAAGATAACCTCTGAAACTCATGTTATAACGTTTCAACAACATGGCTATAGCCACCATCCAAAATTGGTCCTGTAATTTGATGAGATTCTCTGCAGCACACCTTCAACGCAGCTGAATATTTCCCATGCTGCTTATGTGGTAAATGCAAGGTACCCAACAAATGGTCTGTCAATACTTACAGGGTAGTTTCAAGCTACTTATGGTACAGGGTATTAAGGGAAGAATACCCTCAATACCCTGCTATAGAGAACCAGGTTCTATAAGGTACTTGTTCCCTATAGCAGTGTTTATCAACCCTGGTCCTCAAGGCACACTGCCCTACATGTTTTGAGGTTTTTCACTGCTTCAACACACCTGATTTCAATTGATCACCAATTAACAAGTATTTGCTGAACTGCAGTCATCTGAACGACGAGTGCTTAAGCAGGGAAAAACCCTGCATAGAGTCTTGGCTATAATCTGTTGTTTGTTATCCAGTATACTGCATTTAGATAGAACCTACAGGGTATCTACTGGATAATCTTTCTATAGTCAAAAAAGGGAATTACAGGTGCTCCTTTAAGGTTACGTATATGACATACTTCATCATACATGATGATCGTACATATCATACATACATTGTAAATATGTCATTTCCCCAAACAAAGTCTTTCTTGCAAAGATGGCCAAACCAGTTGAACTCCTCAATGTTCGTCTTTGCGATGTTTGCAATTCTATGCACAGGGATACGCTTAAGAGACCTTGATGAACAAGCTGAATGGAAAATAGAAGCGAAAAGAAAGGAGAGTGAATCAATGTGTGCACTCACGGTTTTCCCTGTCCCACCCCCCTCCAGGCTTTCCGGAACGCGACCTTACATTCTAAACGCAAACTACCTACTGCAAAATGTCTAGTCTTGTTACTAGGGCAACAGGCAATAATAAACCGGTAAAAGTTAGCCGGACAGGATCTGGAAGTTTGTCTTTTTTACTTTAGAATCTGAAAACAAAGACCCAAAATTTACTTGGGGCTTGAATGTTACCCAAAATATTAAGAATGTTCTGTGTATTCTTACATAATGACAGTTACTGTGTGCTATTTCTTCATGACATAGTCATAAATCTGATTTTGTGACTCTGTATGATACTAAGTCAGGTCAAATGAACTGATATTAAAGTCCTACATCATGTGTTGCCATGGAAACGGCCATCTGTACCCTGGACGTCCTGACATTTTATAAGATTGAGCCTTCTATATCATCCAAAGACGCCTGGAAGTCTACAGTCCTCATTCTGAAGAAAAGTTTTCTGAAATATCGATAGTATTGAGGATTACTTAAACTATAAAAGACTGTCAGTTGTTGGGAAGCAGGTCAGTTTTGCACGGTTCCATGTAATTCTGTTACCTTTGTTGGATCAAACAAGTCTATGTTAAAACCTCCACTAATCTGAAGGAATCGGTCTCATCCCTTTATTTATAAATATTTTTTTCCGATGACACACGCATCTAAATGCTGCAGGATGGTAGCTCTCAAGGACTGGACTTGGGCACCCACCCTTCAATACTTCTAGTTGTATTGTTAATTTATATAGAATGCCAGGCACTTCTTTTTCTATAGTCATTGAATGGCTGAAACAATACCTACAAATAAAAAAAGTGTTTTCATTCAGTTCTGCGGAGCAGTGCATCACATTAATAGCATCGCACAACATTCATAACAGAATGAATCAGCATTTTGCTGCAGGACATCAGAATTTAAGAGACTGAATGACTCTTTCAAGTAAAGCAACCCTCTTGTTTGGTGTCACAGCAGGGCAAATGAACTGAGCCAGGGTTTATTTTTTTTAAGTATCGACTGTATGTCTTCAACAATTTATGACCATGGTTGGTTAGGGTAATGCTGAGGATGCATTCTCTCCTGTGATTTCCAGGAATGATCAGTCTCTGTAGGTGCTGTTGTTTCCCTAATCTGGCTAATCACAGCCCCATCGCTTTTATGTACCTAAGGGGGAATGAAAAAGAACCTTCGACAAAGTGAAACAAAATAGGTACTTAGGGATGGTTTCCCTATAGTTTTAGTTGCTCTCCTACAACTTTCATCTGTCTAAGCTCTCCTGAGTTTTCTTTTGTTTCAAACGCGAGAAAAGAATAAGAAACCATGTATTTTTTTTATTTTTCTAGTCTCTGTGGTATACTTATTTCACAGTTGCTAATCCATTTCCATTACCCTTTTGTAAATTTGCAGCTTGCCTCTGTGGGGACTTCTTTAATTGATCAACAGGCAAGCTTTTGGCAATGTAATTTGTGCTGACCTATTGTTTATTTTGCTAATGAAAGCTGCAGCCATAAGCCTAACATGATAAAAGGGGGGAAAGGCTATCTTGTTAAGTTACCAGAGCAGCTAAGAAGCTTAAATAATTTGCACGCTTGACCAAATTAGATGACTGCATAACTTAATATTCTGCAGATGAATTATTTTTCACCTCATAGTGCCTGGTTAAAAAAGCAAGTTTTAAATAGAGAGGAGAGAATGTGGTAATGTGAAGATTTATACCACATATGGAGAGGGTACTGTATCAACCACATTAGATCGGGATCAAATCAGTGGAAATGTCACCAAACTGCAATGGACGAGGGTTGTGTGGGTGTGTTTTGAATATTAATTTAATTTGGCATTCTTTTGGTTGGAGGGAGTGTCTCTTTTCCAACACTACAGTTGAACATGCTTGAGGGAAACTTAACCGACACAGGAAGTTCTCTATGGGCTTGTCTTAATTAGAGTTCAGAATCTCATACTTATTCCCTTCTAGCTAAAGCCTGGTTCACACGGCAGGATTTTAAAATTGACGCAAGAGTTTAAAACCACGCACCAGGCAATAGAAATTGTGGTTATTCTTGTTTTGGACCTACAGTGTTTGGTTTTAAAAACAACTATTCAAAGCTCAGAAAGGAAAACATTTCAAAACCTCATGATATAAAAGATAATTAAAGTCGAAGGAGTAAATAAATATGGTCATTGAGGATTAAGCATTGGCAGAAGTTTATGGACTGGTTAAGGTGAAAAAAAAATAAATCTTGCCATTGTATTGGATAAAGAAGTGAACACGTAAGAGCAGGGGCAGTACTTTCTATACAATGAAAAAAGGTAAATAGTTTTTTTTATTTTTTTTCAAAGCAAAACATCGTTATTCGCTTTGCTCTGACTAATCTCTGTTTTTATGCATTTGTGGACTGCAGTCAAGTGAGTCAACATTTGCAAATAATTATAGATGCTTCCAAGCGTACCACTGCCTGTCACCTCTTTTTACGATTGGCTGCACATCACAATCAATTGGCTACATGCACGTTTGTCCTGCAAAAAAATCAAACACGCTGTGATATCAGGCCAAGACAATCCAACATGTTGAATATATCCAACATGAAATATATTTGTGATCAGAGCGGTCCAGATGTCCTTTCGAGGTGACCAGACCACTCTTAACACACCACAAATGGTAGGAATATTGGATTATTTTAACAGCCATCCTAATAATCAGTTGCGTCGGAAGGGGAGAATCAGGGTACTGGCCCTGATACTGGTTTTGGGCCACTGATACAGTTCTAATGTTCTTGTATTGGTATCAGCTAGATTATTATTATAATGATAATTTCACACAAAATGTTTATTTTTCACCTTTAATTTTGGATTTTCAGGTTATTTCTATTAATATTTTATTTTTTATGTAATTCATCTTTATTTTTTGTAACAAAGAGAGAAGAAAATAAAACCTTCTAGTTCATTGCATTTTTTTCTGTAGTAAAAGTATCGGTATCGGCAAATACTCAGATCCCAGTATCGGTATCGTATCAGTTTGGAAAAAAGTGTTACCATTGCATGCCTACCAGAAATCCTTTCATAGATAGCAGGCGTAACAGTCATGGTAGTCATTGTTTTTGAAAGTAACATCACTTTCTTAGGTTTAAGAAACTGTAGTGTCAAAAAAATCCTTGTGACATGACACCCACACCACAAGGGTTCATCATATGCACAGTGTGCAAGGGCTTAATTTCAAGTCAGGGCACTATAAGGACCAACACTATCCAAACAGAAATTGGGTAATTATTGTAACAATCTTGTGCCATGTATTTAAAAGTTCTGTAATGGGACTTTGCAGGTTTCTTGCAAAAACTTGACTTCACACTAACATTTTCTTACTGTTACAGGAAGATGATGATTATTTGTATCAATTGATGAAGGTATGATTATTTGTTATTACATGTTTGGAAAGAAAACAGAGTGGTGAAGTCTTGCCAGTTTTTAAGATTCAATAAATTAGATTTAATATTTTTCACTTTTCAGACATTGATGTTTCTTTAGCAGATCACCCAATAATTTTAAGCAAATCTTTACATACTTTTCCATCTCCAAGCATCTTTTTAAATTAAGTAGATTTTGATATTCTGAACGACATTTGGAACTTTTGATGTATTTTAAATGCATTATTAAGGTAATTTACAATATTTGTTACCTTTATTCATAAGTAAACGCAACATTTTATCACTTTAAACTTGCTTGCACAAAATATTTTTTTTTTAAAGTTACAGCTCTCGGAACAAATTAGCAACAAAAAAACATATTTGTACTGACAATACTGGCACCTACCAATAAGATATGCATTCTGACATTACTTCACAGGCTCCTATGGAGGCTACTACCAACTACAAGCTGAGTGAGCCTGACTTATGGTCCTAAGGGCGATACTGACTTTGGGGGCACATGTTTTTCACTGTGCATGTTATTCATTTTACTAATTATGCTTTTCTTTGTCTTTTCTCATCTGTCCTCCAGACTGTGACCTATAAAATGATGGGGGTTTGGAACCATCAAGGGTATTTGCTTAGTCCCAGAGGAGTTAGTAAGAAGAGGGAGGTGTTTGAAAGATGAGTTTCAGGCCAGGAAAATGGCAGCATATGTAGAATAAATAACAGAATTGTCTGCAGCTTACTTTTCAAGCTGCGTTAGTTTGCTCATCTTGAAAAAAATATAATGCCCAACAGATCAACACAACCACATGGTTGTATATATAGCTGTCCGGATAGTCCTAATGGGCACTAAAAATTTTTAATATAGAACTACAGTAAACTTTATTTGAAACTTTATTATACAAAATTTTTTCATTGTTGGTCAACATACTGAAATGCTAGATTATATACAGTGTTTGGGAGTAACAGAATACATGTACCGGCATTACTCATTTAGAATACTAATTATGAGTAACTATTCTGTTACAGTTACTATTTTTAAACATGGTATTCAGAATACAGTTACTTTCATAATACTATTGGAATACTTGTTTATTTTTCCACTTTCCACCTGAAAGATGAATATATACATTTTGGGAAATGTTTGTCTCCTCGTTGTGTAGACTATTCCATAGTACCCCTAAACAGCATGTCACCGAAACCAGATATCCTATGGCCGAAACACTCCCAATTATCAAACACCAGCGTTAACCTGAGTGGCCAGATATGGATTCAGACCCGTAGGGGAGGTGTTGGAGTCACAACAACAGCCAAATTAACCTACTAGCAGTGAAGGAAATGATACATTCACATCCTGGAAATTCAAGCAAATTTTCACTCTAGAAAAAGAGCCGGGGCAAAACCTGATGTGTAATCTTTGTCTGACTGTTAACAACCTACTAGCAGCGTCCAACAGTTTTGTGCCTAAACTCGCTCACTTTTGGTATGATGACTGTTATTATGGACGGACTCATTCTGGTGTTTGTGAATAGTGCTCTCTTGCAGTTATTTTTTTTCAAGTGATGCCAGATTTCATTCAGCATTCCTGAAAAAAGTCATGGTGGTTAAAAGGGGGGAAAAGATCCAATCTGGCAACACTAGTCATCAAGTCGCACCGTGTAGGCTTCTGATGTCAAACTGCGAAGTATGCAGGCAAACTGTTGTAGCAGCTGTAAGCCGGCATCAATGAATGAAGCGGCATATTCGTATAACAACCTAAGCAATTTTTGGAAAAGATTGTGGCGATCCAGGTGGGAAAAATCATATATTTTTGTCTAAACTTTGCTGGCGGGTCTCAAGAAGCTACTCCGCTCATCAACAATTTCAAAAGCAAATTTGAAACACAAAGCATCCGGCTGGCCAGCCTTTCAGGGTATGTGCCAGTCACTACAAAAATTAAGACACGATGCAACGATGTACAAAAACAAAACAAAATCCTCTACCACTCAAAACCAGATAACGTAGTGAGGTAGCAGCAGCTCTATTGTCTTCATCTCCCAGCAGTGTTGGTACAGTGTTGATGTTGGTTGTATCTGACATGACATTAGCTTGATTATATGTTGTTATGATGGGTTTCCCAAAAATTATGGTTACAAGGATAAAAGCTTTCTATTTGGAGTGCAATTAATGCCAGTTAACAATACTTTGCATATTTATAGCAGAAAGTTGCCTAATAACCTAAATAACCTAATTGGCTGTGGTTCCAAAACAGCAAAACATCATTTCAAATGACGAAATATAACACTGAATAAAACGTAAACAAATATTACTGCTAAAAACAAGTTTGTTTGTTTGGTTTTTGGTCATTGAGATGTAGCAGTGTTGTGCCAAAAATAATTAAATGGTTTTATTTTTTTTCCCAATCAGTACCTTATGTTTAGCATTAATATGCCCTCTGTTTTCCTGCGGGAGTAGCTGGCAGCACATTTTGTGACATTTAATAGACTTAAATGCGGTTTTTAAGCGAAAGTATTCCAAATATTTAGAATACAGTACCAGAATTTAGCAAAGTAACGGAATATGTTACAAAATATATTTTAAAGTCGGTATTCAGTATTCTGAAACTAAATACATTTATAAAATATTCTCCCCAACACTGATTCTATGATAGGCCATCCATCCAATCCAGCTTCGGCTCAGGAAGTTGAACCTTGTCCTGTAACCAGACAGTTGCTTATTCAAGCCCTAGTGCTGTTTACCTCTGTCGTTATGCCCTTGGGCAAAATCCAGTACTTTAACCACCTTTTATACTGGTGTTTTTTTGTGTTCGGCAGCCTCCCTTCTTTCTGTGTGCCCCGACGCAGCTGTGGCAACTGGGTAGCTTAAGATCACCAGATCACTAATGTATGAATGTGTGTAAGAATAGTTAGATGGCTGAACATAGTCTAAAGCGCTTTGTAGTTCTCAGGACTAGCTAAAGCACTACACAAGTACAGGATATTTTACTTTTTTTATTTATCTTTTTCAACAGAGTGTGGTTTGTGAAAGGTTCAAGAACATTGGAGGGAACATTCTGGTATCCATTAGTGGGTGATAAATGTCAGTGGAGGAGGCGAGGCACCAGAGTCTATAGAGCTGAACTGACAAAGGAGAGTACATTTAAAATGTAAAATCAGGATATGAAAAATGTACCTAGACATATTTAATTAGCCTAATATCTAACATGACTAACATACCTGAATTTATTTTGAAAACTCCTTGAATTTAGGCCATGTACACATCTAGCAGGGGTTTAAAAAGAAAGAATATCCTCACAACTTAATAAATAAAAATATAAATAATATAAATAAATAAATAAAAATAATAATAAAAAATAGTCTACACCTAACCACATAAGTCCATTAAGGAAATTACTAGACATGCCAAACCTGTGGGGGGCAGTAGTTCTCCGAAATCCAATCAACTCAATCACATTTTTTTGAGCTTGTGAATACAAACAAGCAAAAACTATGCTAATACAGCTCTAAAGGAATAAATGTTTTTTCTGAATGTAAATAAAAGTCATACAATTGATATTCGAGCTTATTTTTTGCGGGCAGTGATGTTGCATGATCTAATACTTTAGTTATTTCTTTCCACAACCAAATGCTTAAAACAGAAAATGCAAATCTTTACTTAGGTCAGATTTGTTTTTTAGAAATAATTGTTTTTTTGATAGATAGAAATAATTTGATTTTTTCTGAAATGCTTGATTGATGATTTGACAGATTCCTGATACCCTGGAGAATGAGAATAGTTTTTTGCTGCAGATGGAAATGGAGAGAATAACCTGTGTATCTACGTTCATCAGTACTAGGCATCATCAATATAGATTAAAAGAAAACTACTCAGCGGGGGACCAGAGATGTCACCTTGATGATGAAAGGCAGACAAGCAGTGACTTGTCAGTGAGGGGGAGTGTTCACTTCCTGCCTCCAGACTTCATTAAAAGAAGATTCATGAGGCTTAGCCCGGAAGACCACTCACTGACAGGAAAAGGGCGATTGGACATTTGCTCAACAGAGTATGTGCTGGCGCATGTGGACATCGTGCTGCCCATCAGTGCATGTTTTTTAGGAATATTTCACTCAGTGCATTACTTTTTTGTGCTTTACTCCAATAATTTATTAGAAATATGTTACCTTCTGTCTTCACAGCTTCGCACTAATGGTTTAAAATAATAGATGTGGTCATTTAGTAAGGAAAGCAGGGTAAAATAAAATAAAAAATCATCAATTATTTTGCCTTGCCCTAGATTAATTTCAATAGTGGAAGTAGAAACATAAAAAAAAAAAAAAAAAATATATATATATATATATATATATTTCTTCCTGAACTAGATATGGTAAGTCAAAGCAACACTGAAAGCCGTAAAAGCTAATCCACTTAAAAACAGACGGCACTCTGGGAAGCACCACTGACATCTGTCACAGATGCACAACCATCGGCTACATTTATTAATGGACATTTTTCCGGCTCCCTCAATTCCATGGTGGTCTTCCATATGCATGCATCCACAGAACTCACTGCCCCAATTTGAGCCCACAGATAGATGTACACTTACTACTATTTCCGTACCGTTCAATGGCGAGTCCGTGCTGCGTCTTTGTCGCTACACGTCTACTCAGGGGAGATTTTAAACCGTAAAGTTTTATAAAATTTTGATGTGATCTGGAGCTGGAATACACATTTTAAATGTGTCACACAGGTTGAATAGTCACAGAATTGATTTTTAAGATAAAAGAACAAAAATATCAGCCAATATTATTGATGAAGACCCGGTGAACCAGTTTGAAAACTCAATATTTTGCATCTTGTTTGACTTTGGGAAAAGTTAAGAAGCACGTTTTATAGAGTCAGAGATAAATGGATTAACTGAGATAATTTGTAGATGAACTGATACACGATGTAAACACTAATTTAGTCCTAAAAAAGAAAATGTTGGCTTTTGCCTGGAATGACTTATCAGGAGGAGAGTTTTAAGGAAGAAATGATGGAAGGAAGGTAATAGCGCAAAGCGAGTTGAAATTGCTTAACCTTCAACAGCTCCACTTAGTCCACTCGTTGCACAGTTCATTCAAGGGTTGCTGGCAAGCTCTCAGAGCTAGTTGACATTTGATGAAGATGTGGGGCTTTTTCCAGCTCCTGGTTCCACATTAGCATGAAGTGAGTTAATCTCCCAGAGTTTAGGATGCAGAGAGCCAGCAGTTTTCATTGCACTGCTCACCTAGATTATACCAATTTTTATTTTTTGCATGGATCAGACAGCCTAGTGGCTCATTGGACATCATAACATGTTGAGAAACTGTCTAAAACACTGATATTGTGTGAAGTGCTGATTTTAGCAAATAAATATTCATCATTTTAGAAGGAGCTCTGCTCATTCCCTATGTCTTCAGATGGAATCTCAGGGGGGAGTTGACAAGCTGGATGGCTAATTTCCTGACTGGAAAGCCTGACAGTGTCAGAATCATTCCATCACACCCTCCCTGCAGAGCGGTGCACTAACATCTTAATTTATGTTTGGTAATACGGGATCTGGCTAAATTTATCACATGTAAACAACTCAGTGGGTTCAACTTGGGAGCTGTCCTCGCAGTAAAGTATATGTTCCGTAGGGTTGTTTTACTGTGGCGTTGTGACCTTGTTGAAACAACATCCTGCAAATTTCTGGTTTTGTCTTTAGTCTATTGGGTCAGCTTAAAATTTCTATAAATCTGAACCTTTTTATGCACTTTAACCGAATTCCACAATTATTTTTTTATATATTTAGAGCCAACAGTAAAATAGTGATCACTTTTATCCCCCAAATTTGTTAAACAAGCCAGGGTGCTAAACTCTGTTGATGGTAAAAAAATAAAATAAAATAAAAAGTTGCATTGTGAAATTAGAGTAAAATAGACAAGTCAAAATGTTAAAATCATCTTCAATACTAACACTTCAAAAAATTTTAATGAAAAAATAAATAAATCAATTAAGAACAATAGCTGCTTTCCAGTTTATGGTAGTGAAGACTTTGCATTACCACAATATGTTTTGGCACTCATTCTGAATATGATATGTTTTTGGCTGTAAATCCATCATGTCCAGACCATCACAAAAAACAATATTAGTGGAAGACATAAATAATCTTACATAAGAAACCAACTAAACGAGAAAAGTACTTTGTAAACGTTCGTAATTTGTATTTATAAGGACATTTTCCACTGTCTGAAGTTCAGTATAATTTGACCGGAACGTCCTGATACCTGTGTGATGGCCATCTTTAGCAGTCCTTAAAAGGGGCGATTCTGCATGGAGACACGGAGGGTAAGAGACGCGAGCAAAGGGATTACCCCATCGGAAAAACATCTGGTTAAATTACCCTGATCTCCCGATATTGGAAACACCTAAAAAAACTATTCTCACCATTGCATAATAAAGTGCATTCATGTAACTATACGTATTCCACAGCAATTCCATAAAAAAAAAAATGAATTCATTGAGTGTTAAGACGTCCTATAGAATAATTTCAAGATCTTACATTTAAAAAAAACTGCACTCTTACCCGTTCCATATACAAAAATACATGTTCTTCAAGTCACTTTTTAGATCCTGAAGGTCATTTGAAACACCAAAAGAAATATCCCCAACTTGACTTCAACAAACCATCCAAATACTTGACTTATCTTGCTGTCAAAGACTGGATTTTGAGACATAATCTTTTTCTCACATAATCAGGCATGATCATAAGTCAGGTAATGTTAGTAATTTGAAAATCTGAATGTTGTCCCCGTAATTTACTCTAGTGACTGGTTATCATAGTAAAGTTCTGCACTGTATGGATATAGTTATATGTAAGATTTTCTAATAACATGGCATTCTCCATTTGAAAGGATACAATTAATTTATTAGCTGGGGATATTCACAGACTGCAAACTAATAATTGTTTTTTAAGGATCCATGTCTTGACCTCTGTATTAAACAAATTTAGACTGTGTAAGAACGTAAATGAATTTAATGTTCTTAAATGTTCCTCCGGCATTGTCAGCATCTCTAGTTTGAATGAAATTATAATGACACACCAAGTTTGAGATTACAGGTTTGAACTTGAAAAATAATTTATACGATACCTTTGCAACAACAAAAAGCTACCAACACAAACAGCTTTAAAGATTAAGATATAATACTTATTATTATAGTATGTTAAGTTGCAGACATCTAAACAATAACATGGACATATTGATTGCATGTAACTATAGAAGCAAAAAAACATGTCTGAGCTAATGACAGCGTCACCGCATGTGTTACAGGGTGATTTGTTCCATGACTGGCATCACCCTTTATTTACTGGTTGGAAAGATACAGCTGGAACAGAAATCATTTTCTAAGCGTCGTCAGGCAGTTGCAGTTTCTTCAGAGATAAAAAATCAGTGTTGCATTAATCAGTACAATGGTAACATAGATTTAAATGACTGGAGCTCTCTTCTAAAATTGAAATATTTATTTAGGTATGCAAACATAGTCCAAAAGGGTTATTTGAACAAGCTCTTATTTTTTTTTTTTTTATTCAAAATGGAAAGAGGACTTGGAAATTTACATCAAAAGCATTCTGTTGATGTTTTCTTTCTGCTTTCTGGTTACCATTTCTCTGACCCTTGTGAACACGAAGGGCTACAAATGTGCTTTCCTGTTTGGTCCTCTGCAGAATGCAGAGACTGTGTGCACGGAACACACTCTTGGAGGTGATCCAATCTTAGATGTAAAGCTAAATGCCTGAGGGGAAGCCAGTGAATATTCCACAGGAAAATATGATATGATCAAAGAGTTCATTCAGCATGCCTGTGAAATATGAGCACAGCAAGTTTAAAGGCACCAGGTCAGCTAACAGCCGCAGTGTCTTTATGTACTATACCATGTCTACTCGGTGTCCTTGATTTTATAATGAGACATTTTGGTTATATAAATATATTCATAGCTTGTGGGTGGACCTCATTATTGACATTGCAGGCAATGAAAATGACTGGAGCTCCAGCGTCACAGAAATAAGGAAGACATGTAGAATGTTGAAACAGATTATATGACATTAGGCTGCTTGAACAGATATTGTACGACATGTCTGCCCAAGTGAACCTTTTAAATCTGCTTCTCCGAATGCTTCTGTCCAGATTTGTACCAATAGGATGTTTATTTTTAGTACTAATGTATGTGTATTTTATAATAATATGTCTGCAGAGCAAAGAGCTACACAAGTACTAAAAGAACAAGTAGAACAAATACACATTTATTGAGGGGCAAGATCTCAAGATGAAGCATAATGCATCTAAAAAATAAATGGTTGTATGTATAGTGAAGGTCATTGGTATTTTTTTGTGAAAAAAAAGCAGGAATTCCACAATAAACTGTCCTACTCTGAGTTCCATTAATTCCCACTCTATAGTTTCCTTCTTGCAAATGGGCAGACTTGCTCCAAAGTCATGACCATATATTTCCTTACAAGAGACAGTCTTATTAAATTGAAAACATATTAAGCCTAAAGACCAAAATCATCCGAAAACTACGAAACGTACATCTAATACTATCAACCATGTTATTCAGTTGAAAGCAGACACATTTTGTAAAGCACTCTTTTAACACAAAAATTAAATTGACAATCAAAACATTAAAAAGGCCATACCAAATATGGATGAGGACATTTCTCGCTTGAGTCTCCTGTCTAATAAATACAAAATAGTTTTGTGGCAATAAATACCTTCCTAATTGTAGTGATGGTTGGTAATATAAAAAATAATGGTGTTATTTGTACTTTTCTCTTTACATGGGGATGTGTAGTGAAGAAAACAAATTGAAAATGATAAATTTCTTCTCTTGCACCAAACATTGTTTCTTCATTTTAAATAGTTGCCAAAAGATATTGAAAGTATTCAGTTGAAGGGAAAGAAAACACTTAAGGCTAAGGGACAAGAACAAAGCAATTCATTCCACAAGAATGGTACGAGTATAGCCATTCCAGGACTGTTTTTCTTTCTTTATTTTTGTTTATACCGATCTCAATATTAAATCAATATCCACATTCTCCAAATGGTCACACTGCAGATTCCCTATGATAAATAAATGTAGTCAAAACCTGTTTTTCTCTTGTTCTCCACCAAATGAATGAGATATTAGATGTTGGGTACTGTAGAGGTTAATCTTAAAGTTCTTTTGGTTCCTTTAGTCCTTAATCTTTAACCTCTTCTATAAAGAATGAATGGCACAGCTGTTTTACGCGCTTAACAACATTAGACATGGTCACACACGGTAAAACGACCGTGTAGCTCTGCCGTCCATCTTTATTAAAACAAAGAGTCAGGAAAAAGAGACCTCTTCAGGTAAAAACATGAACAACTCGAGATATGCGCCCTCTACTGCTCACACATTGTAAATACATCAGTTTCTTACTGAAATTGCCAAGACTATTAATGAACACAAAAAAGTCATTATTTAGACAAACAAATTTGACTGTAGTCAAAAGAACACAAATACCTTAAACCTTAAATCACTTACAGGTACTTTGGATTCCCTCCCAACTACCTCAGAGATCGAAGTAACTTTAGGCCAAATAATATTTTGTTGTGAGAACACTTAGATAGTATCTTCAGAACAATTTTAGATTGTTATTTTGCTGTGATGTAGTTAAACTCTGGCAAACAAAACACAACTATCAACTATAGAAAAGTTAGATTTTCAGTCGTTTCCATTCACCAGTGTCATCTTACCCTGCTCTGTCATACAAGTAAGAAAATATGTCTACATACAGTAAATGCAGCTGGAAACGTGGTTGTTTAAAATGCAGTTTGTCTTAAATTGGAGGTTCTCTGATGTTGTGAATTACAATTGGACCACATTAGCAACAGGGAACCTTTAAATTCAAAGCCAAGTGACAGTTTACTAGGTTTCCAAATTACGTTTTTTACACCTAATTGCTCCTGTTGACTGGAAATGTCAGCATAGAAATTTTAGTTGTATAAACTAACATTGTTGTTTTGTTATCATTACTTTAACCCAGGATGCTCATTGTATCATGTATTAATGCAACAGTCTACCACCATCATTCTTAATATTTCAGCTGCTTTACTGGTTACCTTGTGCTCATTTATTTATTTATTGTCATGTTTTTTTTGTTATGTTTTCTACTTTGGACAAACACATAAATAAAACCGTTTTGACCTACTGGCCCAGACACTATGAAATATGTCCTTTATGGGGAGATATATTTTCCACATCAAACCAAAGCAGATTTTAGCGTCCAATTAAGTGTCTGATGTTCTGAAATTTGTCAATCTTTCACTCTTTAAGTAAAATGTGCTGTGCATATACAATGTAACATATTCAGTAAATAAAGAGGACAGATTCGTTTTCATTTTATTTTTGTCCACATTTTTATGAGAACAAATCTTTTGGTGATTGAAACAAAAACAAGAATTTATTTACAAATTATAGACAAAAAATAAATAAAAACAATTCTACCTAGGGAATAATCTTTAGCCACTTTAAGAATGTTATCTTTGTGTTATGATATGTTTTTGTGTAGTGGCAGTTCAGATATGTTGCTGGAAGTTCTGTTTGGCCTTTTCCAAAGGAGGTCAAAAATATGCTTTCAAGAATTATATCCAGAGTCGTCAGGTCTGGGCCCTAAAAGCTAAAATGCCACTTGGAACCACTATGGAGGAGAAGTATGGGACGGCATTTTTCATACCGTAAGCGTCTTACTCATTGTGGTCCATGCAAGAGCGTGAAGGGCTTTTATAAAGCATTTCAACTCAGCACAGCAACTGACATGCAACTTATGTTAAAAACTTTAAGACACGTTTATTATGCTGTCTCCTGGAGTTCTCAGTGGGCACTGAAGACATCTGAAAAAAGGCCATTGCATCACTGAGGTCAACTTAAATAGACGTATTAAGGCACAACAGAATCCTATTAGGAAATTGAAATTAAAAGTTAATTCAACTTCAAAAATTGAATAACTATATTAGATTCATTCCAGAAGGTGATTTATTTTAAGCCTTTATCTTTGTTGATTTGGATGAACGTGACGACAAGAAACTTAAAGACTACAAAAGACTGAAAAATAAGGTGTGCAATATGGAAATGTTATGTTAGGGCCTATACATTAAGAGGGTAGACCACTGGATCTACAGTTGTCCAGGAGACTGGGATGTAATACCTGTCCAGAAGGATGGCAAGTCACAAAATGTAATTGATAAAAAAATAAAAATGGCTTTCCACAGTCCAATGTAAAGTTAGATGGAAAGGAAAAGTGTTCTCAGTTTTTTTTAAAGAAACTACATATGACCTTATTAGGTCCAAGTTTCAATGTTTAAACCAACTGTAAACAGCTGAAAAATTCAACTCGGTTTACCATATCAACATATAGTTTTCACCACATAACTGCATTAGATGACTGAACAAAAACCTAAGACCAACTCGGGAAAAATAGATTGTATTTAAAAAAAGAAAGGAAATTTCTGTTGATCGTATCCCAGATGGTAATTGTCACAAACCATCTGTTGGGAGAGCCTAATTAAGCCTAAAGAGGGCAACAATATTTAGATTGTAAAATCTAAGCATTTATATTTTAAAATGATCATGTGTAAATATGTTTCTTTTCTTGGATCACCAAATGTCAAGGTTGAAATGCAGAGAGAGAGGGAATGCATGGTTTGAAGAAAAAGTGCTTTTTTCCCTTCACACAAAAGCACAAATGAATCCTGAGTTTTGATTTTCTTTTATCTCCTCTTGCTTTTCATACCCTGTTGCTCTGAATCTCTTCCACACAAATTCACCACAGCTGCGTCTTTTTGTATTCTCAGAGAACCGTTGTTCATCATCCAGATTCCAGCTTCCTCAAGCTGAGTTTTCTGAATTCTCCGCCAGCCGAGCCCAGGCCGAGCAGCTCGTTTCTCAGCTGGAGATGATAACTATCTTTCTGCTCGCCTGGCACATACAGACCCCGAGAACCCGCCCTGAGGCCAAGGGATCGTTATTGATTGCCATGTTTTCTTGATATCGCTTGTTGCTGTTTTACTGTCCACATTCACACAAAAAAAAAGTATGAGAAAGTAAAAAAAAATTAACAGAAGACAACAAACTGTCATGTAGCATTTGGATTAAGCCACTCAACCACAGCAGGGGCCCTGATTATAATACTTCTACAACCGATGTAATCCTTTTCTTAAACATTTGTCGCCATTATAAATTCTTCATTTTTATATACTTTATAATAAATCACAAACGTCAGATATCTTTGTGTAATAGTGGAGTAATGAATAAACAAAGAGCAACCACAAAACAATGACTGATAACGGCTTTTGGGTAAGTGATGCACCAGCAAAACAGACATGCCTTCAACTTCCCCCACTGTGAATTATTTATGGTTGCATTTCTCTGGACACGGTCTCAGGGTGAATATTGCATGCTACTTATTTGCCCCCCTGTAATGGGTTTGACTTAAGTCTGACTCTGCTGTTGTCAACAGGGGCCCCCTTGCCAATTGCAACGCTAACCTCTATCTGCCCCAAAGCGTGAAACTTGTTCCGACGAGGGGAGGGGGAGGTGAGGTCTTATTCTGTTAGCTGTGGATGAAACGCCAAGTGCAACACAGCCTGCTCAGGAACCTGTCGAGGCGAACCATTGTGGAGACTGGTGCTCTACTTTAATGACATCATTTCATGGGCTAAAATGTCTGTGCTGTGATAACCGCAAAAGATCGGAAACCATCTCGATATACCTAACACTCCCTGTACCCTATGTTACTTTTTATATCTAATAAGTGCTCAGAATGTTTATATTGAAAAGGATATAATCTAACCCCTGGACAATCTCATAAAAAACACATCCATCACCTAAATATAGTTTGTTTTGACTGATGAGAGAAAACATTGAAAGCTGCCTGCAGCATCATCTCAATTTTTACAATGTTTTTTTATTTATTTTTTTATGAACCACAAATGCATTAAAGTAGGAATAATATATAGTCTGGAGGAAAGAAAGTGATTTTGCCCTCTGCTCTTGGCTTCTTTTTTAGAAAGGAACTGCTTTGATGAATGTGACCAAGGTTTATAATAAAACAAATAACAAAGAGGAACACTATTCCATGTAGATGGTGAAACTCACATCAGGTCAATAGGAAGACATGGTTGGGAAAGTTCAAAATTATGTGCAAACACATCCTTCCTCACATAATTGTTTTATACATTTCAGCATTTGTATTGAGAGTATTTCTGCCTGGTGGATTTACAGAACAGTATCTATATTTTACACAAAATACATATTTATACAAAAAAAGAGGGGGGGTTTCTTTAAAATACAATTTCCAAAGCCATTAGAAACAAAGATTGTTCCCTTATTTAGCACCATGAACCTACTATTATCAGGGCTTCCATCATTAATTGAGGAGTTCTTCTTCTATAGGCTACAAACAAGCTCAAAAGTGGCATAATGTTTAAGACCGGCACAGTTTGTGATGTGCAGAACTGAATAAATCTTACATTTGTCCTTAAAGCAGGGTGGTGATGATTGTGAGGAAGCATGATTGAAAATGATTGTAAGGAAGAAGAAAAACTCACAATGCGCCTCTTGCATTTTTTCGTTTTAATGGTAGGATCTGCTACAATGGAATTTTCTATTTTTTGTGAAGAGTGACATTTCATTTTAGCAATTCATAATTGCAAAGAATATATACTTTTTTTATAAACCCATGAAAATAAATCCCCTGAGTAGTGCAGCTTTATTCCATAACATTCAGAAACATAAAATGTATCAGAACTAGGGATCCCCCGACCAACATTTTAGGCCTCTGATCCCATTATTATCTTTTAACCTCAAATCCAATCCGATTTTGATTCCCAATCCAATAATTTCTCTTTAGTATTGAGATCTTTAAAACTGAAATACAATTTTGGCAAGTAACTCAACTTAGCTTTTTATAAGGCTAGTTTCATTAATAAACATCTGCATTATTGTTGTAAACCCCATAAAATCAAAACCTTTCAGAGGAAATAAAAGTCAGCTTCAGTTTAATATTTCAGACAAAAGTAAAAAGCAAAACACTTACTTGGTACAATATTATAAAAAAGTGCTATCCAAGATCCACTTACAGCTCATAATTGCGTAACATAGGCTGCCATAAATATTCTAAAATAAGGACTGGTTTGTTTTGCACTTCTTCAAAGGATTGTAACCAGGAGGTATTTTTGTAAATACTGACACAACTGGTCAGCTAATATAGCTGATCTAGGACCGCTAAAAAAATGAAAATATCAGTGCAATCCGAATTTGGGATTGGGACAACCCTTATAAGAACCCTTTAAAACTATTCAAATGTTTTCTACTTTCAAAGACCCTCTCCAAAGAATTCATGACCGCTGATTGGTAATTTATTGCAATATTCAGAAACTTTCAGACAAGTGTCCAAACAAATAATGATTACAAATAACATACATTTGCCATATTAAAAACATTAATTATTTTTTCGTTCTGGTAGAAGTGCTGCACTAGGCTTTGATTTTTTAATTACAAGTTTTATAAGTTCATTCTTTAATGGCTTAAACATACTTTAGTTTTGTGGAATAAAAACTTGCAGCATAAAATCAGTATTCCCTTTTTCTTGGTTCATGTACAGTATGTTTAATAGCCTGGGGGCAGCTGAAAGTGTCAATGTTTTTAAAATCTACCCTATCACACTGCCTTTTTAATTAGATTTTTGAATTTGTGGCTATTTATCTTCAGATTTCATTCAATTTAGTGAGTCTTCATAATTTTAATGCTCTTAAATTCTAGTGTAATGAAATTAGAATTTATACTGTATGTTGACTAATTTACTTACTTTCATTGCTTTCTAAGTGCTGTACCATCCATTGAAACCAAATTTAATAATTTACTTTTATCATGGTTCTGTGAAAATGCATTTGCCCTCATACTGATTTTTTGTTATTTTGTTTGTTTGTTTTTGCTTTCATCTCAAATCTTTCAGGTCCTAATATGCTAAATACTAAAAGCTATTTTTTGTCTATTCTCTTTCATGAATTGTTAATGCTTGACCCCCAGAATCAAGAAAGCAGACAGAATATGGCAACATGAAGTAGACCACAACACCTCAAAAATCAACATAAGTCATTCCCAAACTACGGAAATTCAATAACAGAGTTCTTGACATCAGTCCAAAAAGGGTTATGAAGCCATTCTGAACTCTGGAAAACCACTGTGATAGCCATTATCCTCATTGGAGTAAACAAGAATAGTAATGAACCTCTTTCCTTAAAGTGGAAGAACATCCAACCAACAGCCAGATATGGTAGTGTAATGCTCTGTAGTGGCTTCGCTCCTTCATGATCACAAAACCAATGCACCATGAAAATGCCAAAGGGGAATCTCCGTCCAACAGTTGGTCACGTCCAGTTAAAGTGCGTTTGGGTTAACCAGAAATCCAATATTCCAACATTGGAACTGCTCAGTCAAGGTCTCGATTTAAATTCATTTGGGATGTTGTGTCATGATCTTAGCATTATAAAGTGAAACAATTCTACAAAACAAGTTAGCCAAAACTGATGTAAAATTCATTCAGTTGTTTCAACTTTTACAGTGGTTCAGTCTATGCGATTTTTCAGTGAACTTTGTGCCTACTACTTTAATCCATGCTGGAGATTTCAGATCTACTACATCACTTGCATACTCCTTTTCGCTTGCTACGTAGCAGACGTAGTAGAGGTATTCGGATGCAGCATCTGTTGATAAGCTACCTTGTAGCATTAGCAAACTTGTTTACATTTACTTTTTTGCTTTATGTGTGTCCATGTTTTGTCCATATTTTGCCTTCTCCATCTTTCACCTAGCATTAATGAAAAAGTACAAAAGCCTTACCTGTTTCTATGCCTTCTCTTTGACTTAGTCCATCTATTTTGTTGTGCTGAATTCAGGTCAGGTTGGCAAGTAGAGAGAGAGAGAGCAGAGATATTACTCTCCTTTGAAACATTTTCAGTTCCTATGTGTTTCCAGGCCAAGGAGATATGAAATCCCTCCACTGAGTTCTGGGTCTACCTTGGGTCTACTCCCAGTTGATTGTCTCCAGATCACCTTCAAAGCAGGGTACCCAGGAGACATCCTAATCAGATGCCGAAACCCCTTTGTTGGTTCCCTTCAAAAAAGAAAAGGCAGCAGCATTGGCCTTATTTGAGAATCCCTCTGGATGTTGAAGTTCCTCACATTATCTGTGAGCTTGAGCCTAGCCACAGAGCAAAATCAGTTCAGCTACTGTAGCTGAAATGTAATTCTTCTAGCCAATACACCGAGTTGATTGGAGTCCAAAGGATTGTCACAATCTGCTGGCATGAGAAGAAGGTCTTGTTCAGTAAGTCATAACTTTTTCTGAGGTTCCAAACCAGACCTCCCTATCCCCTCCAGTCTGATATAAATCATAATTAAAACCATTCAAGCAAAAGCATAAAGGCTTATTAACAAAGTTAACGATCCAGAATGAAATGGGATTTCTGCTGCTGCTAGTTACTGTACGATCACTAGAATACTAACGCACATATTTTCTTCTGACATTAGTGACAACACCTGTATTCAGGTGACAGACATAAAAAAAGAAAGTGTGGTTTAAAGGACATACCAGAATGAGAAATTGTAAGGAAGGCTAGGTTATCTGCCTGTTTTGCTCTCCTTACTTTCCCTCCAGATGGTACCTCCGGAGAAGGATTCCTCTCCCCAGGTTGAAGGGTGGAGTACCCGCTGCTGCCACCTGCAGTTAATTCACACTCATCAGGCGGGCTTCTTTACGAGCTGTTTGGCTGACATCTATGTTCCTGTGAATATCTTGAGTTTTATTCATTTTAAATTTTATGATATTATTTTCTAATAACCTTTTCAAGGTTCCTTCCTATTCACCTGCCAGTTCCTCTGTCCTTAGTTCCTTGCTCGTCCAGCCTCTTGATTCCAATCCCGGACAGACAGCCTGCACTCCCATCTCAAGATCTTTGCCTCTGCCTAGCCATCCTCCACTTTCCACCTCCAGTGTGTTGCTACACTGGATCCATCAATAGGTTCTCCACAGACAGCCCAGACTCCTCTATCCCGTTTCAGGCTTATTTATTCATCCGTAAGCTGTTCATTATTTCTCACCTTTCTACTTGCCTTTCTAAAGGGAATCCTATCCATTCCCTCCTTGAAGGTCCTACTGGGTTCCAGCAATCTATATTATCTTCTGTAAGACTTCTGAATCTGCTTCTTGTTTGCATTTGTGTTCTGTATATTGGTCTGGAAAGCAATTGAGATTATGACAGACACACAATCTGTCACATTGAATATTATTGAACTGACCCAAATATTCTGAACTAAAAGACTAAAAAAGTGTGGAATGAAAATTTTTGAAATTAATGTCATGTGTGAAGAAATAATTGAGGAAAGTTGCTAAATCACATCTCCCTTCCCCCTGGGGTTTGAAGAAACCATTACTGAATCTTCAAATGGCCCAATGAAAAAAGTCTGAGTGTTTCTAGTGATTTTTAGGGAAACCCTTTTTATCCCCTTCCCTCCTGCTTTCCTCGCATTTTTTAACACCTATGTTTATCATATCCCACCTGCTTTCCATTATCACCTACCTCCTCTCCTTCTGTATTTCCCTCCCATGTTTAACCTTCCTTCCTTCCTTCCTTCCTTCCTTCCTTCCTTCCTTCCTTCCTTCCTTCCTTCCTTCTGCACGCAACTGAAAAAGCATCAGCCATTTATTGATAACACTGTGTATTATATTAGTTATGGTGATCATAAAGGACTGGGAACTAGAATGTGTAGGAAATCTTAAAGTAGATTGTTCTTACAACAGTGGTGAACAATTGCATTCATATTTAATTAAATTGCCTTGAGTTATGGAGTTATAAAAATGTAAAAATAAAAAAACAGCAGTATATAGGCTTTAGTAATCTGTCAAGTGCTAAATAAAAAAAAACGGTAAAATACAAATACAACCATGTCCTTTTGCAGTTATGTATTCATAACATTTACTGTCTGTTTGGATTATCATCATAGTAAATGAATGCAGAAGTTAAGTGACCAAACAGGAGAATATTACATTGTAGCTGAGCCCAATAGATGTTTACTCTCTAAAAGGCTGTATACAGTATCTGATGCAAACATAAAACAGAGAGCACAAGATGCACATGGTTTTATTCCCAGAAAGTAAAGCACAGTGCATCACAGTTCAGTGCAGAGAAGTAGTGAGGGTGTGAAAGTGTTTAAGAGTGGAATTTCAACTACCAAGGTTAAATTTTTAAACTAGATATATCAAATATGTGTATGTCTTTTTCGTGGTAATATTTGTGTATGCTGAACTTTTCATTACATTTGTAAATGTTTATTAAGTCACACTTAATTCAGAGGGGGACTAGAAATTTACTCTATGCATCTTTCAAGGTTTTGGGTGCAAAACATTTCACTTGTGAGTATTCATCCAATAGCTATGTGTTCCCGACAAGTGCTTTTAGTCACTGAAAAATAAAATAATAAAGGGAGTTTCATTGATGTATCAATTACTTGATGTCAACATGAGATATGTAATGGCTTGGGGTGGTTTAGACTAAACATATTCAACAATTGAAATGCAAAGTTTGGAAGATATTGTTTGGTAAACGCTTTACTTTTATAGAGGAAGTAATTTCCACTTGTTTCATTGCATTCACATCATACCTAACAGCACGTCATGTTGTTGACTTCAATGTTTTCTCTCAGATGACTCAGACGCACAGTTTTGCTGCTCATTGTATGCATTCAGTCTTTCTTTGAAAAGCTGTGGTGTAATTATCTATTCTTCCATTTGTTCCTTCACTTCAAATATTTATGTTTCCCACTCAAAGCAATTTAGCAGTGACAGAAAAAAAAGAGGTAAATGGACCAAACACGAACTTCATTCACAGCAAGAATTGGACGACTATAAAAGGGACATTTCTTTCCCAGGCCATGCAAGGATAGCTAGTCATTCTTGTTCAGAACCTTGACGATCAAATGAGTTGCAATTGCAAAGTGGTCTAGAGTCACTTCAGCAAGCAAACATTTTAAACGTTCCTTCACAAAACCATTCAACTGAATATAGGGCACTAAAGTGCAATGCAATAACATTTCTGGGATGTTTTCCTCGAATCTATTTCACTTTTCAAACACTGTTTAAATTCATGTTAGATAAACCTCAAATGAATGTATTTGAGTAATTTTCTTTTTTTAAAGTAATTTATTTCATAGATTTATTACACATATAATGATATATTCCAAGTGTTGCATTAGTCAGTTTGATGATTACGGCTTACAGCTAGTAAAAATGTAAATATTTTCTTAGAAAATGTAGATATTAATTTTTAATTATTGTATGTGTGCTCGTTTTATCAGTGCTTGATTTATGGGGTTTATTGCATCAGTGTGTTGTGGCATAATTTTAACAAATATTTTCCTTTCCCCTCAATTTCCAATTGATTTGCTTGGATGCAGGCATCAATAGACATCTAGCTTCTTAAGCAAATACTTTTTTTTCCGGCTTATTCTCCTTATGAAAGATGTCAGTGTCTTTCTACAAATCTCAAGTCAGTTGTCTTGCCCATAATTAGGCACTCTATACCATTATTGTTTAATAATGATATATAATTTGTAGGATTTTTTGTTTGTTTGATTTTTTTTTTTTTCATCTTATTATCACCCAGTTTTTATCTCATATTTACTGGCACCATGAATAATTACTATAAAATCTGTCATTAATTCATGGTATAGTACTTTTTAAAATTATTCTGTATCTTGCAACTACTAATTTGAGAACAATGGCTTTCTGTTTCTCTGGTTTGTTAACATGATAAAGTAATAGTAACAATCTGAAAGAATATGTACGAAAGTTTTCTAAGCTAATAACTTCTGGTATTCTTCAGGTATTCTTCAAGGGAGTCCTTTCAAGTAGAGAGTAGATAACACTTTTTTCAACCAGATACGATACCAATATTTGGATTTGAGTACTTGTCGATATCAAGTACAAATGGCAATACTTCTAAAATATAATAATTTGGAAGACAGGCTTTATTTTCTTTATTTTCTTGTTATAACAAATGATGGTGAACTACATAAAAAAATGACAACAAAACTACAATTTATAGTTAAAAATGAATATTTTCTGTGAAAGTATTGCAGAGCTTCCACATTTTAAGTATCTGTTCATGCCATCGGTAACTAACCAAAATGAATGGTATCGGCCCCGATACCAGCATCTCTATTGGTGCATCTCTACTTTCCAAAGGTCCTATATGTAGCAGACCTATATTTAAAACAAACATTGAACCTTATAAAGGGTCTAAATTGACAAAGAAAAAAATGATTTTGTCAGTTTATAAGTTAAAATTGGCTGATTTTTTTGGGGGAAAAAAATGTTTTCCGAACATCCATGTGTGGAGACATGTGACAAATATTTATTCAGTGCGTCTGTCCAGATCAGATACTTCTTGTTGTGCAGTACAAGCAAAAAAGCACCTGAGAACCCTATTTGAGAACAACATAACATTTTAGTTGAATGTTTTATATATATTTAGGCAGGTCGCACTACACCTAAATAGCAGCAGTTAGAGTATTTAATGTTGCATTATTTCGATCTTTGCTTTACTTTAACTTTGCTTGCATATGAAATCGTAAAATCCAACAAAAGATGCTACTACCAAAGAACAGTTCTGTTTCTCACCAGCAACACAAGTATAGAGCAAAACATTTTATCAAACAGAATTTTTAAAGAGGGACATAATTAAACTTTACTATTTAATTCCAATGTTTACTTTCCAAAATAATTGTATAGAAGGTACAAAATACTCAGTTCATTTCAAACAAGAATACAGTCTTTACATTTTCAGCTGGTAGACATATCTACAATAGATGGAGATTAACACACACACATATATATTGATAGTTTTGACATCAAGATGATACCAAATATCTATAATGATGGGGTATAATATATAAAATATATTTATAAGCTTTTTAAAACTGATTCCAACCTGGTAGGATCTGTCCTTATCCTATTCAGAAATTAAATATCATCCAACTATCACCGATCTTGTGAATTCAAATATCAGCTGGTAGACACATGGCAATATGATCATCATTAGTTTTTTTCTAAATCTGAATTTAAATAGGTGAATCTGTTCATCAGTTACAAATCAAGTGAAAACTTTGATAGAATCCAGCTGCTAATGCTGCTTAGCAGAACTATTACTTCATCAGAATGTTCCAAAGGTTAGGATTCACTCAATACTCTCCGACATGAAGATGATATACTGACGGGAACACCTATAGGTGAATATATTTCAAATCAGCTGACTGGGCACCACCGTATTGAGGTTTGGTCTTTGGCGCATTTGGTTGGGTGAAGAGGACAGTCCATTAAATACTGAGAACAGAGATAGTAGAATGTATTTTTTTTCCATTATAGGGCATGAGCAAAAACACACCAGTCAAGAATGAATGTCATCACTATTATAGATTTGAATAATCATTTTAAACTTCTTGTAGGAGTTCCTCCTCCAGAAGTTGGCACCTTTGACAGGTGCCTATATGGTTGATGTCAAGATTCAGCTCTGCGAAGAATACTGAAATATCCCTATCCTCTTTTTTTGTGATTTTTACTGACAAGAATGTATCTGGCAAGCAGCCAGGGTGAGCAATGCTTCTGACCTGTGGATGTGTGTGTGTCTTTTAAGAGTTTGCAAGAAAATCCGGTTCCAATTCCCTGTTTTCTGAAGAATCACACAGTGTGTTTTCCATTTCTTCTTTTTAGGTCCCATAATGAATTTGCAAATTAGATTGTTTACTCAATTTCTCAGTCTCGTAAAAAAAAAAAAAAAAATCACAATTACAACATGGTAAAAAAAAAGAAAAGTTTGTTTTAGCCTCACTCACAGATGTGTCAGAATAATCCAGCTAAAAGCAAGTCCAATTAGCTACAATTTATGTAAAAGAAAAAAAACATTAAAATAAACTGATATTTTTTGAAGAGTAATGATCCCCTACAATTTTTAACAACACAATTTATACATCAGATTATGGAATAGTTTAGGTGTGGTAATATGGTTCAGTCTTTTTATGAGTTATGCGTTATGACATGTTTTCAGAACAGCAGATGTAAAACTTAAAGATGAGAATACCGGTCAAGTGTACCCATTTCAAAAATTAAAGACCTCTCATCTTTAATTTAATGGGAGAACTTGCACAATCTGAGTCCCACTATACAAATAGATTAGATACAAAAAATATAACTATTCCATGCACACAATTACCTGTAGCATTTATAGATATTCTGAATTATATCTGCTACTTAAAGCCTACGGTTACATTAAACAAAATTAGTACCCACAATTAGTTTCCTTGTGTCTTCTTAGAAATTTAACAGCTACACAAATCGATTTTTAGTCCTAAAAATGTGACAGCCTTACTAAGGGATACAGGAATAGATGTCATTGCGGTATGAGAGGGCATACTTTTACAATAGGGCTCAAAGAGGACTGCTTCAGTTTTAGAATCATTAAGATATAAGAAATTAGCTGCCAACCAGCCCTTCACCTCATCCAGGCAGTCTAGTAATGGCTAGATGGAATTTTTCAGGTTAAAAAGAACATACATTTTGCAGTCGTCAGCATAAAGGTGAAATTGAACCATAAGTTTCCTAAAAATATTGCCAAGGGGGATGGATCCCTGAGGAACACCCCAAGGAAGAGGGGACAATGCAGAAACATGCTCCTCAAACATGACACATATGCTATGATCAAACAAATGAGAACAAAACCACTGAAGTGGAGAACCTGTCACCCCTGCTACTTGTTCCAACCAGAATAACAGTATGGCATGATCCACGGTGTCAAAAGCAGCTAAAAGGTTGATAAGGATCATTAAAACATGGTGGTAAAAGTCAGTTGCTAAGAAAATATCATTGAGCACCTTTAAGTGGACAGTTTCAGTACTATGTAAAGCCCTAAAAACAGACCAAAAGATCTCCAGAATATTATTATGATCAAGATGTTCTAAGAGGAAATAAGTGCTCGCATATTTGCAACCTTGTTAAAGGCAGGATATACGGCTGTGGGAGCGCTCCTCAAGAGGGCGTTATTACAAAATAAAAAGTCCCACCCCTTGCATCATGCTCTCCCCATAAGCCATGCCTCAATAACACAGGCACGGGCAGCCAGCATGGTCTTGTTGGGTCTCCACCACAGTCAAGCCCTTAGCTTCCTTGAGTTGACACCACCGTGTAAATGCAGCAGCTCCGATGCAGATTCGGCTTTTGGGACGCTATTTGTCAGCTTTCTTCTTTCTCGTTGCTATTTCCACAACAGCTTTGCATTTTCGATTCATTTTGGGAAGCTAATCTGCACTAACTTCGAGCTAAATGCTTCACCAAACAAACACGTCGGCTACTGCAGCTGGCGCAATCAATTTATCTGTTGGTAAGGTAGTGCAAGCTCACTTCCTGTTTACAGGCTAGAACAAGTCTCACATGCACATGAAGGGGACGCGCAGAGAGGGAGGTGCTGGAACACGGAAGCTTTGCTAACAAGCCTCTTATCCTGGACAGGCCGTAGAAGGTAATTGGATGAGGTTTTCCTAGGGTTTCTCGTTGTCCAAAGAATGACATTTACTCGGTCAAGTTTAAGAACTCCTGCCACTGGTATATGAAGAGCATTTTTTGCAGTTTTAAGAGAAGTGTTTTAAAATGAAATCATATTCCCTGCCTTTAATAAAAAAAGAGAGAAAGTGGGTACATAAATCCACAGACGACATCAGAGAAGGGAAAACAGGAGGAGAAAAGACACCAGTAAGAGTTTTTTACAGGATGCTCTGGTTTCAATGATTAGAGGTAATAATATCTACAAAGTATTTGTAACTTGCATTTCTAATATTTTTTTTAGATAAAGGGACCAGGTATTTTGTAGCATCTCGAGGGAAACCTGCAGCTTATCTTTCTGCCATTTCCGCTCAAAATACCTGGTCCTAGACCTAATCTGACAAGTGTGATCATCCAGCCACGAATCTTTCTTTAAAAGTTGGCGCCTAGGTCTCAGAGGAGCAACAGAGTCTAATGCCAAATTGCAGGATTCAAGAAAATAATTAGATTGTCAACACAACTAACATGAGTTTGTGGAACAGATAGTAGCCATTGTAGCCGAAACGGCTGTACAGAATTATGTGGCAGTATTTGTGGAAATTACCCGGGTTAAACGCACAGATTTGCTATTAGTACAATCTGAACCACAGAAATGAAGATTAAATAAAATAGGAAAATGATCCGAAAAACTGTCAGGCAGGACGGACAGGTCATTTATAGAAATACCATCCAAAGGAATCCATTAATGCCCCAAAGCCCTTATAAGCACAAATACAGATACTGGTATTAGATATTGGTGCCGATAATGTTCTTATGAACTGTATCAGTACTGATACAGTACATGAGTACATAAGTATCATCAACATAAGTACATAAGTATCAACTCTGCAATAATTTCACAGAAAATATTTATTTTTCACTTGAAATTTTGTTTTGTGGTCATTTTTATCTAATTCAGCATCATTTGTTTTAATAAGTAAAGAAAAAAAATAAAACCTGTCTTCCAATTCATTGCGTTTTTTTGTGTGGTAGAAATATTGGTATTTATACTTGGTATCGGCAAGTACTTAAATCCAAGTATCGGTATAGTATCAATTTGAAAAAAAGTGGTATTGTTGCATCCTTAGTAGATCTTTAATAATGTAGGTTTCAAATCGAGCTCCTGAGGAAGATGTTGTGAGACCCCAGCCCCAGCGAGATTGAAACAAGGTTACAGATCAATATATTATCTGTCAACAGGTGTGCAAGTTTGTATACTCCATTGCAAAGAAAATAAAATGAAACGTAACAAATTCTCTCAAAGAAGAAAACTCCTCCTGTCTGAGAATTCAGCTTTGCATTGAACTACAAAAAGAAAAAGCAGGCTCATATAGCAGAAAAGAACTCTTACACTCTGTGAGCTCCGAGGCAGATCAGAGGGAATGTAATCCCTGTTACCCTGCCTGAAATCCAGGCCAAAACAAGGGCCTTCTGCAGATAAAAGTCTGTTTGATCCCCTTGCAAACATGACCTCAGCATTAAATATCCACTGCTCCTGCTCATTTCACTTACTAGGAAGTTATTTATTTTCACGTTTGGAGAAAATCCCAATTGTTGTCCACTATTTTCTGAAGCTGAACCGACTGAACATATCAGCTCCCTTCTGCCCCTCTGCACATGTGGAAGTTCAAGCATGTCACACTGCCACTTTATCAGTGCCGCAGCGGTCCAGCCCACTCCGCTTTCATTAGCAGCTAATTAACTTTTCATGAAGACCATCGTCTCACTTGTTTAATTAACTGACCATCCCCCTTTCTGTGAGCACCAGCCAGACCTGAGGGGAATGAGGAGGATATACCAACAAACATTCATCACTCAACCTCTTAACTTGTGCAGTCTCTCACCATTTGTGGTACGTAACATCCCACTTCTATTGATATCACTATTAACAATGCTTATAAGTTGACATACACTTAGACTTTCTGTCTTCCCCTTGAAGACAGTCAAGGGGAATGTTGGTGTGTTTGCCTATCACATCTTATCTCCTGTCCTCAATCATTCATGCAGACAATCCATGCCACATAAGCAATCATAATGGACTTAAATCACAGGAGCGTAGACCTATTAGATTAACCCACATGATCTATCATCAAATATCCTGTCTTAGAGGGAATGCAGGTAGAATTTACCCTCCGCAAGCACCCATTACAGCCTCGAGCGGCGACCCTGTATCTTTCTCTGCGATGAAAGGGACCTTCAGGAGCCAGCAGCGTGTGGAAATTAAAACACCACTCCTTCCCCTCCCCTCCATTCCCCCTCGTCCTCCTCTCCTTTGTTAGCTATGCCGGAGTTTTTAATCAGATATGGCCGATGGGAAATAAAGATCCCCTTCACGCCAATCCTACTGCCTCATCGCGACGACAGGCGTTTCCATGGTAACACAAGGAGGGACGTCATCTAAGCAGTAGGCGCCGTTGTAATTATGAGTGATCTTGGGGAGATCTATGGGAAAAAGAAAAGAGACTGGAGAAACCTTTGGGTGTAATCTGGCTAACCCTCTCTACAGAAAGAGGCAAGAAAAAAAAGGAAAAGGGCCATTAATGACACTGGTCATTAATGGCCCTTCATATAAGAGCCTAACTCTTTCATGATTGGTTTTTGATTGCACAATTACCATAATAAATAATAAAAAAAATATATAATTTCAATAAGAAACCTTCATGTGTTGAAAATGTGGTTCAATTTTTATATAATATACAAAAGATTAAGATGATCAAACTGTAAACTCATCGACATCCTTTTGTAAATTACTGAAAGACAATGTATTGTTTGTGTTTTGGTCTTAATTTCTGATAAAACATTTTAATTGATTACTAATAATCATCAAATATAGCTCAAGGCAGCCAGTGCAGGTTAATATCTGCACAAAAATCATAACATTTTCATTTCCATGTTATCTATGAGAAAACTATGAGAACTATGAGAAAAACTATGAGAAAAAATAACATACTATTCATGAGCCGCAACGGGGTAAATCGAAATAATTTCAGGCAGGAACTTGTGTTAAATTATGTTTAGCAATTCATCTGATGTTTTATGTTTGAGAAAGTTTTCACCTTTGGTTAAATTCACTGGAAATCATTTTTTATTTTTATTTAGCAAATCTCCATTTAACATTTTAGGAGAAATTTGTTTTGACACCATGGTTTAGCTCTCTGTATCAGGATTTAATGAGCAAAGTTTCTATTTTTGCCTTTTTTTAAAAGCCTGAATATGTAATGCAGTTTTGTTACACTAAGATATAAGTTTAACAACAGTTAAAGCTGCAAATCTGTTGCTACTTTCAATGAAATTCAATTTAGAAACCACTTTACCTTACCACACATAACCAAAGTGCTGCACAGGATACATGAACATTAAAATTGCATATATTACCCAAACACAAACAGAATGAATAACACAAAATGCTAACACATGTAACCTGACATGCAATAAAAAAACAAGAAAAAAAAAACTGAGGCACACACTAAAGTCTACTGAAGCGTTTGGCTGCCGGAGTTTAGAAATTAATTTAGTAGTAGTATCTTGTTTTATCAAGATCAAAAACTCATAACGAGGACGTTTTGTCATTAAAACAAGCAACAACAAAAAAATATATATAAAAATATATAATGATATGATATATTTACACTGATGTGTTTGATTTTCAGACCTAAGAAATACATTAAAAAACATGATCTTTTTAAATGGGATGGATAATTAAAATAAGTTTTTTGTTGAAATGAGATACCAGATTGGAGATAGAAGATGGAGAGTCAGAGGGAGATCTTTTATGCCTTTGTTAAGTGGCCATGGCCAAGAATTACTAATTTTTGCCCTTGTATTACCTTGTATTTTTATTGCATAGAAACCGTATTGCATAGTAACGGCCGAACTCTTGGCCGTTAAGTCATGGCCAAGAGTTTGCCTACTAACGTGTAAAGATAAGCATACATTTCTCTAGGGGTTTTTCCAGTTGTTATTTGACAAGCTTTCTTACATTCCTTTTCATTCACAGTTAAGACAAAACAAAACACTGTCCATGGTGCTGATATTCTAAGTCACTACATGACCCTGAATATCAGATTTACTGGTGTTTTAATCATTTGTCCATGTTCTCTGTTATGAATAAATGCCTCCTGAGTCTGTTTATGTGAAAAAAAAAAAAAAAAAAAAAAAAACTCTTCCACTCTCCCTATTCAGTAACTTCCAGTTCAGTGCAGGAGTGGGTGACGAGACCCAAAAATTAAGATAAAGTACTTCATCCTCCTTTGCTAATACACGGATAAAATCCCCATATGTTCCCACAATTCCACATATCCTCACTCTCATAGTGCATGGTCAGTTCACTGGTATGATCATACGATTTTGCTGCTGATATTAGAACATGTGGTTTAAAAATGATGTTGGTTTGAGGATAGTTAAACAAGCTACATCTCTGGGTGGATGTGGTCAAAGATATTAGTGTGCTAGCCTGAGGTTGGAGATTTAACTGTCATTGCGCATTTTAACACAATAGATAAAAAAATATGAAAAATATGGTAAGAAATGTATAATTTAATTAAAGCCTAAGAGCTGGTGTTCAATCGATGTGATGGTACAGATCCTAGTTTTAAATACAACTTCAAAGCAAAGCCAGTACTGTAACTGTGTGTCCACACCAAAAGCGTCAAAACGCGCCACATGCCCTTAGCTGGATGCTTGAACATTCGCACCTTGAAGCCTGTACAACCTGATTGTTTGTCGCAGTGCGATTTGATGCTGGAGTTCAGATTTTTCCAACTCGAGCGATAGACGCCATGAGCACGAATGCACAAAATGCACCACATAAAATGCAGCGCGAATTTTCCATCGCATCTGTAGCGTGAATTGTTCGCGCAAATCGACAGAAAAGTTTTTTCGCAACGCAAATCTGCTTCTGAAGTGTCACGGGACACCAAGTCGCGCTTCATCGTGCTCCTCCATTGATTTTACATGTGAACCTGAATCTCTAGTCGCTCCTATCGCGTTTGGTCTGGACACACAGTAAAGCCGTAGTTGGTGAAGTCACTGTGCTGAGTGTTTTGAACAAAAACTATCCAATCTCTTTCTCATATCCTGTTTCTTGGGAAAAAAATAATGATGATGCTTGTCTCCACAATTTATACAATCCCAAACTTGTTCTGCCATGTTGTGGAGTTACTAATGGTTAGCTTATAGTAGCGGCAAGCTGCTCTGCTCTCTCCTGGCCACAAAAACAATCCAGCATTCCCATGGGTGTTCCCAAGCCAGGCGGGCAAAGCCTTTAATACTAATATTCAGTGAAGTTCAAGGGACTTGCTTTTTCTGACTCACTTATTTCCTTCTCTATTTTCCTTGTGTAGCTAATGCAGGGGATGGAGTATGGCGAAAATGTTCACATGCAACATGCTCATGCAACTCAGAGTGACCCATTGTACTTAAAACCCCCAGCAGTTTTTCATGATGTTTCAGTGAAAGCTTTAGAGGTTCTCTGTTGCAGTTTATAGTTATAAAAATTGCTTGGACAGTTTCAACTTAAATTCTAGACAATAACATAATAAATTAATGCAATTTCTAAACTGTGAAACATTATTTTGATCCATAATCAGGCAAAGCCGCAGTCGTTGCAGTATTACAATTTTACAAAATACGACATTCTGGATCAGACAGCAAAGAAATATACAGAAAACTTTTAAACTGATTGGAAAGCATGTATAATAGAATTTAAATTACTTATAGTGCCTTGAGATTTGTTGTGAATTGGTGCTATTTAAATAAACTCACTTGAAGTATTCAGTAAATGGTGGTACATGGATATGCTCCCTTGCTGTAATCTATGGAGTTTGCAGGAATAAAAGCCCACATTCTGTTCCAGAAGTGCACTGGCCCCTGCTTTTTTCTGCAGCTTTGTGTTTACAGAGTTTACGGAAGGGCAACAGCCATCAAATCAGGTGAAACAAGGTGGAAGTCCAAGAAATCAGGTTTTAAAAGTGCAGCAGCCTCAGAAAAGGAAGCATTGTTTGGGGAGGAGAAATTGCACATTGAGAAAATCTCCATCGCCTGCAGCAGATGCTAAAGAGCTGTGCATGCAGGTTGTGTCAGAGGTAGAGAGATAGTGTACACGTCTCCCTAATAACCTTATTATAAATAGTATAAATAGTAGAATTTTCCTGTATTCTTAGATTTTTTACTGAATTTGAAATCAATATTTTCTGTTCGGTTACTTCTGTCTTGTACATGTTGATTAGATTTGGCTATATTACATTTTTTGCCACGTGAACGTATATGTTCATATTTTGTTTCTATGATACAGCAGACAGAAATTATTGTTGATTTGTTAAAATATAGGTTTGGCAGACTTTTGCATGATGCAAATGTTAGATCAAAGTAAATGATTTCAGCATGATTCAACTTTTCATCATATTAAAAATTTTCTGTTTTGGCACCGTTATGTTTTTTTGATACCATTGTTTGGCTCAAATTAAGCATCATCTTATAAATGTAATGCGGCGGGAAAATGTCTAATGAAAGTATAAAGGTAGTAGATGAAGTTGTGTAGATGAAGAGCAAACTGGTGTAGCCAATAATGATAATATAGAATTTTATCAGAATGATTAAAGCTGTAAAATTAAATTCAAGATTCCAAAGATCTCTAAAAACTAGTTAAAATATGGGACATAAAAAAAATTAAAAAGTCACCACTACGTAGTACTATGCTTAAAGTGCATTTAAAACATAAATTAAGAATTCAAATTAGGGAATAGAAACAAATATGTCTTACTGTGCTACACAAAACTTAAGTAGGTCATTCATATTTACAAAAACAAATAGTAACCAGTAATACAAAAACAGTCATAGTGAATATGATATGCAACTGAATAGGTTAATATTGTGAATAAAATATACAAGCGGCATGAAATTTGCTTCTTACCGAGAGTACTAGACCGCGAGTTCAGGGCTTCGGCATTCTCCGTTGCTGGTGAGAGACATCGGCTATAAACCGCGTTCAGCTCCGAGTCCTCCTCGATATCTCTTTCACAGCGAGCACCTCCATCCAGACCACACTGAATCTTCTCCTCAGCCAACAAGCTCAGAAATGCTAAAACTCTGTTTGGATCACAGCACTGGTTTTTAATGTTCTTTGTTCTTCTGCAAACACTAAACACATCCACTCGCTGTAGTAAGGTTTCAAAATAGTGGTCGGTTTGTTGTTAAAAGACGCTGGGAAGTTACTCTCCAGTGACTCTGCCCTCCAGCCAATCAGTGACCGACAGCCGTATGACGTCGCTTTTCAGTACCAGTTTAGCATGGAGGGAACCACAGCGGAGCTGGTATGAAAAATAGTAATGGCTTGGCTCGACTCAGCCCAACTTCTGCCAGTGGAGAGTAAAAGGTACTGAGGATGAGTCGAGCCGAGTGGAGTTGTACCGGTGAAGAGATGCCTTTAGATTCACAGAACGGGATAGTCGCAGAAAATGTTGTAACGTCGAAAATAATGAAGATGCCTTGCTGGGTAGATGAGCCTTGTGGAAGCAGCACATGCTCTGTCTCACTCAGGATCTTACATCGCCAACATCCACCTGCACCGCACCGGGGCAACAGGAAAGGTGGAACCAGCACAACCACCCAGAAGCACCTGACATCCAACACCCAAGGCTACTTGAACACAGATGCCGTCTTTACGATACACACACACAGGGGGAGCTGCTCTGTAGCTTCTTAATCCAGACTTGCCCAGTCTCCATTCTCCCTGGTTCTGTGCTCCTATCTACCAGCGGTCCCATGGTGCTAGGGTTGGGCATCGTTTGCATTTTAACTATTCTAATTCCGATTCCCACTATCGGTTCCTGTTTTACATGGTTATCAATACTGATTCTTTGAGGTGCAGGAGAAAAAAATAAAAAAATAAAACATTTTCATTTGAAAAAGCCTTTACACACTGTCAATCTGTCAATAAATTTAAACCTAAACTGTTACTGTAACTTAAGTCAGGGGTAGGTAAAATTGCTACCAGCTAACAACTATGAACAGATTTGACACAGTTTTAGCAACTAGTAGTATATTCAAACTTAAGCTAGTCTGTAAAGAATAAGACAATCATAATTTCCATTTCCCTGATTCCGTTTTCAACGAGGAGTTGCTGGCTGATGGTTGACTACCACGACCCGCAATACATCTAACACAGTACACTCGTCACCACATTGTATACCAAGCAGCTACCGGAAGTTTTATTTCATGTTTGTTGTACATACTCCTTTGGCACTAAGTTTATCACGGTTTTTGCAGTGTGCAAATCCATCCTTCTGTAAATTAAAATGAAGCCAGAGTGGTGTCTATGGTCCATGTTGTTTAGAGTATTATAAAGTCTATGGTACAGACAAATTACATTTCGCAGGGCTCGCTGGGCGGAGTAATACCTAATACAAACCCCAGAAACAAACTAGTGTGGGCCCCACACTAGTTTGTTTTCTCACACTGCAAACATGATCAAAATTCACACATTTTCTTAACGGTTACGGAACCGGATGTTAGGTTCTCTGTGCCCAAGTGCCCATGTGCGGAAGATCATCATAGTAACAAACTAGGAGCTGTTAACTCAAAACAATTAAAACCCACCACAGATTAAACAAAATATTCATGTAACCATGATTTTACAATTCACTACAAACCCATGCAGGAATAATAAAAACAAAATACACCATCCCATTTTGAGGGGATTACATAAAGACTACAACGAATTCGAAGGAATTCGAACCGTCAACCCACTGGTTACAGGAAGAACCCCTACCCCCTAAGCTACTGTCACCCCCAAGAACATGCTTTGGTGTAAGGGTTAGGGGTTAGCTGGATATATAATGTTACAGAACTTTCTCCATATTCTAAACTCTTTGGCAGTTTTAACATGTTTTGTTCAAAAATTGCTCGGTACTGAGCTCCATCCATCTTCCCATCCCTTCTGACCAGCTTCTTCATGAAGAAAAGCATCAACACACCATAATTCTGCTGCCCCAATGCTTCTATGTCTTGAGGTGGTGTGTGCAGGGTGATGGGTTGTTTAAATGTTCCACCACAAACAGGATTTTCACTGTAGGGTAAAAACATCACTATTTGTCTGATCTAATCACATAACTTCTTCCACATGTTTGCTGTGTCATCTAAATGGTGCATGTCAAACTAAAAACTGGACTTCTTGTCCCTTCACCATGAAGCTCTCTGTCCCTCTACAGACATGTTATCCTGAAACACCTGTTCTGTGGATCTCTGCACCCCATCTAGAATTTCCCTAGAAATCTTGTCTGCTTCTCTGGCCAAATGCTCTCTTTGCCCTGCTCATCACTTTAGGTGGACAGAATTAGACAACCAGGCACTGTCTTTTGTTGTCTAAACATATCTAAGCATACATCAAACTTTGAGGCAAAAATTAAAATAAAGATTACCTTTTGGAGATTTTGCAAGCCACAGTAATATGGGTAAAAAAAAAATTGTTTTTAAAATTAATTTAAATAATCATGTGAAAAGAATCTGCCATTGTAATGTCATTTATAATGTTTAATAACATTGGTAGTAATTAAAAAAACAAAAAATTTATATGGCCTATTCCTGCCTGACAGTCTTGAAAGGGCTACTGCTGTTCTTTCACAGTCTATGTCTATGCTTTATTAGTTGAAACAGTGTCGGTTGCTTGACCACAAAGAGCAGAATTGGTCTGCCTCTCAGTGCCAAGAGTCGCATTATAAAGTTAATTGGACTCAGAGCAGCAAAGCACTTTTGGCACAAAATATCAACTTTTAGCATCTAATGTCTTAATGTATTAGCAGACTGGCAGCACCATGTGTTCACCTTCCTAGGCAGCATTGAATATCATTGAGAAGCAGCATGATCAAAGATTCAGACAATCCTCATGATTTAGGCATATAGTTTACATATACAGAATGCTATACATTGTTTTTCTGATTCATTAATTGGACCCCCTACTGATGCACATCACAGTGAAACATAGACCTCATTACTTGGAAAACACGATGGATCCAGGCCAAGCCTTGCCTCACCTCTGAGCGTTCTGCTATGAAAGTAAATCAGCACCCGTGAGCAGTACTAAATTTATGCTGACGTGGTTTTGGCGTGGCAGATGGCCATCATACAAAAAACACAAACATCGTCAAAACAGATTTTCAAAATTGGGAATCAGGATAGAGATTGAGCCTTGCATCCCGGAAGCATTTATGTAAAATTAGAAGAGCAGATGGTAGAGGGAACAAGAGTTAGGCTTGAAACTTTCTAAATCTAATAACTGCGTTTTTGTACCCTGCTTAAATAATTGCCTGATCTAGCTGAGCTGTTTACAATATGCTGTCCGAAACAAAATAATTCCCAATATTCTTAAACCTGACAGATAGGCCTCACCACCTATTGTAAGGGAGCAGCAGTACTGTAAAATAATGAAAGGTTGGAAAGCTTCATCAATTTTCACAATACTTTTCATGCCATATCCCATAAGGTCAAATTACTACAAAAATTATTAGACGGCAGGAGGCCTATTCCAGTAAGAAAAAGAGAGCTGGATTAGCATTAGTGCACTTATGTTAATTAAACAGGGTACTTAGTCCACTGATGGAAGTTAAAATTTGTATGGGTGGTTTTTATCCAACTGATGAAAATTATCGCTGAACATTACTGATCCCTCCACTCACTTTTGAGATGATACAATGAAAGTTGCATAATTTCACTCAGCAATACCTCAGCAACATCAGGGAAATGCTTTAGGTGTCTGTTAGGCAACAAAGAGAACCAAGCTGGCAGTAGAAAATAGTCAAAAATCTGACCAACAGTAGTACCACTGTGACATGAAATGTCTCCTTACTATGATACATAAGAATGAAATCCTGCTAACCAATTACACTCCAAAGTAATCAAGATAAGTACAGTCAACCTGTGTATAACAGCAAATCTTTGTATAAAGATGACCTGGTTGGACACGGTAAAATTAAAGAGCTTTAGCCTAAATGTTAGAGGTTTTTAGTGAAGGAAAACCAAAATTACACATTACGTTGTACACGCCATGTCACAGTCAACAATGGTGGTGGCAGCACTCATGCTGTGGGGACACTTTCTCTATAAAGGGATGCCCACAGATGACATTTGTTGTGGCTGTTAGTGGTGGGACACCAATGTTTTGCAAAGTCCAAGTTACATCCAACTCAATAGAAAATAATAAGTAAATGTACTCATAGTAACAGACAACCAGATTTTAATACAAAAAAGATCCCCTTGTTAAAAAAAACATACAAATCTACATTATCAAAAGATAAAGTAGATTGCATTTTAAATTAAATTACTTTAAACTGTAAAATAATATTTCTAGCAGCTCACATCTTCTTCGAACAAAATTTTTTTTTAAATTTGTTTCAGGTCGATTTTAAAGTATTCTACGGTTTGTGTTTTAAGGTATGTATTTGTTGTGTCCAAGAGAGCTTGCACCAAATTTGTTGATCATTTTTTTATTGTGTCCTATGCAAGAAAGATCATCACATTGAAGTTTGGTAAGTAAAGATAAGGAAGCGTGAAAAAGTTTGATAAACATAATAGGAGCAGTAAATAAAGGTGATTGTAAGGTAACCTTGCAATCTGTCCTGCTCCTCGGTTGTCATTCTGGATTTATTAGTATATTACAGTTAGTGATGTTTAAGAAAGTCAAACTATGATCATTGAAGGCTACATATATTTTAAAGATTGAAATCTTTAAAATCGTCAAAGCATAAACTGACAATCAGCATTTTTATTGGCATGTGATTTTCAAATGCATCTTTGCTGAACAAAAACAGCATTGAATCAAACTAAAACAGGAACTCATTAGCATAAAGAGATGATCATGTTGCTTTGGTAATGGCACCTTCCTCTAAAGCTTTTGACGTCGTTTTTGACAATGAGACATTTTTCACAAGATTTTTAATCGATCTTTGGCTACATAGTGCGACAAAAAGATATACATAAAATGCTTGCTTCAAATACTATTCTTCCAAAATAAAGTGGAAGTAAAAACTGGTGGGGAAAAGTGATTGCTTGAACACTTTTTGCTGCAGGATTGCATAAAAAAATAAAAAAAATCCATCTTGAACAAAAAACTGTAATTACTCAAAAATAAGGGATGAGGACATTTAAGTTCCAGCGGTTCAGCAAATTGGTGCTTCTAGTCTCACAATAAGTGGAATGGAGAACAGCCAAATGCACCAAGTTTGTGTTTTAAGTTATTCTATGAAATAGCAAAGATACTTTATTTATCGGTATTCCTAGCTACCATTACAACACAAAGCAAAGAAAAGCTATGTCTGAGGGGGCACCAAAAACTATACATCACCACAAAAACACCATCCCTACTGTGAAGCGTTGTGGTGGCAGCATCATGTTTTGTAAATGTTTCCTGGCAGCTTACCCTAGAAGGTTTGTAAAGGTATAGTAGAATGGTAAAATGAATACATAAAAATATTGGGAAATCCTGGGGTACAATTTATTACCATTTCCAAGAGAACTGCAGCTTCAGAGAACATTTATTTTCCAGCAAGACAATGACGCTAAGCATCCAGCTAAAGCTGCCCAGACATGGTGGATGTTCTGAAGTGATCTAGTCAAAGCCCAGGCCTTAATCTGATAGACAGTTTGTGGCTGTATTTGAAAGGGCCAATCCCCAAACAACCTGACATATCCTGAAGAGGTTTTCTTTAACTTCTTTTGTAAGGAAGAATAGAGCACAATTGGACCGACCAGATGTGTAAGCCTGATTAAGACCTATCACCTTTTTCAACTGCTAAGTAAAACCTTGAAGGGAGTAAATATTCATGCAGTCACTTAAGTTTGATATTTTAATGTTGTGGATTTAAGATAGAATGCAGCTATTTGGCTATTAGTAGTTAAGGGACTTCTTATGGCAGTCAATGAGATAAATAATTTATGAAAAATTATCAATATTTGGGGCACCACCTGGTCTACCAGGAACTATTTTAATAGCCAAAAATCTATTTCCGTCTCTACTAGTCTAGCACCTGCCTAAATAAGGCTGAGGTGAAACGCATAAAGGAGTGAATTATTTACCGTGTATTGACCATGAAAACTTGCCATATGTGTGTTTGTGGAATAAAAGGGGCAAAAGTGACTTTCCAAATTACTAAAGTTTATTTACAAAAGAGGGAAAAGAAACATTCAATCAGTCAAACTAAATAACTAACACACTACTGATAACACTAAATGAATAAATAAAAATAAAATAAACTAATGGATAAAAATGCCATAAAAAAAGGAACCATGAATTCTGATATGATTCTGGAGGAATCTGGATACTTTAGGAACCAAGGCTTGATTTGCAGATTCTGGAATGAAGGTTAAATTAGTTTACTAATTGTAATTAGTTTTAACTACTTTAACACCATTGATTTATGTGTGAACCAATAAAACAATGTAAAGAAAAATAACATTTTATGAATCAAGAAATTATTGTTTAAAATTGTCTGGATCAAAGTAATAAACATTTGGAAAGTTACTTTATTCATTGATTAATCATCACACTAAACAATGTAATTCCAGTATTTTGATCAAATAAGGCAAGTTCAAACACAGCTAATAGGATCAGTTTATGTTCTTAAACAATCGGTTTTAACCCAAATTCTGTTTGGGCCTACCAAACATGTGGGCCCGCTCACAGGTAACCATGTGATGTCTGGATTAGCTTAATATGTTTATGAAGTATTAAACAAAAGGGGCAAACTCCTGTTGGGTTGAGTAAATCAAATAGAGGGATTTGAAATGACTCTTTGTTGGGAAAAGTCTTTTAAAACATTGGTTAAAACTTCAGGCCAAGGGGCCTGTATTACCGAAACCGATGCAGATGAAAACAACAACAATAAAAGGGAAACGCCTTTAAAATCATTTATCCTAACTAATTTTCCTCTGCCCAACCAGACCTTACAGAATGATTAAAGTGTCCAGTTTTCTCCGTGGTCGAGGGTGAAGCTTGATGGGCATTAGCCGGCAGGCTAACAAAGGGGTTACCAAGCTAATTAGTGAGCTGATAGCACCGGGGACGTCTGGCCTTATGTGTAGCTTCCCTCCTTTCTTAGCTCAGCTACATGGCCGCTGGAGATGTCGGTGGCCCGTCTTCCAATTTGACTAAGCAGCAATCAGCTCCAACTTTCTTTTACTGGAAACAGTACTTTTTTGGCACCTTTCCACTAGTGCAATTCTTTTCGGCTCTGGCACGAAGGGATGCGGCCTCCGGCCGGTTCAGGCATACAGTTCAGGCTCCTGTTTCTCACGACCAAAGGCAGATTCATGAATGGTCTGAATGGTTTATCAGTTAGTGTTGCTCCAATGAGTTCCTCCTCGAACTCAGATGTTTCTCCTTCGCCCGCAAAGGAAGGGTCTTTGATGTGCACCTTCCCGATCACAGCTCGGCCACAGCTCTGAGTGAATGAAGGACGAACTTCCGCTTCCTGGGTGCTTATACAAACTCTCTTCTGCTCCACTTCCTCTTCAATTCAATTCAGTTTATTTATATAGCGCCGTTTCACAACAGATGTCATCTCAAGGCACTTTACAAGAAGAGTTATTACAATACAATGTTTAATTTAGGAATTAGAGAACCACATAAGATTGAACTGAGTTTATTTTCCTATGGAGCTAGAATGTTGATTAACTCCACCCGATGGCTGTGTGTGACCCAACAATGACTATTTTGTAGAAAAAAGTTTTCACTTCCTTTTTTATGTAATTTTTGTCAAAAAACAATTTATTGGTCATGACTAAGTAATAAAAAAATATAAAAATGATAATCCATTGTATACTATGCTGACTGTCCATCCCAAACAGCAAATCTGGCAATTAAGACTATTTAGCATTTTTATTTAGTTTTGGCATATTTTAACTATGAGTACTCTTCATTTAAATCTGCATGTACGAGCATCAATTATTTGCTTGCACTGTCTTTGAAAATTTTAAGTAATCTAGATGCATATAGCTTGAAATTTACAATAGTTGAACTGATACATTTCCGGAATTTGTAGCCATTTCTTTCTTCTGAAAAGGTGTGGATAGTGATGAAGAGGTGCTTACAAAATCTCAAGTTCCATCAGAGAACTGTCCCCTGGAGCCAAACAAAGGTGAAATTGTGTAAGTGTATTTCTATTCACACACACTATGCACAGAGTCCAGGTAAATAAATTCCATCCAATATTTATCCCGTTTCTTCTTGAAGGGTCACAGGGGGTCTGGTGCATTTGGTTGGTGTGTTGTCTGCTGCAGCTCTAACCGCAGGCTTTGCTCCGGTAGTTTATGGGTCAGGACACGGCTCGTTCTGAAACCTACTGTCAATAACTTCTGCAACAATCAGAATCAAGCATCAGGTATTCTAATAAAGGGTTTGATTTCACTTTTACCAATAGTTCTCTGTTCAGGTTGTTTTGACTGAATATTACTTAACAGATACTATTGAATAGGTATTCAATCATCAGGCGATTGCTGGAGATACCTCCCCAGACGACGTTTCCCCAAGATGAACAGTTTGCTTTGCATTCTCATTTCACTGTCTGTTACAAGTTGCTCTGTGGAGCGCCTTTTTTTCAGAGGTGAACAGGATTAAAACCAGCAGCAGAGCTACAATGCTCACTGAGAGACTTAACATCATCTTTTTGCTCATGTTCAAAAAAGAGCTAGCAGACAAACTGGACTCTGAAAAAATAATAAACCTGTTTAAGGCCAAGCCACGCCGCCTTGCCTTGTAAAGCTGCAATCCGAAGTTGGGAGGTTCAAATGCTTAAGTAAAATGTACATGCGGCAGTGTAAGTAAAATAAAAAGGAGGATAGGATAAGATAAACAGTTTTACCTATAAATATTACAGAAAATACATTTGAAAATTGTTAAAAACTCATTTAAATTGCATTAAAAACTTGTATTTAATGGTTGAAAATGTATTATGATGTATTTCAGAATTTGAGAACGTGTTTGATTACACAAGTTAAAACCAGCCAGTGATTTAGAATATGTTAGTCTGAAATTATTAGTTTTGCCTTGAGGTAGGGGGAGCCCTTGCTGCTCCGCTTAAGGCAAATTGGCAAAATGTCCCCCCTTCAGAGGGGCACTACATGCACACAGAAAAAAAAAAAAAAAGGTTTTTTGGCAGAATAAATTTAGCACACCCAATGTATGCTGGTGCACATGCAGTGTCTTTTTTCTGGCTACACCACTGTGTAGCACCCTTTCAAAAACAAGGCAATTGAAAGTCCGGTACATCATTAGGGGATAAAATAAAAGCAGCAACAACATTAGAAACATTTAACATATGACACTTTAACACATATGACTTTCCAGCTTTAATTAATCACTTATGTAAAGACAGCTCTTAACAGAAGAGTTTTCGGTCATGATTTAAAAGAACTCAGTAGCTACGTTTACATGTGCAAAATTTATTTAATGCGATCACAGTTTGGATTAGAATTTCCCATCTCTCTGATTAAGACAAGTGTTAACATCCACTACATGTCTGAAAGGAATAAATAATTTTGGCCGTAGACAAAGAAATGGAATTGCGTTGTAAACAAACATGGCTGCCCCTGTAGTTCTCCACTGACTTGCTCTCCAGGTTCTTGATAGTCTTTAGTAGCTGATAAATAACTGTTTTAAAGGCCGGGGGAAAAGACATCTGACAGGCGGCTTTCTTTTGAAAGATAAACATTGAAAATGCAAACAGGAAAGAGGGATGAGAAAATAATACGCCTGATAACTCCGTCATAGACACATCTGTCTAAACATTCTAAAATGGTTTAAGTTTTAAAAGCCTGTTATACCGATGCTGATGCTAAATGGCAAACAAAGCAGTCATTGCTTACATAAACTACAAGACTAACCAAGCCACATCATTGTAAAAATTGAGAAGATGCCACAAAATCAAATAGAATAGTAAATTATTATGCTGTATTTCTATAATGTTTACAAAATAGTAATATGAGTGCACTGAGCAGGGGCGCTGCTAAGAATTTTGGGCTCCGTGACAAGAATCTTGGCAGGGTCCCCAACACAGCTGATATTTTTGTTCATATTAATTTACATAAAATCATGGACTTTATGGTATTTTTACTATCATTCTCATATATTTAAGTAAATCATACTTTATGTGAATCATATATAACTGCTTCTGTATTGCTAGACCACCTTAAATTCATTATTTTGTGCTTGCACTAGCAATGTGGATTACAAATTATTCACTCTTATTTTTGCTAATTGTTTGAAAAGTGGTATTGGACAGATCGTAAAACACAATCAGGATTTATAAAAGATAGGTCTATACATAATAAAATCAGATTAGTAGATTATAATTATTTGATTGAAGATAAGGGTTTAATTTTAATTGTTGGATCTTTACGTAGCATTTGATTCTGTTGAACATACATATATTATAAAAACTTCACAATATTTTGGATTCTGTACAGAGTTTATTAAAGCGATACATATAATGTATGAGGATATTAATAGCTCGGTTTCTCTCACACAAGGAACACCTAAAGGATTCACTATCAATCGTGGAATCCGGCAGGGCTGTCCCTTTTCTCCCTAATTATTTATTTTAGTTGCTGAGTTATTAGCTATATCTCTAAAAAAAAAAAATAACTGTCCAGATGCCTTTGATAATAATAACAAAATTTGAATATTTTCTAAAGCATTGGGATTCTATTTATATTTAAAAAATTATGTCAATACATGATATGGAGCAAACTGACTTATATGGGATTGCAGTAAAAATGAGGTAAAATATTTGGGAACGATTATAACTAAAGATACTAAAACCAGCGAAGACTTAAATATTTAGTCTGTAAGAAAAAAGTAAATCTATACTCAACTCCTGGTTGCAGTCAGAAACTCTGATAGAAATCCTCTGCCAGCTACTGTACAAACTACTTTGAGCTGTTTGGGAGGTTTCAGTGCATCTCTTGAAGATGTGGAATTGTGTTACTACACGATCCCCTATGTTGTCAAATACAGTATGATCCATCTCTGCCAACCACCCTTCACAGAATACTTTCATATTATCTGATCCAGAATGTTTGCAAACTAAGTTGAAACAGCGCAAAATCCTTTGCAGAAATTATCATATTATTATTCACATGATAAATATTCAAAATAGGTTAATTAAAATTCACATAGTTTCAGGAAAAGTCAGGGACCAACAACGCTTCATTACTTAATTTGACAAAGTTATTTAATATGCATATTGCAAAAGGGTCAAAATGACTGGCTTGGACATTCTAATGTTTAAGTGTATTTGACTTTTCAGAATGATCAAGACCTCATTTTGACAGAGGCAAAGTCAACTGATAGTCAATATAACATCTTATGTTTGACTGCATTTATAAGTTAACAGAGAAAAAAAGGGGGGTTCTTGAGCTAACGTGGAGAAATTTGAGCAAAGCTGCTGTATCACATCACCATGATGCGAAGATCTACAGAGCTACTCCGCTAATGAGTTAGCACTAGTTTAAGTCCGAAAACCTCACTTTAACTGAATAATGCGCACTTTAATGCAGCGGTAACTTACTATGAAACGTACTGAAACCAGATAGTGAACCAAAACGCATAAACAATAATACATACAGGTGTTTTATACTCTTTGCATCTCGACATAGGGGCTGCTGGCTATCAGCAAGACCGAGCCGACAGCCGAAGCAGATGAGGGAATCTCTATGGAGCTCTTCTGAAAAAGTTTACAAGTACAGTCAAAAGAACAAAACATCAAACTGACAGCGTGTCAGTTGGTAAACCATCAAACTATTTTCCTGGCACTATATCGCATTATCATGCCCAAATAACCTAGGAGCAAGCATTTATTACTTACCAATCCAGTAGCAACATGGCCAGTTCAGCATCCATACATCCTCCTGTATCTCACAGCAACTGACACAAAACTGAAAAGTTGTAACACTGGGTTTTAGAAGCTAATCCAACTTTGACCTAAATTGAGCAACAGTTTGACAGAAAAGATCCTGAAAAGACAGGAAGAAACCTCCAGCAGAACCAGGCTCAGCACAAGCGGTTATCTGCCACGACCGTCCGTGGCTTGGAGAATACATAACAGAGACACAGAAAGAGCAATAGAACTGATGCAGAAGTTTGTTGCAGGACGTGGAGAATTTTCCGTCACTGCAATGCCATCTTAGTCAGGGTCGTCAAGCAGGGCTAATCCGGAGCACCTACTATAATAGAAAACAGGTTAGTGCTTGAATTGACAGCACATCATGCAGTTGGGGAGAAGTAGGAGAGAAAGTAGGAACAGACCCTAATAATGTCCTCCAACAGCCTAGCCTAAAGCAGCATAGCTACTAACATTAACCTGTCTCCTAGCTACTAGGAGACCTGGCTACCAACACTCTGTCTGAGTCCTCCTGATCGAGGCTCAGCCCGTGGACGGTGTAGGGCCGGTAACGGCCCCCGTCATGCCGGGGTCTTCTCGGAGTCGGGTTGTTTGAGAATGCAGCCCAAAGTGGGTGGTAAACTCCATGTAAGGCTAAATACCGGCACGAGACCGATAGTCGACAACTATCTTAAGGAAAAATTGACAGAACTGAGAGGACAGAGTTGAAGAGGGCGAGAAACGTTTAAGAGATAAACGGGTGGGGTCCGCACAGTCTGCCCGGGGGATTCAACCCGGCAGGTAATGGGCGGCCGCACTGTGCGGGAGGATCCCCTTGAGGGACCTCTCTCCGGCGCTGGCTGGCCCCCGTGGGGCGCATTTCTTCCGCGGCGGTAAGCCGCGACCGGCTCCGGATCTTTACCTGGCTTACATTAATCTATCTCTACCTAGCTACTCTACCTCTTCCTATCTCTTCCTAACTTTTGACACTCTGCCTGACTACTAACATTAACCTGTCTCTTCCTATCTACCTGTCTGACCTGACTCTAACTACCTATAAACATATCTCTAACTGTAAGCTTTGTCAAAGAGGAAAGTTTTTAGCCTAGTTTTAAAGATAGACAAATTGTCTGCTTCACGAACCAACCCTGGGAGCCGGTTCCATAGGAGGGGAGCCTGATAGCTGAAAGATCTGCCACCCATTCTACTTTTAGAAATCCTAGGAACTACCAGTAAACCTGCAGTCTGAGAGCGAAGGTCTCTGTTGGGAACATATGGAACAATCAGGTCTCTTATGTATGATGGAGCTAGATTATTAAGGGCTTTATATGTCAGAAGGAGGATCTTGAATTCTATTCTAGATTTTACTGGGAGCCAGTGAAGAGAAGCTAAAACAGGGGAAATGTGATCTCTTCTTTTAATATTCATCAGAATCCTAGCAGCAGCATTTTGAACTAACTGAAGACTTTTAATTGTATTCTGTGGACTACCTGATAATAGACAGTTACAGTAATCCAGCCTTGAAGTAACAAAGGCATGGACTAGTTTTTCAGCATCACTCCTGGACAGGATGGTTCTAATTTTTGCAATATTCCTAAGGTGAAAAAAGGAAATCCTACAGACTTCTTTAATGTGAGATCTAAATGACATATCTTGGTCAAAAATGACACCGAGGTTTTTTGCTTTATTACTGGAGGCTAATTTAATGCCGTCCAGGTGAAGGGGCTGACTAAGTAGTTTCTTTTTCAGAGCTTCTGGTCCAAAGACGACAACTTCTGTTTTATCAGAATTTAGAAGCAAGAAGTTTAGAGTCATCCAAGTTTTTATGTCTTCCAGACATGCCTGTAGTCTACCTAACTGATTGGATTCATCAGGATTTATGGATAGATATAGCTGTGTATCATCTGTGTAACTATGGAATTTTATCCCATGCTGCCTAATTATTTTACCAATAGGAAGCATATATATAGTAAAGAGAATCGGCCCAAGCACTGAACCCTGTGGTACTCCGCAAGTAACTATTGAGGTTGAGGAAGATCTATTGTTTACCTGAACAAACTGAAATCGGTTAGACAAATAAGATTTAAACCAACCTAGTGCTGTTCCTATTATACCGACACTTTGAAGCCTTTCTATGAGAATATTGTGATCAACAGTGTCAAAGGCAGCACTGAGATCTAACAGGACCAGAATGGTCACCAGTCCATTGTCTGAGGCTATGAGAATATCATTAGTAACCTTCACCAGAGCTGTTTCAGTGCTATGATGAGCTCTAAAGCCTGACTGAAACTTCTCAAACAGCTCATTATTGTTTAAATGCTCACATATCTGGTGTGCAACTATTTTCTCAAGAATTTTAGATAAGAAGGGAAGATTAGATATCGGTCTATAGTTAATTAAGTCGTTTTGATCAAGAGAGGGTTTCTTAAGTAGAGGTTTAATTACAGCAATCTTAAACTCCTGTGGTACATATCCATTGACTAAGGATAGATTCATTATATTTAAAATTGGAGCAGCGATCAGAGGGAAAACTTCTTTTAAGAGTTTAGTTGGGATTGGGTCTAAAACGCAAGTTGAAGGTTTAGATGAAGCTAATAATTTTAGTACATCACAAAGTTCGGCTGCATTAAAGCAGTTTAAGCATATATTAGGTTCCACCATTTTTGAGGCTGCCTCATTAACTAAGGAGGAAGCAAGCATATTGGGAAGGTTCCCAATTATCTTATTCTTTATGGAGTCTATTTTATTTATAAAGAATTGCATGAAGTCGTCACTGCTTAGAGCTTGGGGAATGGTTGGCTCGATAGAGCTATGATCCTGTGTGAGTTTGGCAACTGTATTAAAAAGAAACCTAGGATTATTTTTATTCTCCTCGATTAAAGATGAATAATATGCTGTTCTAGCTGTGTGAAGGCTCTTTTTATATAGCAATAAACTATTTTTCCATATTAAAAAGGAATCATGTAAATGCGTGGAGCGCCATTTTCTCTCTAGTTTTCTAACATTCTGCTTTAGGGTACGTAGCTCTAAATTAAACCAGGGAGTTAATCTTCTATGGCTAGCCACCTTGCTTTTCAAGGGGGCAACTTTGTCTATTGCCCGACGCAGGGAGGAATTAACGCTATGAACTAAAATGTCAAGTTGTGTCAAGTTAATATCATACATAATTCGAGGATTTTTTTTCTGTCTGTGCCGGGCCCTCAGAATCATCCTAACCTTCCCCCCCTGATGGCGTTCATGGCACTGAGTGCATTCATTGTTTCTAAAGTGGGGTTCTGTTAAATGCCAACAGATGGGGTGCAACATTCAGCAACTGAAATTATCTAGTTGAGACAGAATGCATGTTTTTTTGGGACTGTTATGAAAAACTGGAATACTTAAAAAACAAACAGAATAAACCCGCTAACATCTGAATCTAATGCTGAATCAGGTTTTGTTATGTGAAAACAGGGTAAATGATTACTCTGCCAAGCTGGTCACTGGGTTAGATGTAGGAGCATGTTTGAGTTCAGTTGTAGTTTTTCTTTTGTCTTGTTTCCATTTCCACAAAAAAAACTTTAATTTGGTGACAACTGGGAAATAATCTTAGATGAATTGTCTGTCTCTCTATTCTTTCAGAGTAAACATTATAAGAGGTGGAGCGACTACCAGTCAGTTTGTATTTGGACATCTTTTTGCTTTGTCCTTCTCCCTTTTTCATCTTCTTGCTGTATACATAAATATTATGCTAAAGCTGCTGAAAACGGATTAAATGGGACCATTCAAATGGAAATTTATTCAGATGTTCACCTAACCTAACTAGATCTGGATGCCTTCCTGTGTCTCTTGGATTTTGTCAGTTAGTGGAGTAGTGAGTTAGGAAAAAGAGGCTATTTGCATCTAAAACGGCTAACTTTTTTCACTTTAAGGACAAAAGGAGTTCTCCAGCTAAATATACCCTCTTTTGTTTTGTGTTCTCTTCAACCTGCTGTAGGTATATGGCTACTTCACTTTCCCTACAGGATTTAGAGAAACAAAGAGCATAATACAACCATTATACCCCTGAGTTTGAAGTCGAAGCTGCAATGCTTGGCGAAATTGCTGTTATTAACCCATAACAGCAAGGATTAATCGCTGTACAACAGAAATTTGCTCATGTGAACGCCCGTGAACACACGAAAGGGGCCTTTATACAGATCAGGCCACGCATTGTAACATTTTGTAAGGTGTAGTGATTAGTCTTGTCATTTAGATTGAAAAAGGCATAATGATTTCATAATTTTGACCTTGGCTGCAGGCTTGATTATACACATGGTCCTAATGAGCTGAGGCAAATGATGATTGATATCAATAATGATACCCGTCACTTACAGCTTTAAATGCCTTCAGGATCTGGGTGATGGGAATCTGATTAAGCTTAACTTGTTACGCACAAGAAGAGGAAACCATGTTGTGCTTTTGCAGCATTCTGTATCTGACATTGTGTTGTAATATGCAATACCAAAAAGCAGAAGAAAAAAAACATTCTCTCTATTTCTGTCATTTGCTAAAAATGTGTTCGAATGTGATATTTCCAAAATAATGGAAACATGTGAGGGATTCATACCAAGCAACTTATTCATATGGTATTTTATAAATGCTTTTTCAATTGTTACATGAACAGATAATAGTTGGAAAAATAAAATGCCAAATTTAACCTTACAAAAGTACTTACACCTGTTTAACCTTTTTCAAATTTCAACAATAATATTTGAGCATCTCATGGCGCACAATTTGCCAATGCCATTTTCAAACAAAGACATTGATGTCCACCTATATTTACCAACTGTGTTTTCCAGCGCTCCCTGCCATTTAATATAACCCACTAAAAGTGCCATCTGGCATTTTATAGCTCCTCTACACATTTAATTAACACCAGCAAACATTTAATAGGTGTGTGGAGACGTATCGCGTTGGTAAGACGTACCGTGTCATTTCCTGTTTTGTGACTAACTCGTTTGTAGCAAGTCGGTGTTTCTCTCTCTCTTGAACTGATCTAACTTTCTCTGTCAATAAGTTTTTTCTGAGTTGCTTTAACACACAAACACATTAAAACGTTAATTTTCTTCATGGTTTGGGACTCTTTAAGCGTTTTACTGGGTTAATTACTTTGTTCTTAGGTAAGGTAAGGTACCGCTTGGTTAGCTTAGCTTCACGGCTAGCATGGCTTCGGCAGCTTTCTCTCTTGTCCCTCCATCTCTCTCTAAACCTCCTCCTCCTCTTTCCTGCTCTCTCTGTCAGATGTTTAGTTACTCCTCCGCCTCATTTAGTGAAGTTGGTAGGTGTAATAAGTGCAGCATTTTTGTAGCTTTGGAGGCGAGGGTTTCTGAGCTAGAGGCCCGGCTCCGCGCTGTAGAACAGCCAGGCCCAGCAGTAGCTAGCGCGGAGTCAACTAGGACAGGACCTAGCCGTCCTTCAACAGCTCCCGTGCAGCCGGGACCTCAGGCGAGCTGGGTGACTGTTCGTAGGAAGACTAGCGCCAGACCCCAGTCCGCGGCCAACCTCCAGCCCCTTTCTCTGAACAATAGGTTCGCCCCGCTCAGCGACGCACCCGCCGAGCAGGAGAGGCCGATTCTTGTAATTGGCAGCTCCATAGTTAGGAATGTGGCTCCAGAGACACGAAAGACCACCGTCAAATGCCTTCCAGGGGCCAGGGCTGCGGACATTAGGTCCCATCTGAAGCTTTTGGCCAAGGACAAACGGCGGTATAGCAGGATCGTTATCCATGCTGGTGGCAACGACACCCGGCGACGGCAGTCGGAGGTCACTAAAATTAGCGTAGCTTCGGTGTGTAGGGCTGCCAAAAAGATGTCTGACTCTGTAATTTTTTCTGGTCCCCTGCCTGATCGTACTAGCGATGACATGTACAGCCGTATGCTTTCGTTCCACCTTTGGTTGTCAAGGTGGTGTCCAGAAAACGATGTGGGCTACATTGATAACTGGGGGGCCTTCTGGGGAAAACCTGGACTGTTACGTAGAGACGGCATCCATCCCACCGAGGACGGAGCTTCGCTTCTTTCCAGGAACATTGATAGGGTTATCTCTAGTTCCCCAAAGCCGTGACAACCCAGAGTCCAGCTCAGGGAACCCAGAGTCGAGCTCAGGGAAACCAGAGTCCAGATCAGGGAACCCAGAGTCCAGGTCAAGGAACAGGGACTGCCACCCACCCACTACCCTATAGAGATAGTTTCCCGTCCACTACCCAAAACTAATGAATTAAAAGTTAATGCTACTAGAGCAAAGTATAAAAATCTCATAAAGATAAATAAAACTCGGACTGAACATAAAAACAAATCAATTAAATGTGGTTTACTAAACATAAGATCTCTCCCCTCAAAAACACTCTTAGTAAATGACTTAATTTGTGAAAATAATATTGATTTGTTTTGTCTTGCAGAGACATGGTTGCAGGAAGAGGACCATGTCACAATAAATGAGTCAACTCCCCCTAGCTACTTAAACTTTAGTGTCCCTCGAAGTACTGGTCGAGGAGGTGGAGTAGCAACTATCTTTCATTCCGATTTACTAATTAATCTCCAAAAAAATAATAGTTACAGTTCCTTTGAGCATCTAGTTTTTAGCTTTCCTCATACACATAACAAAGCAGTAAAGCCACTTTTGTTTGTGGTCTTATATCGTCCACCAGGACCTTATTCTCAATTTTTAGATCAGATTTCAGATTTTCTATCTGACTTAGTTTTAAACACTGATAAAGTCATTATAGTCGGAGACTTCAATATTCATGTTGATAATGAAAGTGATAGTCTAAATACAGCTTTTAACACTATCCTAGACTCAATAGGCTTTACTCAAAATGTGCAGGGACCAACACATTCTTGTCACCACACTTTAGATCTTGTGCTGACTTATGGCATTGACTGTGAAGAAATAACAGTCTTTCCACATAACCCTATCCTGTCTGATCATTTCCTTATCACTTTTAAACTTACTCTAATGGATCATATCAAACCTGAAAGAAAACTTCATTATACCAGAACGTTATCAGACAACGCTGTAGCAAATTTTAAAGAAGCTCTTCCAACTTTAATTTCCTCAGTTTATAAATGCAGAACAGAAAACAGTGATTTAACTCGTGACCCCTCACAACTTGACATTTTAGTTCATAGCGTTAATTCCTCCCTGCGTCGGGCAATAGACAAAGTTGCCCCCTTGAAAAGGAAGGTGGCTAGCCATAGAAGATTAACTCCCTGGTTTAATTTAGAGCTACGTACCCTAAAGCAGAATGTTAGAAAACTAGAGAGAAAATGGCGCTCCACGCATTTACATGATTCCTTTTTAATATGGAAAAATAGTTTATTGCTATATAAAAAGAGCCTTCACACAGCTAGAACAGCATATTATTCATCTTTAATCGAGGAGAATAAAAATAATCCTAGGTTTCTTTTTAATACAGTTGCCAAACTCACACAGGATCATAGCTCTATCGAGCCAACCATTCCCCAAGCTCTAAGCAGTGACGACTTCATGCAATTCTTTATAAATAAAATAGACTCCATAAAGAATAAGATAATTGGGAACCTTCCCAATATGCTTGCTTCCTCCTTAGTTAATGAGGCAGCCTCAAAAATGGTGGAACCTAATATATGCTTAAACTGCTTTAATGCAGCCGAACTTTGTGATGTACTAAAATTATTAGCTTCATCTAAACCTTCAACTTGCGTTTTAGACCCAATCCCAACTAAACTCTTAAAAGAAGTTTTCCCTCTGATCGCTGCTCCAATTTTAAATATAATGAATCTATCCTTAGTCAATGGATATGTACCACAGGAGTTTAAGATTGCTGTAATTAAACCTCTACTTAAGAAACCCTCTCTTGATCAAAACGACTTAATTAACTATAGACCGATATCTAATCTTCCCTTCTTATCTAAAATTCTTGAGAAAATAGTTGCACACCAGATATGTGAGCATTTAAACAATAATGAGCTGTTTGAGAAGTTTCAGTCAGGCTTTAGAGCTCATCATAGCACTGAAACAGCTCTGGTGAAGGTTACTAATGATATTCTCATAGCCTCAGACAATGGACTGGTGACCATTCTGGTCCTGTTAGATCTCAGTGCTGCCTTTGACACTGTTGATCACAATATTCTCATAGAAAGGCTTCAAAGTGTCGGTATAATAGGAACAGCACTAGGTTGGTTTAAATCTTATTTGTCTAACAGATTTCAGTTTGTTCAGGTAAACAATAGATCTTCCTCAACCTCAATAGTTACTTGCGGAGTACCACAGGGTTCAGTGCTTGGGCCGATTCTCTTTACTATATATATGCTTCCTATTGGTAAAATAATTAGGCAGCATGGGATAAAATTCCATAGTTACGCAGATGATACACAGCTATATCTATCCATAAATCCTGATGAATCCAATCAGTTAGGTAGACTACAGGCATGTCTGGAAGACATAAAAACTTGGATGACTCTAAACTTCTTGCTTCTAAATTCTGATAAAACAGAAGTTGTCGTCTTTGGACCAGAAGCTCTGAAAAAGAAACTACTTAGTCAGCCCCTCACCTGGACGGCATTAAATTAGCCTAGAGCAAACTAGTCCATGCCTTTGTTACTTCAAGGCTGGATTACTGTAACTGTCTATTATCAGGTAGTCCACAGAATACAATTAAAAGTCTTCAGTTAGTTCAAAATGCTGCTGCTAGGATTCTGATGAATATTAAAAGAAGAGATCACATTTCCCCTGTTTTAGCTTCTCTTCACTGGCTCCCAGTAAAATCTAGAATAGAATTCAAGATCCTCCTTCTGACATATAAAGCCCTTAATAATCTAGCTCCATCATACATAAGAGACCTGATTGTTCCATATGTTCCTAACAGAGACCTTCGCTCTCAGACTGCAGGTTTACTGGTAGTTCCTAGGATTTCTAAAAGTAGAATGGGTGGCAGATCTTTCAGCTATCAGGCTCCCCTCCTATGGAACCGGCTCCCAGGGTTGGTTCGTGAAGCAGACAATTTGTCTATCTTTAAAACTAGGCTAAAAACTTTCCTCTTTGACAAAGCTTACAGTTAGAGATATGTTTATAGGTAGTTAGAGTCAGGTCAGACAGGTAGATAGGAAGAGACAGGTTAATGTTAGTAGTCAGGCAGAGTGTCAAAAGTTAGGAAGAGATAGGAAGAGGTAGAGTAGCTAGGTAGAGATAGATTAATGTAAGCCAGGTAAAGATCCGGAGCCGGTCGCGGCTTACCGCCGCGGAAGAAATGCGCCCCACGGGGGCCAGCCAGCGCCGGAGAGAGGTCCCTCAAGGGGATCCTCCCGCACAGTGCGGCCGCCCGGGTTGAATCGTGAAACGTTTCTCGCCCTCTTCAACTCTGTCCTCTCAGTTCTGTCTATTTTTCCTTAAGATAGTTCTGTCTATTTTTCCTTAAGATAGTTGTCGACTATCTGTCTCGTGCCGGTATTTAGCCTTACATGGAGTTTACCACCCACTTTGGGCTGCATTCTCAAACAACCCGACTCCGAGAAGACCCCGGCATGACGGGGGCCGTTACCGGCCCTACACCGTCCACGGGTCAGGAGGACTCAGACAGAGTGTTGGTAGCCAGGTCTCCTAGTAGCTAGGAGACAGGTTAATGTTAGTAGCTATGCTGCTTTAGGCTAGGCTGTTGGAGGACATTATTAGGGTCTGTTCCTACTTTCTCTCCTACTTCTCCCCAACTGCATGATGTGCTGTCAATTCAAGCACTAACCTGTTTTCTATTATAGTAGGTGCTCCGGATTAGCCCTGCTTGACGACCCTGACTAAGATGGCATTGCAGTGACGGAAAATTCTCCACGTCCTGCAACAAACTTCTGCATCAGTTCTATTGCTCTTTCTGTGTCTCTGTTATGTATTCTCCAAGCCACAGACGGTCGCGGCAGATAACCGCTTGTGCTGAGCCTGGTTCTGCCGGAGGTTTCTTCCTGTTAAAAGGGAGTTTTTCCTTCCCACTGTCGCTGCATGCTTGCTCAGTATGAGGGATTGCTGAGAATTCCACGACGCAATCTTCTGTGGTTCTGTAATTTCTACACTAAACATTGTATTGTAATAACTCTTTTTGTAAAGTGCCTTGAGATGACATCTGTTGTGAAATGGCGCTATATAAATAAACTGAATTGAATCGATTTGAATCTGACTTTCAGTTATTTTTTTTCTTAAATTATTTTGTGCAACAAAATTTAAAACCTCCCTGAGTGTGCCTAGCAAACATGTGTTTCTGTTTTGTAAATCTGAGCATAAAGCTTGATGCTTAGTTGGTAAACTCTGGCTCTGCTTCTTACTCCTTGGCTTAGCACAATTTCAATCTGTGGGTGTCAAAATTAAAAGGATATTGGTTAGTAATTGTGCTCCAGAAGCTGTTTAAAACATCTACTGCTCTACAGGTTTTAAGCACAAGGTGCTACCTATTAAACATCTCCTGGGATGTATTGAAAGTGTAATGGTACTAAATAAACGCTAAATGGGGTTTGTAATAGCATTTAGACATAATGTAACGCTGGAAAGAATGCAATTATTGTCCAAAATGGCTCTACATACAACCACACGTATAAGGAAGTGCTCTGTTCAGAAGACACTATGATTAAACTTTTTGCCTGCATTAATACTTTATTTGACCAGGAGTACCAACATGGAACACAGACCGTTTCTTTTTTTCCCCTGTAATATTTCTCGGAAACTTTTGCCCGAGAGAGCAACAAAACCCTGTCTCTCTGCCTCCGTCTGCATACACCCTACAACCCCTCTTCTTATTTCTGCAGGGCACTGAGGCGGAAAAGCATTTCATTTGCTAAACAAAGTGAAAGGCTGCCACAACACAGGGGCGTAATGGAGAGTGATGGGTGGCCCCCATACCGGGAATCATGAGACAAAGCATAATTACTCCTCCTGTCAGCGTTGCAGCATCCATCACTTACTTCTGTCGCCCCACTATAGGCTGTGTAGCTTCCGAGAAGAGTGTTTAGACATATTTGTATGCTGAGGGCTGAGCGAGCCTATTGGGTTTTTCTGGCATGTCTTTTAAGCGTGTGCTTTAGCATGTAGCCAACCAATCTGAACCTCACAAGCATTCATGTGTATGTCTTTTTTGATAAATTCATGCAACACATCAAAATGTGACTTTGAATCCTCTAAAAAGAAGGAAAAAAAATAATTTTCTTGAACGAGCACAGCCTTTCAGATGCTGATTATTTTAGTCAAAGCACTACTGAAAACAGAATCACAACAAGACAAAAACATTTTGTACTGTGTATTGGTTGAAGTGCCTGAATGATGAATACAGGTAACCTGAAGCGTTTGTCCTCAGAATTCAAGGTTTAAAAATCTCACTTTTAAAGTAATATATATACACTATAAGAAGAACTCATGTGAGCCTCATTTAAAGGTTAAATATATATTTAATGCAGCTTTTACTTTTCCTCGAATTTTTTGTACTGTCTTACTAAAATATTTAGCAAATAAAAAGCTGCAAAGACAGGCACTATTTGATTACTTACCACTGGGTATATTTTGTACAACATGAGCTAATTATAATTCAAGTTTTATATATGGTTATTGTAGAATTAAATTTTATCAAAAAGATAATTCAGTGCATGTTCAAAGCAGAGACAAGGAGCCAATTCCCAGTTCTCAGTTTTATTTAAAACAGATTAACAAATTGCAGTTTACAGAGAAACATGCCCATTTTCTCTGGGCCAGATAAGACATCTGACAACGAATGGTTTTCATGTCATAACTTTTATAAACGTCCAAAACTTCGCCAGGATCTGGGCGTCTCTTCTCCCTCGGAATCTGCTCCAATCAGAACGTTTTTAAAAAGTGTCTTGACAACCACTGGTCCGTCCAGAATTCATAAGATGGAAGTGTCCTCCTCCTGGATCCAAGTCAAAAGTTCATTCTGAGTTTTATGGTTTTATGGTCCCGGTTCCTCCCTACTTTCTAATCTACAGACATCCTGGTTTTGCAGCTGGTTTTGCAGCCTGCAATAAAACTCTTTGTCTCAGAGGTCCTCAAAGGTCACACATACTCCCAACATACACAAGGCTCTGATGTTCCTCAAAAGGGGCCCAATCAAAATACTGGTCAAGGATGTGTTTCACAACCATGAATAATATAAACAGACTTTTACCTTCTGAGTGCTTACTAAAGATATTTTAAAACATATGTACTACGAGACTGTATATAAAATAGCCCCAAAAAAGTAGAATACAACATTATATATTTAAAATCTGAATAAAAAAGATGTGAATCCATGAATGATTTCACTTATTGTAAAACTTTGCTTTTTCTAAGGGTTATATGGGTAGAGCATTTCTACAAATGGTGCCCAAATTCCCGTTCCACCTCTAATATAGAAACTGCCAGTCCACGCCCACTCCACTTTCAGAAGCTGAAAGAAAGCCAATCCTGGACCACATCAAACCACAACCACAGCTATGAAACCCCAGAGCATAGAGCAGAGGCTGGTTGCACTGAATACAGCAATGCTCCCAGCCTCCCAGAACACAATACCAAGGAAAACTACTCAGTGCTACGCAATAACCATGACTAGATCCAATGAACTTAAAGCTGCAGTCAAGAGAATTTATTCATGTATCCACGTTTTTTAGATCTTTCAAATGATACTTTGGTACTATACTATGATATATAGATGGTGCGCCACAATATTTTTTATTCTTCTTTAGTCTGTTCTTCCTCCCTGTGACCAGTATGCAATTCACACTGACTGGCTAATTTCTTTAGCCAATATAATTCGGGTTTTCACATTGTTGGCTTTCAAGCAACATGCATGCGCATCGTGCAAACCTGGGGAGATGGAGCTGCGCACACAACTGCTCTATGTCTTCCGGGGTCCATGCACTGCCGTCTAATGAGGAAACACAGGTTTTTGAATTCCATGCCGCCTGGCCCTGCCCACATTGGTAGAATTTTTTAAAATGGGGCAGGATAAGGCTTTTTCATGGGGTTTAGTTACACTTTAGCTGCAGGCAGCAACCAGAGTCTGGCCTGTGTTCACAGAGACATCTTGGTACATCTCAAATGCCAGCAGACTTCCTAGATGCAAACACAGGAAGCTTGGTAGCTTGGTGAGTAACACTTCTAAGTTTTCAGGGAAGTTATTTCCTGAAGCAGCAGGTTGGAACCAAAATAGAAATTTTGCCATCTTAGTGAATTAGTGGGGAATAACAATGGTTTCATATGTTCTGGTCCTCATATGTCTGTCATCACTGGCCACGGAGCAATGAGAATGCACTGATGGCAGCACAATAAATGCTGGGAGATGGAGTCCATTTGTCCATTGATGAAAAATTATGAACTATGAAATATATCAATTTCATTTCATTTTTTATTTAAATTGAGAATATAAATTATTTAAAGTAGCCTTCATGTCTGGTCCAGAATTTAGCACTGAGTTGACCTAGGCCCCATTGTTCAACATATATATATTTTGTCATATTATTTTTCATTTATTTTCATTAAGCTTTAAAGGAACTGATTTTATATTATAGCTGATCAGCAATTGTGACCAACAGCATCACCTTTTATAATATGTGTATACATATCTATAACAAAGTTCCAATCTCTTTTGAGCATCTTCCAAAAGGAGGCATTTTATAATATAACTTTCAGTGTTTCTAACATGCATTAGGTTGGTCTGTTCATACTGCTTGAATCCCTATTCATGTTCTCATCAGCCTAAAGCAAAAAGCTATTGTTAGTCTTGAGTTAAATATAGATGAAAGATTCCACATATATGTTTCATTCCTGACCAGCATTGAAGCATTCCAGACATAAACTGCTTTAAATTTTATAAAAGTACATCTTTGTCAGTGCTTTAGTTATTAACGTCACTTTTTATGCGTCTGTCATACTCCTTTGTTGTATTTGTTTAGCATTTTCCCATTTCAAAAAGCTACATCTGCCTTTCTAACAAACTAATGAAATCCCCTTATTTGACCTTTACCATTTCTCCTCTTGCATGCTACATGGAAATGGCAGCCAAAAAATTCCTTTGCTGTATAGCAGCTATTTTAGTACCAGCAACTGAAACATAGATGTGTGATGTTTAAATCCGCTAAACGTATTTATCTTGAATTCAAAAATTCTCTAAACATACACTGTAGTGCTGCTGCTAAACAGATGTGGCTGCAGATGTCCCCTTATGAAATGGAGATGAAATTACACAGATGATTCCTTGTTTCCATCATATTCAGATGGAAGAAAATAATTTAAAGAAATAAAAACAAGCCAGCTCATCTAATGCACAAATGCATCACTAAGAGTATTTCATACAGATGGATCTATTTCTAATGCTTATTTCTCTTAATTTATTAATTTCTGATTATGGTTTACAGTCATGTACACTCCAGAATTTGTCTTAGGAAAATATAGGAAACATATAGCAACAATGTACATTACATTAATTTCACAAAGTGACGGATCCAAGGATTTTAATAGCAAGATAGGTGGAAAAAAAAAGTTAAGAAGCTAGCAAAACTGTTAAACTTTATCAAATATAATTTTGAAGAAAGGGGTCATGGGATCCAACTGTTGAACTCCTTTTGTTCAGCAAATCCTGCACCGAACAATCTAAAAAGTGTTTTGACTTGGTTAAGGAGAAGTGGGACTCTAAATATGTGTAAAGAAAGTAAATTTAAAATTTCATTCTTCTAAAATCCCCAGAGAAAAAAACTAAATCCAATCAAACTTTATTTATAAAGTGCTTTTCAAACAAAGTTTCTCAAAGTGCTTTACAGATTTAAAATAACCCCACAATCCCCCCTTCAAAAATAAAATCATCAACGCAAATACACCCCCCTCCCAACACAACCCATCAGACGTACACACACACACTTAAAAGCTACAGAAACAGCCGGCTGAGCACAGATGAGCCAGGAAATGCCATCATGGGATCCATCTGTATCAGCAGCAGATCAGCAACAGCAGCCAAGGCTCGGACCCAGGGTGCCCAGAGGAGGGAGGGCTGGTGCCCCCACCTCCACCCAAGCACTACCTGGGGGGCACCCAGGCAGCCACAGCCGACCACTGCCCCTATCCTATGCAAGGGGCCCCGAGAGAGGAAACACTGGCAAGAAAGATTAAAATAAGTTAAAATATAAAGTGTATAAAGTATAAAACAATAAGTGTAAAACAATGATAAGATAAAATCAAGCTAAAAATGCAAAGCAGATTAATAGACAGTTAAAAGCTTAACAAAAAAATTAAATCAGGTAAAACATGCTGAGCAGTTAAAAATATAGTGATAAATAATAATTAGTTAAAAGCTCGGTTAAAAAGGTAAGTCTTGAGCCTGCTCTTAAAAACATGAACTTTCTCTGCGGCCCTGAGGTCCTCTGGCAGCCTGTTCCAGAGGTGAGGCCCATAATATTTGAAGTCCGTGTCTTGGCTTTGGGAGTGATAAGGAGACGGCTGCCAGAGGAGCGCAGAGACCACGAGGGTTCATACAGTAAAAGTATTTCTGACAGATAAGAAGGCCCAAGACCATTAAGACACTTAAAAACCATTAAAATAACCTTAAAATCGATCCTAAAACATATGGGGAACCAATGCAGTGATTTTAAGACTGGTGTAATGTGCTCCCGCCTCCTGGTCTTCATCAGGACACGAGCTGCTGAATTCTGTAAAAGCTGTAAACTTGATGTAGTCTTTTTGGGAAGACCAGAAATCAGGGCGTTACAATAATCAAGTCTACTGGTGATAAAAGCATGCAATAGCATCTCCGTATTGGCCCGAGAGAGAATGGGGCGGACTCTGGCAATGTTCTTTAAGTGATAAAAACCTATTTTAGTAATATTTTTTAATGAGGGGGAGTCAGCTCAGAGTCAAAAATCACACCCAGGTTCTTCACTTGTAAAGAAGGATTAAAAGACAGTAATTTTAGTTTTGGTAAAAGTTTCTCTCTCTGAGCCTCAGGACCGATGATTAAAACCTCAGTTTTAAAGGAGGCACAAAATTTGAATGTAGTGATTTACAGGGAAATCTCTACATTCAGTGATTAGAATGATCCACTCACCACTAGACAACAGAAGTTATTCAAAGTTTAATTTTTTTTTTCAATTAACAAGCTAAATAACCTGATTTTGTATCTGTTATTTACACAATAATATCCAATTTCTAACTCTTTACATTTACAAATTATTCCAAAAGGGTATGCCAGGAATTGAATTAATCTTAAAAAACAGGCTTGCTTTGATAATCTCAGCAAAATTTCCCAAAATTCAGTTTAACAAACGGGGCTAATCTTAAACCCTGCTCATTCAGTATGGCAACATGTGCTCTTAGACAAGCTGGTAGGCTAGCAGGCTAGCCGTGAGGGTAATTTTAGCTTAATAAATATGACTGCACGATCCATGTGATGTCACACCATGGGGCTGGTATTCTGCTGCTTTTCTCTCCCTCACCACACCTATCCTTCAATATAAAGTTATTACAGCAGTTGCAGCTGCTGAGGTTTTCTTTTTGGTAGCCAAAGTATGCAATGCATTGGAGGTTTTGTATTTTAAAATGTTATAAATGTGTCAACTGCTGGTTTTAATATATGTCATACTCTAAACCGTCCATGAAGCAACAACGCCTGATTCACATTACACAATAGAACTTCATGAGGATATACAGCCGGTGTTCCCTTTATTGGTTACCATGTATTTGTGATGCTCATATGATTCATTAAAGGGACACTCCACCTCTCAGTAAAATGTTATTGTTTCCCCTATCCCTTGGAGATAGATAAGTGAGAAAGACGCATTTTGTAACCAGCCCAGTCATAACTCTGATCTGGCAGTAGTCTGTTTGTTTTAGCTTAGCACAAACTAATGTAAGTGAATGGCAACTACTAGCAAATACCATTTAATGACATGGATTTATGCTCACCTAAACTATATAGCAAACGGACTGTAAATAGGATCTACTAGCATGCTAGCAGCTCCCATTCACTTATATTGTTTGTGCTAAGCCAAAGTAAACGGACCGCTGCCAGATCAGGAGAATGACTGGGCGGTTTACAACAATGCTTTATTCACACTGATCTAATTCTAGGAGATATGTCAAGGGATACATTTTTAATAAGGGGTGGAATATCCCTTTAATAATTATTTCTAAGCCTATCACTTATTTGGGATTGATTGATTGAAAGGGCTTCTTTTAATGTAGACTTGATTCACATGAGTCTGGCTTGTAAAGCCTGGCTTGAATTAGTAGGGATTGAATTCACCTGACTTTCTTTTTGGAACTGAATAAGCCTGGCGTGAACAGTTATCCTTCCTTTCCACCAGACGCATAAGCAGTATGTCATATGCAGCTGATAGCCATAGCTGTAGTCAATAGAAGGTTGACTACAGTTATTTCAGTTGCAGTTTCAAAATAAAAGAAATATGCTGTTTTCCGGTGACTTTACTTAAAAAAAAGTCACTACCTGTGCGGTCCGGTGAGAATTCAGAACCTCCCGGCAGGGTCTAATTTGTGTTTCATCATGTACGACAAACGGTTAATTATTGAAGTGAAGAAGTACTCAATCATGTATGACCCCAGTCATATTTTATATAAAGACTACATCAAAAAAAGGATAAAGCATGGAGTGACATACTTCTGGGGCATGATGGTGAGTGTATGCTACTTATTGACGTGATTTTTTATTTTACCCTATTCAGATCGCGTGATTTCGTGCTCTCTCTGTGACAGCTGCTTCCTTGCTACTACGTGCCTCGGTGGAAAGGGCCAAGCAGCGCGAATACGCGAGTGAAACGTGCTGCTCCTGTACAAGCTGCTGACATGTCCGGTGGAAAGCCCTGGTTACGCCAATTCATGTGAGGACTTTTCAAATAAGCCTTGATTTTTTTTTTTTTTTTAGCTCACTTCGTGGAATACCCCTCCTGTCTCTGTATAGCCCAAAACGTTACATCATAATCTTATGGTTTAAGGACTCTTTAATAAGCAGACCACTTTTATTGTGCAGAAATTCTTCCAACTCTAGAGTCACTTAGTGCTCCTCAAGACAAGCTTCAAGAGAATCAGTAATTACTTATTATTATTTATTACTTATTAACTTATTTCTATAGAAAACACAATTTAGACATTTCAGATATTTTAAACTGCTTCCTCAGGAAAAAAATGGGATTTCATTGTTAATGTCAGATCTTTTTTTTATCACTTGATCCAATAATATTATTGCATTTTAGATGAGATTTTGGAAGTAATTGCAATGTTTGCAATTGGCAGCTAAACATATTTATCTATTCAGCTTAAGGCTGCTCTTAAATCAACCTTTGACACCTTATACCTCAGCAACACCATAGAGATAAAACTGTCATGATATTGCAAATGAAAGACATATAGCTAATTTTAGAACATTATATATATATATATATATATATATATATATATATATATAATAAATGCATTTAATTCATTTTAGACTTGTGCAAGTTGGAATAACAAATTCCCTCAGAGGATACTGCAAGCTCCACCATATAATGACGGTAAATGCAAAATAAACATTAAAAGAAAGTCAAAAGCCTGAATTCAGTCTCGGCGTCTTAAGTCAGAGTCAAGGTGGTTAGTTACTCCTGGCTTTAAGGCCATCTTCCCTCTCAAAGCAATTTGAAGCCACAGTGAGAACAGAGCAATTATCCTCTCCTTCTTCCCCGGCTGTTGAAATGAAGGATAGACTCGTCAGGCCTGTCTCTAGGGTTCCATAGCTGTCCAGGCTGGAGACATCTTCTCACCAATTGTCACCTTTCCCTCGATATCATTAAATCTTTCCAAGTCGCATACAAGTCGCTGCTGCCGCCGCCTGCTGTTCTTTGCTTGGATACCCACAGCAATGAATTAGTAAAGGTCAAAACTCCATTTAGCTCAAACGGGAGCACACTAGCAATAAAGAGGACTGCATAAAACTAATACCAACGAAAACCGACGAGTGCTTTAAACACTCATATGTAACATTGTGTTATTAATATGATTTTTTCCCTTGATTTCTAAGTTATTCAGCTTTAAAAGATTGCTTGGAAAGGAATAACAGTGTATAAGTATACATTGCTGTGGAGTTTAAAAAGCCAAATTGAGTGTGTACTGGGATGAAGGGCTTTAAATGTTCCACTAATTTCTGTGTAGTGAAAAATTACTTACTGTTAATCCTGACGTCTACATATTATTATTATTTTTTTTTTTTTTGCTTACTGAGGAGTAACTTCACTTCAACTTCACCCTTATACCTGAGTGCATGCAAGTGGTTGAATAATATTTAGTTGAATTATTCATTAGAAAGGGCCAGATCGGTTCTGCTTATTTTGTTGAGTGTCTCTGTTTGTGAAACATTTAAATGATGCAATATTATTCAGTGCCCTTGTATCCATTTTCATCATCATCAACCTTCCTTGTATCCTCCTGGATAGATGCCTTAACATTTGGTAGAATCTCCTATTATGTATGATGCTCTAAAACCAGTGACTTATGTAATTTGTTCACAATTATTCTGGCTCCTCTTAAAAGTGATTCAATTAATTTCTGACAAGCCAATATATTTCGCTGCAAAGACACAGCAAAGAAAAAGAAAAATTTGTTTTTTTTTTTTTTTGAATTTCTGAAAAGAATAAAACATCCCTCAGCACCCTTCTTATGACAGTATCCTGAGCTATGGTGCATTAGAGGTTCTTTGAGATGCTTTTAAGACATAATTGGAGTTCACCTTTGCCTTATTGAACCCACTGAGCTTAATTAAGAAAGCGCAGAAAGCTTTCTATTTAATGCCTCACAATTGTTGGTATATGTCAATGAGAAAACTACGCCTCAAGCTCCTGACATCGCTCATATTCCTCCAAGACCTTTACATGGGATTTTTTTTTCATTTATGGCCACATTGCTTTTAAATTACAACTCACACTGAGCACACCAAGTCCATCAAAATGCTGAATAAATCCCTTCTCCCTCAAAAAATACCACCATATTAACAAGCATCATTTGTTTATTCATAATTGGAGAGCATTTATGTAAATGAACTGATTTATGTAAATCCTTCCTAATCATAACTACCAGTCAAAGGTCTACACTAGACCACATCGCCCAATCACTAGGGGTGTATTCAAATCAGCCCTGTTTAGTCTGCTTGAAAGTGACAGTGTGTAGTTTCCTGACTATACGGGACAGTACATACCTATATCATTGAAAGGAAAGGCAGATAGTTCAACATACAGACAAATATATCAAGCAACATGAGGAGCACATCAAAATATCTTTCATCACAAGGAGCGAGTGAAGACGTGAATGTGTAAAGCCAAAATTGTGAAAGCCAAACGTTTTCAGCATGCTGTAGGCTAGAGATAGTATTCAGATATTTTTTTGTAAACGAATAAACTGTAATGTTAGACAGAATGACCTCTTTGAAAAAAAAACAACAAATTTCAGAGTAGTTTCACCTTGAGTGGTGCTACATTGAAAACTAAACAAATAACATTACAGTGAAAGATGTAACGCATGCGACCTCAGCGTGTTTCCTTAGATTTAGCTGCTCCTTCAGTTATTTCTATTAAGAGAATATGATGCCGATGTTTACTCTAGTTTTCTGGCAGTGTTGATCGTCTCTGTGGGCCTCTGCCTTTGACGTGGAGCCGCATCAGAGGCTCTAATGAGGATGAGTGGAAAAGGGATGTAACCAGTAAAAAAATCAGTAAAGGCGTTTTATCCAAATAGGCTCACATAGAAGGACAGACATCGTCCAATATATCGTCCCCCATAAAATAGGACCCGTGCCCATGTATTTTAGACCTGTTTTTTTTAATGGTTATATGTTATGAAGCAATCAATACTTTTCGATGATTGGGCATCATTTTATTCATTTTCAACAATATTTTGATGGATACTTTAAGAGATTAATGGTTAAAAACTACAATCTCTTTAATCAAACTCCAATTTGTTTGCCCAGAAAATCTTGTTTGTTTGGGGAGGTGTTAGTGGGCAGTTGAAGGTTGATGTGAACGTAGTTCTTGGCTCAGAGAACTCTGGTGTGATAATAGCAAGCTGCCCAGGAAGGCTCAAAAACCAGGAACTGGACTGTAGCACAGGGTAGTCTGGTTAATACAACAAAAAAAAGACCACGCAACAACAGCTCTGTATCATTCTCTACTAATGCTAACCTATTGCTGCATTGAATTTGTTTGGGACATTTGTCAAAGACAACACAAACCACAAAAACCTGGTATCCCTATGGTAGCCAACAAGACGGGAGGTAAATATGTTGCCCACAAGCTTTGGATTGTTTGATAAAGAGCAATGTTAAAGACAAATGCATCAGCTAAAAAAACGATGTTGCAATTTTTGTCTATGAACTAATACAGGTGAAACGTATAATATGAATATTGTGCAAACATTCTTTTTTTTTTGTAACTTAAAAGGTGAAACTTATATATGATAGATATGCATTACATGCAAAGTGCTAAATTTCTAGCCTTTATGATTTTGATGAATGACTTACAGCTCATCAAAATTCTATATTAAAAATTTCAGAAGTTTCCAATATTACATAAAAAAAACAGTTATTATAAAAGAGAAATGTTGGATGTCATAACAGAATAATTTATACTGTATGTACTGATTACTTCGTTGGAACGCCTTTTGGTGGCTCTTGATGCACCAACTCCAGCCTCAGTTCACTCCTTGTAAATGTCCCCAACACTTTTGAATGGCCTTTTCCTAACAATCCTCTCCAGGCTATGTTCTTCCTCACCGCTTGTGCATGTTTTTTTCCCCAGACTTTTCCTTTGACATCGTTTTCTATTAATGTGCGCTGATACAGCACTTTGGGGACATCCAACTTCTTTTGAAATAACCTTTTGAGGTTCCCTCCTCATGGAGGGTGTCAATGATGGTTTTCTGGACAACTGTCATGTCAGCAGTCTTCCATATAATTGTGATTCCAAATAAAGCAGACTGAAAGTAAATTTAAAGGCTCAGGAACCCTTTGTAGGTGTTTTGGATTAACTAGCTGATAAGAGGTGACATTTTGAGCATAAAATATTGAACCATTTCACAATATTCACATTTTCTAAATGTTGGGTTTTCATAAGCTATAAGCAATAATCAAACATAATAAAGGCCTTTAATATCTCTAGTTGCATGTAATGAGTCTATATTATAATAGTGATATTTTTTAAATTGAACTTGTGAAATAAACGTTTGTAAAATATTAAAATTTTTGGCGTTTCACCTGTATATGTAGATATGTACGCAATTTGGCGTTATGCATATTTACTAGAGGTCCGTTAACATGTGAGGAAATTGAAAGTAAATCCAGAACTTTCAGACTGTGAGGAATCTACTCTTCCTCGGTGAACCCGTTACCTGGTTTAGTCTTTCTTGCTTTTCCATGATTTGTTTCTAATTAGGTGAGGTATTTGAGTTTATGGATTTGTTATTTGAAAGTCTACATGGTTGGAACGCATCCTTCTCATAGAAGAAACCCTCGTACTCATTGCCTCACAGACTACCATAACATTATTTTTTGCCGTATTGTTTTCTTCTAACATTCCACAATTTTGTTTGAATTCTTTTGAGTTGACATACATGACAGCTTGACAAGTTTAGTGGTTGTTTTTAAATAGGGCACTTTATGTGCTCCAAATTCTTCTTGCTAAAAGCCCTCTACCTCAACTTCAAGTTTAAGATCTCAATGTGTTTCAATGTAACAGGTTAGGAGATGGCCACTCCAGATCCTTCACCTTTTCCTGACAGATCAACTTAGCCTTATACTTTGGCTCATTGTTATGTTGCAACATTCAAGTATGACACAATGCAGCTTGCACGCTGCCAATTGCAAAATGTTGTTCTGTGTTTGCTTTTAGGATATAGCATTTACTTTGCCATGGGTTTTGACTAGTTAATTAAAATCCAAAAAAACATAGAAATTCAACTCCATGTTTGATAGCAGATATGTTTTTTAATCATCAGCCTCATCTCCAGATATAAATTTAAGGTTGTGTCCATAAAGTTTCTGGGTTCAACAATTCCTGACATTTTATTTTTTTATTGAAATCCACCCATAATATTTTGAGTCATGTTGCTAATAGATCAGCACGGAAACCTTACCTCCACCAGGAGATACTTAAAACAAAAAAAATTTCTGAGCAAATATCTTAAGCCTAGTTTATGTTGCTCCGGTCGCAAATTTGCACTCAGACGCAGACGTATTGACTGAGATGTTTTTCGTTTATAGTACTAACGTTTCCGCTCCACTATTGTTTTTTTCAGATTTGCTCGACGAGGACAGCAGGGGAACTTTTCATGGCGTCTCTGCCTATTATCACAGCGTTGTTTCATATTTTTTTTAAGCTTGTGAAAGCATTTATTCCTCAAGGAGCAATGAACGACAGAAAGTAAGTTTTGATTAAGCTGTAAAGCTTTTTACTAGAGGTGCAGCTTTTTGAATACTCTAGAAATGCATGGATTTGAATTGGGCCTCTACTCCGTGTGTCCTTGCGTGGGTGACACAGAGCCCGTGCGTTGATGGATAATGGCGTTGCATTTAGCTGGTGCCGCTAACATTCAGGTACACTTGATAGTCCGAAAATTACAGTAACTCTAATTTCAGTGACTGAAGTCTTCACTGCTGTGAACATGAATTAAAAATGGTGGATACCAGTAGAGAAATTTTGAAATTGCATCACAAGAAGATAGTAATTAAACCACTGGTTCCAAACACAACATGCTTCTAATTTAAATATGGCTCATGACAGTGAACAGGGTGAGCTACCAGCAGAGGTGAAACATCACAAGTTAACAATGAACGTAATATTTTGTTTTTTATTACAATTTTTACATTACAATTCTTGGACTAACATATGTATTGCTAAAGCCTGCAAGCTAACGGGCTGTTGGTGAGACTAAATTAGTGTTAGCATTACTAGAATTAGGTGTTAGCTTGTGCTAAATAATTAGCACAATCCAACAAATATTTGTGTTCACAGCAGTGAAATCTTGAAAGTCATAGAAATTAGTTATATTCAAAAAACTTTGTGCTAGTACTCATAAAAACATTCCTAACCTGCAGTTTCTCACATGTACATTGCAGCAGAATCATGTGTATTTAGCATCTACATGCTCCCACTAAACCAGATTATAACCACCAATAATGTTTACTACCACAACTATGCTGATGACACTCAGCTTTATATCTCAATGTCACCAGGTGATGTTGGATCCGTCCAAATCCTCAATAAATGCATTGAGCAAATTAACAGCTGGATGTCCCATAATTTCCTACAACTGAACAGAACCAAAGTACGTATCTTCAGCCCCAAAAAAGATTGATTAAATATCAGTGCACAGCTTCAGTTGATCCAACTAGAATATACCGACCAGGCCAGAAATCTAGGTGTAATAATGGACTCTGACATGAACCTCCAAGGTCACATAAAGGCAATAAAAATGTCATCTTTCTATCACCTGAGGAAACTTTTTAGGATTAAATGAATGATGACACAAGGAGCCCTAGAAAAACTCATCCATGCGTTTATCTCTAGTCGCCTTGATTACGGTAACAGTATCTTCACAGGTCTACCTAAAAAAAAATCAATCAGACAGCTGCAGCTGATCCAGAACGCTGCTGCTCGTGTTTTCACTAGAACCGGGAAAGTAGAACACATCACCCCAATTCCTTACACTGGCTCCCTGTAGCTCAGAGACTAGACTTCAAAGTGCTTTGATTAGTTTATAAATCATTGAATAGTCTAGCAACAGAGTACATTAAAGATCTGCTATCACAGTACAAACCACACAGATCACGCAGGTCCTCCAGCTCTAGTTTACTGATCGTCCCTAGAACCAGAACCAAACATGGGGAAGCAGCTTTTAGTTTCTATGCTCCTCATAGCTGGAACAAACTACCGGGAGAATGCAAAGCTGCACTGACACTCAACTCTTTTAAATCTAAAATTAAAATTTTCCTATTTAGACTCGCTTATGAGTAACTGTTTTTTCTTGTTTGTTTTTAATTGTCACACAAATTATTGTCTTAATTACTGTAAATGATTTCTTGTGTTAAAAACTGTGAGCTTTCTTCAGCAAGATCAGTTAATGAACTAAACATGTGTTTACACATGCACATATCTTTGACAGTTGTCTCACCTAATATTAAAACACCTAATATTAAACACAATTTTATACACAAACTAATTACAAGCAAATGGATTACTAGTGACGGTGATTTGTGAATCATTTTAACCTGTGTGTCTCCAGGTTATATAAACTTCCAGTCAGTCATTTAGGTTGTTTAAATTATCACTATGATTTTAAATAAGGAAGTATATCGGTTTATTCTGAAGAGAAAAGTTGCAAAAAATCTCAAATTCTGTCAGTACATTAAAGCTTTTAAGCACAACATGAAATTTCATGTCAAGACAGAACGAAAGCTGATCTAGTGTAAATCAGGTTTTCAAATTATTTTAATTTAATCTGAAGTTGACAAAAGTAAAATGATTCAAAGCTTGCAATATTTTTATTGCATAGTGATAGGTCTAAAATTGAAAATCTGCGAGAAACTACTTACACCCTTGTTGCTTCGATCAGTATCAGGAATGAAAGTAGCATGTGCTGCACATAAATGTAGTGGTTAACTGCTTGATTAACATCTAGTAACATAATTATATATGAAATACTATAACTTACCTCAACGATGTCAGTCATACGGTATCCCGCCTGCTGTGCTGTCATCCTCCAGCTTCTCACTTGCTCCTAAATTCTGTCTATGTCCACCTGTTTAATGATTAAATTCTGATCCTCACCTATAGTCATGAAATATAAATCATCTCATTGCTTTGTCACTGAAGAAAAAGAGATCCTGACTGCAGGCAGCTAAAATTAGTTTCTTCCATATAATGAGCCGGGTCACGTTTGGAGATCGTGAGAGAAGTTTGGTGATTCAGGAGGGAGTTTGAAGTTTAGCCTCTGCTCCTTATTCAGTCGAGGTGATTTGTGCATCTTATCAAAATGCCTCCTGGGTACCTTTGGCTACGTCCCACTCAGTGAAGCTTTTCAAATACATCTCTAAACTGATTGTTTTTCCCCTGGATGAACAGAATTCTGTGTATCAACCTACTACAGACTCACTGCAGCCTTTCATCCAGCTAGGTAAGGTGAACATTTGATCTGACATTGCTACATGAGTAATTACAAATTATCAACACCATATGGCCTTGTAGATTATGAATACAGCGACAAATATAAAAAACAGGTCAATTCCGGTTTTTGCCCTGATAAAAACAGCCTAACTGTGGCTATTAGGGCCCAGTTCACATAGCAGGACTGTACATTTCTTTGTGTTTTACTGCACGTTACGATACAAAAAAAGGAAGATTTTCCTGTTTTTGTCCTACAGTGTTTGGTGTGCGGCCACACAGAAATGATGAGACACTACATGGAAACCGATTTTACTCGCAAACATTACAAGCTCAGAAAGGGAATCTCACATAACCTCATGATATGAAACTTGATTAAAGTCAAACGAGTAAATACATACTTTTTTCGAGGCTGAGGATGACGCGTTGGCAATAGCTTGTGGAATACTTTCAGAGGAAAGCATGAAATCCTGGTATTGAAAAAAGGAGTGGACACAGCAGGAGCAGGAACTCTACTTGCTACATGAAGATATGCAGGAGAAGACCACTCACCATCCGACCTCTCAGTCACAAGACCCTGTGTTGTGTGTTTGAACCCACAAGATTTGACACTGATCACATTCAATCATATATATATATATATATATATATATATATATATAAAAACCTGTTCATCCCATTTTATATTTATTTATTGCATGCTTAGAAGTGATTGTCTTATTGTATTTTTCCACAAAGTATAACAGCAGTTTCCTAATGTTGTGAATCTGCTCAACATTTGTTAATAAATCCTTTCTGATTCTGACTCATTGTTTTTTTTTACTTGGAAACACCATTGTGGTGGGAGACACAAACTGTGCTCTGCTTAATCTCTGTTTATTTGCGCTTCCAAGGGGTATTGCTGCTCGTCATTTTGGTTTCCAATTGGCTACGCTTCATATTCAACCGGCTGCATGTTCGCTTGTCTTTGCAACACAACACAAACTGTGACGTTGGGCCAAAACGATCCAAAATGTGGAATATCCATGATTTGTAATCAAAGCTGTCCCAATGTCCTTCTTAGGTGACCAGAGCACTCCAAAGACTCCAGACACAGCAGACATATCGGTTAAGGTTATCTCAAGAACCTCACAATAATCAGGGCATGTAGGAAGGGTAGAATCGGGGCAGGAATTGCCCTAAAAAATGTCCCAAGTGAACCAGGCTTAATTCTATTTCTGACTTGTTTCAAGATTTCCCACGTAACATTATTGGGTAAGACTTAGCTTCAAGTTGTGTATGACTTCCTTTTACATGACTTCATTGCAATGTTGGGATTCTGACAACAGTTACTAACAGACTGCAGCTGGTTTATATAGCTAAACATGTCGGGGAAATCCATCATCTTTAGTAATAGATGCCATCACCTTTTCAAAACATCCATAGTAATTTCTCATCTCTCTAATCATTTGTCCAAGAATGACTGTAATTGGATGCTGTCAAACTTGACAGTGGTGTTTGACTGCCTGTACTTCATACATTCAGCACTTCTCGGGTTCATTTGCATAGGAATGCTAAAATTTGCAAAATTGTCCAAGCAGAACCATTGTCAGCAGCAGCTTTACAAAGAGAGGCCAGCTCTATTCTGAAAGATGAGGCGGCTCCAAGTTTATCTTTGGGATTTAAAACTGTGGCATTGCAGAAATTCCATGGCCATTAGGCTATCTGCAAGCGTTAAGCCCTAGACTTCTCCTTTAGAGTTCAAAACATGCAAAGAAAAATATTATCTAATTGCTGACTGTAATAACACTTTTCCTAGCTTTGCCCGATTGGAGGACAGTAAGAAAATCTGTAGCTTCATTAGACGCAGAGGATTCAACAGTGTTCTAAAAGTTGATCAGAAAGGAGTGCTCTTTACATAAAACATTATGAATTTTGGATGAGGCACTATGTATTTTATATTTTTAAATTTTATTTTCCTTTTCAAAAGGGCTGAAAAATCTTCAGCAATTATGTTCAATTGACAATAGCGCCATCTTGATCATCTTAATCAGATGCTCTGTAATGGAATGGCAGAGTACCCAATATCCTAAATGTTCCCAGCAAGTCTCAATAAAAGAAAAAAAAAAGAAAATTGGCACAGCGAGCATTTGAGCAAACTGTTGGAGCTGGTAAAAGTGGAGGAGGCCTCAGCCTCCCTTCTTGCTTCCTTGACGACAAGTGTTTCATAGTCTGTACCAGCTAAACGTAGGAGTTCATCAATTTCTCTGTTGAATTTCCATCCATCTTCATGGATGATTTCCCCTGTGGTTTCTCTCTTTGTCTCATCAGGTACAAGGAGTTGTGGGTGGTTCTCTCAACATCCTCCGTTTGCTCTATCTCTACGTCTGGAAGGACTCCTGTTGAAGTGTGACTGAGTGCTGAGTTAAGCAGTCGATGGCTGGGAGGTTTCTTGGCTCCTTTGTCTGATGAGGTTAGGTAGGGTGCAGATGCCAATTTCTGCACATGCAAGTAGATGTGCTTTCACACTGGGGACAGCTTCCTTTCAATTAGTCCCAGCAATCAATGGGATCTGTATTGCACAGCCACTCTAGCAGGGGAAATGCAATGTGTGACGGTAACAGCAGAAAACTTGGGCGTAGAGAAACAGTTTAGGATCGAAAATATTACACAACTATGAGAGTAACGATTCTGAAAAAAAAAATGCTTTGTGGCATTCACTAATTCCTCCTGATGCCTAATAGGAAATTGTCCTGTTCCAAAGTTGTTTGACAACCATGTGTTCATGTAGGAAGAAAATATTCAGAAATTTTAAAAGTTCCCATTTAGCTTCCCTGCATTGGCTTCCTAAATCCAGAATATAATTGAAGATTCCCCTCCTTATAGATAAAGCTCTAAATAATTCAGCGCCATCCTACATACAATATCTGATTGTTCTATATGTTCCTAACAGAGCAAATTTTTTCTCAGACTGCAGGTTTACTGGTAGTTCTGAAGAATTTTTAAGATTAGTATAGAAGGCAGATCTTTTAGTTAACAGGCTCCTCTCTTGTGGAACCAGCTCCCAGTTTTACTCCTGACTTTTCTTCTAGAGTGCTTGGAGAGGACATCTGTTGTGAATTGGCATTACTATATATAAATTAAATGAACTGAATCTGAAAAAAGACTGAACATAACACAGAACTAAACTTGTGATATAAGAAATCCATTGTAAACATAGGTGTGAATTAATATAGGTGTATTGAGTGATGTTCAATATGAACTCAAATTAAGCCTGATTTAAATCCTCTAAGTTTTATTCATATGCTGACATAATGAAAACATTACCAAGTCACATCACCAAGTTATTGCCTTTTAAAGCTCCTCTCAAATTAACAAACAGAGCCTTAGTCGAAGTGAAATTAGGAATGTAAAAAAAAAAAAAACTAAGCACCATCAGAAAGGTCTCCAACTGAAAAAAAAAAAAAAACATGGCTAAAGGGCATCAACTCTGGCACCTTACACCACCAAGATTCATGTGCTATAATTCTGACTGCAACAGAAGTACAGAAGTAAAAAACTGAAGAACAACCTGCACAGAAGATTCAAGATCTCAGACGGTAAACCTGAAGCATTTTACATTCTGCTATAATTTGTTTTATGTTACTTTTTAAAGCATACCTTGCCCTTTTCTCATCAGCACTAAATGTGATGATAGGAATTTTGTTCTGTAGTTTGACAGGTATTTTTATTTTATACTAAAACACTGCCTTATAAACACAACTGCCGTCAGTCTCTCTGCTGCCATCAAAGCGAGTTATTTGCAACTTGGATATGTGCTTCTCCCTAGAGGCCTTTTGCAATTAAGACTAAACTATAGGCAGGCATTCTTCAAACTGAGCTACATGAAATTACAAAGTATGCAGGCCTGATATTCAATTCTATCCTCTACCACTTAAAGTGATAGTCTGAACTTTGTAAGAAAAAAGAAAGAGAGGGACATGATTTGAAAAAATAAAAACAACAAACAAGCTCCCTCCCCCTCCTTTCTGATTGGTCTTGAAGCCGCGCCAGGTCAATGGGCCAAGACGTGCGGAGGAGAGAGAAAAAACAACCAGAGTGTCAACAATGGAGTTATCGGAGGTGAGAATGCTTTTTTGGTTTGAAATCGGTATCTTCTGCTCTTGAGCTGAATGTTGATCCATGGCTACGCTCGGGACTAATGGCAGAGGCTTGATTCAGTGCATGCGCGTAGTTACGAGAACACAGCGTTCGTGATGATTGACAGCCCTTGGCATCACTTGATTGGTTCAAGTGGACGGCACCGTGACTTTTGAGCCATAGCTGAGATACGGGAAGGCGGGAGTTACCCGTAATGTTATAATTCATTAAATTACTTATTGTATATCTAAATTTAATTTCAAGGCGTCATTTTAATACAATTCTTAAAATTTGTAATTAATTTAGAAACCCAGACTATTACTTTAACACTTTTTCAAAGCAGGGGCAAGTCTTTTATGTTAGATGAAATTAAATATATGGAAAATGACATGGATGTAAGTTTCATGGAAAATATAGATATAGGCTTTATCAAATGACAGGGATACTGGTATTTTCACTGGTATGAAAAAATAGAGATCAGAGGGAATACTTTAAAAAAATTGTATTTTTTCACTCATAGCTTAGCTTTAAAAATTTTAAAGTGTCATCTTATTTGAGCAACACCAAATTTTTCCAAATGTAAGGAAACACAAATGGAGATTCTGCAAAATGTGTAAAAGGCATGAGCAGGAACCCAAATTTAGCAAAATCCTAATATATTAAGAATGAACACAAAATTACAGCTCACTCAATCCAAATATTAATATAAATCGCATCATGCCAATAGTAGCTTATTAGTGTAATGTACATACATATCATGATCATATAGCTTTGTTTCTCATATGAGTAGAGAAAGGAAATCCATGCGTAGTAATTTCACACTTAGAGCCACCCTCATTTTTCTGCCTTGTGTTAAGTCAACTAAGTGAGAGCGAAGTGTTTGTTGATGTCATTAATCTAAAAAAAATGTAGGTAATATCACAGTTGATGTATCACCTTGCTCATTTACTATGTGTGTGGTTATTTTTAACCATCTTCTTCACAAACACAAATTCCTACTTTGACTCTCTTAGGTTGCCTGATGCTACTTTCACATAGAATTGTTCTGTAAAATTGTTCCATTTCTCTTATATTTGATTTGATCAGGATTTCTTCAACAGCCTAAAATAAAATAAACTTTAACTTAAAAGCAAGGGTAATTTCTTTCAACATTACTCATTTAGGAATAACCTAACTGACTGTTGATGAATTTCATGAGAACCTGACCTAAACATAGAGAGGAATGAGATATTATTCTAATCACGCAAGCAAACACCTATTTATCATTACCATGCATACCAATTTTTTTTACTTTGACGGCCCAACAATTTTGTGTAAAAACAATTACAACTCACAATTGAAGAGCTTTTGTAACCCACCTTTGCAGATAAAAACTCTAAGACCATCACTCACACCATCATGGAATTTACCCCAACCCAATATTATTGAAAAAATGGCCATTTTTCGACAGCTCTCTTAACACAAACATTACTAATTCCAAAAACGAACCACTCACCAAAAAGACCCTAAAACAATTACGCTCCTCCTCTTGCTTCCTCAATATCTTACCAACATTTTTTCAAAGAGCATTGGGCCTGATCTGATTTTAATTGTTGACTCATGCATCCTGTCAGGCATCGTCAGTAAAAAAAAAGCAGTCAATAAACCACAACTGAAGAAGAACAATTTGAACAACATGTTAATGCAGAAATACAGACCAATCTCTATTCCCCCATTCATTGGCAAGATTATTGAAAAAGCTGGGCTTCAACAGTTAAAATAGCTATCTAATAGCACTGGTTCCCGTGCTCACCACAAAACAGAGACCAAGGCCGTATCCAGAGTTTCAAAATTACCAAGGTCTAACCTGAGGCGAAATCATCATCTCAAAAGTGTGTGTGTTGGAGGGGTGCTCTCCTTTGTGGCTAAGGGACAATATAAATCACCGTGGCACAAGGAGTGAGCTGGCTTAGTTATCAGTAGTATTAATGTGGTTAGAAGACAGTTGATAACTATCCCCATTACTATCAATGAAATAGTTACAAGGTGCTACCTGCTCTGCAAAAACAAAAAACGTCGCTGAAATGTCAGTCTCAATTGACTGTTGGTGTCAATCTACAGAGATTACAGGTTAAAGAATGATTTGAGTTCATGCACTAGCTCCAGAAAATAACAATAAATAACAACGATGACTGCTTACTTCTACAGAATGCAAGTTGTTTTAACAGGTTATCAATTGAATTGCCAGAACAAGCACTATAACATTTTTTTCTAGATTTAGTATCTACAAAATATCTGATTTCAAGTAAAATGGGTAAAGGTTGTAACAAAATATGAACAAAAGGGTTATGAATGGCTGATTGTGATGGGCTACCTATTAAAATATAGACAAACTATATTTTGCAGTGGGAATGAACGTATATAAAAATACCTGTAGAAACCCTGTCCTGATACTTGACTGCTTTCTCTCAGCTAAGCATCTCTTTTTCTCATGGATTTTGTAATCTCTCCTTACCTGTGAAGAACCATCATCATCGTCCCTGCTGCTGACATCTGATCTGGTATCTTCGCCATGACTTTGATCTTTGTTTTTCTGAAATTAAAAAAATAAATTAAGATGGAGAAAGTAAAATTTGGAAATAAAATTAGGATGAGGAGTAGTGATATTATTGCGGAAATTAACCTCAAAGTCCCTCTTATACCATAGATATTTAGTTATCTGTTCATGTTGTTCAGACTGTATATTATCTAAAATGGAAAAAAAAATGGTTAAATAAAAATTTGTAAACATTTTTATCTGGCATTACTGGACAGGAGAATACCAGTACTACACTGCCTGTTGCTGTCATTCATTGCTGGAATCATGTCCATAGCCCAGTATTAAATCCTCTATAACTGGATGAGGCTTTTTATACTGTGCCACTCTGTTCGGAATGGGTTTTTTGGTTTGTTTTTGTTTTAACTCAGTCGAATATTTGCATGTGTTTGATGTAATAAAACTAAGCTATGCTTCATCATATTTTCTACTCTTTGGCTTGGAAGGAAATTTGTTGAAGAGTATGTTTGGTGATGTTTTATGTTCTGCTTTGCATTCATATAACAGTGTTGTCAAAAACCTACCCCCCCCACAACCAACCAACTGCCAGAAGAGAGCACCTAACAATTCCTTTAAATCGAACCCTAAAACCCATTCATTCAGAGCTGAGCCTCTGAATGATTATTAATAGCTGGGATGTCATATGTTTTCTTGTTTCAAGTGTGTGTCCCCATTGCTGTTTTTATAATTTTATTGTCGTTTTTTATTGTATCCAGCGGTGATGTGAAACACAATGAATTGCCTTGTTGACAGTGTGCTATACAAATAGTTGCTTTACCTCCTGATTCCACTATTGAATATTACAAAGAGTGACATGTTCATGTTTAACTAGTTAACTGCAAGTTGTCAAGGTCCCACAAAAAATCAGACAAACTCATTATTTTCAGAGAAATAAGCTTTGTGTCATATTTAGTTATTTTTACTTACACAATTGCATCTTGTGCATTAGCAAGTAATAGTCTAAGGTTGACCTTTTGAATAGGAGCACACATCGCTACTTGGTGACACAGTGACCTACCCTGTGTGTAGTAGGCATAAAATCGGACGTACTGCTCCACCATTTCACTGGGACGTTTACGTTTTTTACGTCACCTGTGGTCCCGCCCTTCGCATTGCCGACGTCACTCTTCGTCTACGATTTTGGTGCTTCCGTTGCATTATGGGATAGCGTAGCATACATCAGATTTCACTGTGGCAGTAGGACACATCCGGGACAATCCATACTAGAGATTCGGATGTACTACATCGCTCGCTTACTTATTTCGCCTACTAATAGTAGGCATAGTAGGGGTATTCGGATGCAGCCATACACTGACGCAGTTGGTAGCACTGTTGCCTTGCAGCAAGAAAGTTCCTGAGATCAAATACTGGCCTTGGGTCTTGCAGAGTTTGCATGTTCTGTTGGAACTAAATTGCCTGCTTAAAACTGAATTCTATAGTTCCATGCATTTTCAAATCAGAGGTCAAATGAGAGCGCTCACAGTCTGACAAAATTCAAAATTCAAAATAGAAAAAAAATGCTTTTGCACTTTAGCATTGTGTTAACACTCATCCCAAGATCTGTAAACAGCAAATATGCATGTTATGGAGGTGCTCACACTAAACAAATGCTGTTGCATAACAGCACCCGGAGATTACTTTTCTGCTTAAACCGAAAATAGCAAAGATAGGCTTAGCTTTCCAGAAATGTTTTTATCCTTTCTTCATTCTTATATAAATATTATATATTTACATCTGTTGTAGTTGTTTAGATTAGAATAATTTTAAAATTAGGGAAAACATACAATACTGTGAGAGTTTTTTTTTCTTTCTCCTCACATGAAATTGCCATTACACAGGCATAAATATATTGTATTTTCTTTGATTTAATTCAAAAAGTTCTTGGCTGTTTGTATAATACAAGGATTTTAATTGAAATGGTCATTTAATGTTAAAAAGGTTTATGAAAACTTGTTTTTTTTTTGTTAAAATGGTGTTTATTTTTATGGAGGATTAGTCAGGCATGTGTTAACAGCTTAATTTGTTCTCCTTTGCTGGTGTTGGCCAGCATCTTCCTTTTATGCACGACAGGTCACCAACCTTTCAGAGGATGATGGAAAATCCATAATGCTTAGTCTCCAGATATAGACCAGGAAATGAATCAATAGTGCACAAGCACACATGCAAGAATTTAGCACGCATGCAAACAGAATTTTAAATTCACAGCATGTTTATAACATCTGTTTATTTAAAAGTACAAATTGCTACAATATTGTAGTGTACCTGGCATTTGTTGGTAAAACTAAGAGGAAGTAAATAGAAAAAGACAAAAATAAAATAGATAAAAAAAAAACATTTTGCATATAAGTCACAATGAAAAAACCTAAGAAAGTTTGTGACTTCCTTTACAACTTTGCCTTAAAGTTCAAAAAGCATATAGGCTGCATAACTCCACCCACACATTGACTAATGCATGTTTAGGGTTTTTTTTTTCTTTTTTTTTTTTTGGAGGGGGGGGGGGGTTCTCTTCTCAACAGAGTCTACACTCAAACAATGATAAGGTATGTGTAAAGAAAGAACTAAAAAACAAACAGAAGCTGATATCTTGACACTTGTTCTGGTTGATTGAGTTGATGGAGTTGGTCGTCATGGTACACTTTTAGGTTAAACCCTATGTGACCATTGGGGATTCCAGCTGACAGTGCAGACACTGTTCAAAATACTCCGGACCAATAAATAGAATACTGTTATGGACCTTCCCATGTCCTAAAGTGGAAACAAGACTTAAGCACATTTTTTACACGGTCCCTTTTACTGAATCATTTTAAAATCATTAACCTCAAAAACTGTTCAGGCTAAGTAAAGTAACCTTAAGATGCATCTCTGCTTTAACATACCTAAATGAAATAATTATGTCAGAAGGACTCTGTATAACTTGGCTACATGCTGAGAAGGCAGTCATTTGATTTAGGTGGATTGGACAAGGGACGCATCCAAGCTGCATGGCACCGGCTCTTGAGGGCTTGGCAAAGATTTTCAAACTTTGACTTTTAAGAGGTACTCTAATTTCCTTATGATTATGTGATGATTATGCATTTTGATTCAAAGTAGCATCATATTGTCATAAAAGTTTTACGGTCAGATCATAAAATAAGAATTTAATTACACCATATTTGTGAATCACTAATCCACACCTCACATTCTAGTTGCTGATCTAATATGCTGGCCAGTTTATATTGCTCATGGCGTCTAAACATATATAAAAAAATAAATATAAAAATGAAGAGCCAATCCAAAATGGTAAGGTTTAAAAACAATCATCTTATCTTTTGTGAGCCTTTTTGTGAGCCTTTAGAGAAAAATCTACGACAGAGTTCCAAAAGATTTGTAAGTCTTATTCACGGTGTTTATTAGATGTCTTATTAAACATCACATTGGTACATGCAATCATAAACAGACCCTGTTGAACATTTGATTTATAATGCTGTCATAGCCTCTTTGTTCTTATCATGCTTGCAGTCATCCATTGTCACCATTGCTGACAGACAACTGAAAGCTTAAAACATCTGTCAGAATTTCCCAAACCAAATAATTGCAACATGAAGGAAACCTGCAGTGGTTGCTTCTATACAGAAATTAATTTAACCGTTTGCCGGCCAGAATCTACGCGAAACCCCAGGACTCTGAACATCTTGGTTTGTTTTTTAAATATATTGTATATTAAATGCATGAATAGGATGAAAAAAAAAAGTCTCAAATATGATTTGAGTCAAGAGTGCAAAGATTCTCGCAATTCGTTTCGATAAATTTTAAATATTTGGCCATTTTATAGAAAAGTCAGTCAGTCAGTCTCTCTCTCTCTGTCTCTCTCTCTCTCTCTCAACACCCTTGTAAAATGTGTAACACAACAGGACAGTGGCTACGTTTACATGGACACAAGTAATCAGATTTAAAAGCTTGATCGGAATAAAAATGCTTAATGTAAACACGCCATTCAGATTACTCAGACCCGATCTAACTCAGATAAAAATTTAATTCCAATTGAGAGGGGTGGTTTATTCCCATAGTTAATCCGATTATTGTGCATATACACTCTTATTCCTAATGTAGGTCATTCCTGCGCATGTCTGTTAAGTCATGTGTAGACGTACAATAGGTCAGACTAAACAAATAAAGGGATTCAGTTTGTAATTCGATTCTTTACATAAGAACGAAGGCTTTTGGATGTAAAACTGTACAACTGTGATCAGAAAAAAATACATAAAAGCACGCTCTGAAGAATATTGTAGTCCATTTCAAATGGGCACAGCCATGTTTCTTTACATTAGAAGTATTTTTCTCTGAATGTCACCATGAGAAACACCATTCTACCTAAAAAGAAAGTGGCAGCATGACTAGCACAAGACTTGTGGAGCAATGGAAAGATTAGACCAAAGTATTGACAACTGACATAATCCACAGCAAAACGTTTAATGAAAACAAGATCTGATGGAAAACTCAACCACAGTGATGGAAAATTTGAATTTGGGTTTGTTTTGCAGATACAAAAAACGTTACATTTTGCAGTCACTAAATCAAACATTAACTCCTTGTCTGCCAATTAATTCTGGAGTTTGATGTGAGGTCAGATGTCTAAGAGAATGCTTTTTTTAATCCATATTATTTTTGAGCTGATCATAAAATCTTCAATAAAATTGGTGAAAATTAAAAGAATCAGGTCTGCAATACCCATTCAAAGTCCACATTTCAACATGATTGGAATGCCATATATGGACCTTAAGAGATTTTACATACAAATGCTATGACAACTTTAATGAGATGAAGCAAGGTTTTAAACATTGACATTTCATACTCACCTGTCATGACATTTTAGTTATACCCTTTTAAAACTGGTTATATACATATGCCAGGATAGCCTTGTCCCAGAAAATGGACATCTGAAGATGGTATGTTATTTGGGTGATTGACTAACAAATTAGTTGCAACTAGCATGAAAGGACAGAGTTCACCTTAATGATGCAGGAACCTTTTTTTGTGAGACCAGCAACCTTTTGGATTACTAATATTTGTGAGTAACTGTGGAGTAGGTTTGTGTGGTAATTTCTCTCACATAAATCCAAAGTTCTTAGAAGGTTGATAGATGAGACTTTGCAGCTCTCAGTAACCAAGCACATCAAGAAGCAGCAGCCCATAGCTTCAGAAAGGGGAAAACAACCAAGTAAAACAAGTACAGGTACCCCCAAAGCGTTGCCATATGCCTGATATTGAGGTGGCTTGGGAGAAAAGTAAAGGAAAAAAGACTCCAGGCCACAGAGACAAAAAGAAGAATCATAGGGCACCAAACTCCCAACCTCACTGCCTTTTGACAGCAGAGTATTGCCAATCCAAGTAAAAAGCCTTATGTGCATCACAGTTGAGGTACCAAGTACCACCAGATATCCCATAACTTAAAAACCCTAGTGTGTGGTGTTGCATATGTCAGACATAAGGCACATTTCATATTACGTGAATCGGTCCTTGGTAGCTACGACGGAATTCGGTAGGTGCCTTAAAGAGTACAGGTGTAGGTCCCACTTTTAAAGTTAACAGACTAATGCAAATAAACGAAAAAAAAGATACATAAACAATTGCAATCTTAAAGCTCCTAAAGTTGTTGAGTCTTCACAGGAAATAGCTGTTCACCCTCAGTATTTCATTTCATGAAAACATGAAGTTTTCTTTCATGTATTTTTTTAAATGTTTGTCAAACACTTTCTACTGATGTCCAAACTGGCTTTGTTTATCCTCCTCATTATTACCAAAGCTGGGTTTAGCACTTTCTCTAAAAGTATCAGAAAAACAAATGTCTTATTTGACAAAAGCCATGCTATTAGCTAGAAATTCAGGTATTCAGCACATATCAATTGCAAATTTTTACACCGTGTTAAGCAAGTAACGCATTGTTCCAAACACTGCATTCAGCCAACAACGTAATTGGTCTAAATCGGGGGCTTCAAGAGTTGAGGGTTACAGGTAGTGCAAGGTGAAAAATTGTAGATCCTTTATCTAAAGACTCAGCACAAAATAACACTAAGATCTTTCATCCAGTAACCTTGGTGAGTCCCCTAAAAACAAACATTGTAAACAGTGTTTTTTCCCTTTTGACAATATTCTAGGTGCATTTCTGCCCATTGGCTGCAAAAAGTAAGTGTTTATTTTATATATCGCTAACTTGATCTGGAGAAACATGATAAAAAGTACCACGACATAAACTTTCTGCCCCACATGCAGAATCAACTCACCGAACACAGGGAAGAAAGGCAAGTTCAGTTTTATTTGCCAATTCAAGTAGGGAAGAGCTGAAGCGGTTTCTTTCTGATGCGACAGAAGATGGTGTCTGGAAGTAGATGAAACTGTTAACAGACATTTTTGAAAGGTGAATGTTTACTGGGAAGTTGGGAACAAGGGTGAACTGCATATTGTATGGAGTGGGTGAATGCAGCCCCGGTGTGTGAAGCGATCCAAGAGGTGGAGAGCGCGGCTAAGAACAGGCAGGTGGGCAGAGGTCCAGGGAACACCGAAGTTGCTGTGGACAAACTTGACAGAAGAAATCCTGGTCGAGGTTCAGATGCTGGAGGTTTTCAATTGTCAGCAGGAAACTGGAGGTAACCTTGGATTCACAAGACGATCGGTGAGTACTGACAGTACATGTTTCTAGTGGTTATATTCAAAAATAACAGAGCTAGATCTACCCAACAAGGTTAATCATCTGGCAAACAGAGGTTCCTCAGTAGCTCCTTAAATCACCTGGACCTGATGGGTCAAGACCAGCAGCTGTACCTACTGCTCAGGATGGAAACGCCCACCGGTGGAAACTTCAGGACACAGGTAAGCACCAGTACACCAGGAATATGATAGAAAAACCCTTGTTAAGAAAACTCTTGTTTTATACCTTTTCAAATTACACTTTTCAACTTATCCTTGGTATTTTAGATGTAATTATAATTTTTTGGCAACATTTTTCTCATATTTAATTACACTAAAATGTGAGGATCAACAGGAACTCTGATGATGAGGAGTGGAATGTGATTATATTCTGATTAATTATATTGTGAAGCAGGACATGCAAAAGGAAAGCAAGATGGTGGTGAAGTGTTTGCTTAGAGTGACTGGTGGGTTCAAGCTATTAGTGACTGTTAAATCAGTGATCAGCTATGAGCTTTCTTATGTTCAATTGGTGATGTAGAGGATGACCTATTATCAACTTGGAGTCCACATTGATTATGTTTGTAGAAAATACCCCTGTGATGGACTGGCAACCTGTCCAGGGTCTACCCCGCGTCTCGCCCATTGACAGCTAGATATAGGCACCAGTCACGGGAAGGAAGTAGTGGAAAAGCATCCTGGGGGGTTTCATTTATGACTAGGAGAATGGTGGAACTAAGGGTATTGCAATAATGACATTTTAAACTTCATACTGATATATAAGAATAGCTTTATTCTCTATGTAACTTCAGTTACCACAAAAACTTATAATACAATTATTTATTTAAATCCAGTAGTATTATGGCTTGTTCAACGAGACATACTATTAATCTCAAGTCTGGGTTTTGAAAAAAAAAAAAAAGTCACTTTAAGCAAAAATTGTTCTTCATATTTACTGGAAGAAAACTGCAAATGCACAACGGAACTTCTCCCAATGTCAAAGCAAGCAATACAGGTCATAGTTTAATAGAAATCAGTCATAAATTGCCTCTTGTGACTTGAGTTGCATCAATTGGGGTCAATAAAAGTGAAAACAGAGCAGCATCTTTTGGGGCAACTGCATAGAACTAGATTGTTTTTGTGCTTTCTTTACATCCACCACTTAATCATCATTGCCGCCATATCACTCAACAATGAGGGACAAAAACAAAACAAAAAAAAAACCTGCAGGCACATCTTCTACATCCTCGTCTGTAATACTAGCTGTTCTTGCATTGCTTTGGAGGGCTTTTTGTATGACTTTCTACTGATTAAGCATGAAAACATATGCTGTTACAACCACTGCATATAAAAAAAAACTATACATGCCTGCGACTGAAAAATGATTAGTCTTTGCTTGATCTCTAGTGGTGGTATCTGCAACCTGCGGCTCTGGAGGCCCAAGCATTGCTTTGGACCTTCCTACGAGATCCTCGTTAACTTTGGCTTATTCCTTTCCATTAGGTTACAAGCTGTGTGTGTGTGTGTTTTTTTTATATTTTACATAATATAAGCATCTTATATTAAACATCATGAGATATCTTTTTTTTAAACCCAAATGTGACATTTGCTGCTCTGAGTTTAACTGGATGGTAGACAAAAATGGTTATTGTGTTTTTAAAGGTTCTACTCTGCGTATAATCTTAATATGGTTATAGAATATTGCTCATCAGATTGCTCATAGGCAAACTTTTGTTTTGTTTTTACACTCTTGTTTTAATTGGTGAGTTCTTGCCAGCCTATGATGGTCTAAAATAGTCCTCTTGACTTAAAACTTTAACCATTCATCTTGACAGTAAAGATGTCAAGACAACCCACTTCTCAGTCATTTTTAGGCCACAAGAATTATGTAGTCCCTCCAATGAGTTCTAACTGGTCTGCTCAATGGTTCCTTATTTGTTCAATGTTTAACACCAGGAGATAATCTCCACCAGATGTCCAAATTTAAATGTCAGGGGACACGTTTTGATGCAGAGAAGCAGATGATCCAATTTAAGCTATTCTCAGACATCCGAGACTCTCATTCCCTCTCCATGGATGTTACTGATCTCATTTCAGTTTTCGGTGATCTAGTCATTTTGGTCATCATGGACCAGTAAAGCAATAGCTTTCCTTTTTTACAAGATGACTGTTAGCAGGCATCCACTGTCTGGGTGGTATGCCTCATATTCAATCATTAACCAATTGAAGTGTTTGAAAATATGCTGTAGTTATTCAGTCCCCCCCTCCCCCCGTTTACATGGGTGCCTGAACTATTTCAAATTTCTCCACAATTCCAAACTACAATAAAATCTTTGTTTACACTTAAAATAATAGAAGTTATAGAACAACATATTTACAAATACTAAAATGACTCACAAAGATGGTGTGTGGCAGAAAGGATAGGGAAACTTCCTGTGAATAAAACTTTGTTTTGCTTTTTCTTATCCGCTTGTCAGTCACACGAGGAATTCTCGTCACAGCTGCAGTTTGCTGCTGTTTAGTTGTTCTGGAGACCTAATTAGCTCCTCTCAGCATCAGTATACATGTGCATCTGTGGATTTGTGTTTGTTCAGGCAGTCTATCATGGTCAGCAATAGCCCCAGACTATTAAAGTCTAAATTATCCAAATAAATTCACAGGCTAATATGTGAAATTTAGTAGTTAAAGGTATTTTGTTTCCAATTTTTGACGATTAAGGATGACAAGGAGGCCTCTGAGCTGCAAACCCCATACATAAAAAAAAACAAATGTAATACGCAATATATCCATCTGATTAAAACACAATTTTATAGTAGTTAGATTTTATTTAGCATACATTTTAAATTTCACAATAGTGCTTTTAGTGCTCAAGAGCGGAAAAATCTCTGGTCACTTGATAGTTATTAAATTCGATTCTCAAGCACAGCCTTGAATTGAGTTCGACAGGAAAGGGAAAAAAAAAACACTAAAAATAAAACTACAAACTAATACATCTGAAAATGAGTTCATGAATTAGGTTAAAAACAATTGATGCCTGTAAAACTATGTTTCACTGCCTTTACAATGCCTCTCCTCTGCCGTTGCACATGCAGAGACCCAAGTCTTTACTGATCCATTGCAAGAGAGTTTAGACTTAATGGGGAGTGCTAAAACACAGTTTTAAGTGCACATTAAAACAACAGGCAACAGGACCACATTCAAGGGGGGAGAGAGAGGCTATGGGTTTTTCCATGCCCCTGTTCATTCGACCATCAGGGGGTTAGGATCTGGGCGGTAGATCAGGCCATCTGGTCGGAGACCTGGGCTGGTGGACTGGAGGCTTTGGCAGCCCACTTGTCCCCATCCTAGTGGGCAGGGGGTTCGTTTCCCGGGTGCAGGGACAGGTTGCTCTACTGGGGCATCCGTGCCTTGGAGAAAATAACTATATGCATATGTAAATCAAATCCTCATAAAATATATCTGTGGTTTTAGTATGAGAATGTGAAAAGTTTAATAGGTGAACTTTAGCAAGTTTCTGTAAAAGATGCGCGGGGGGGAGGGGTTAAAGTCTCAAAATGTTCCACTTCAGTAAGGTTTGTAGGATTCTTTATCCCTGACACAAAATCCCCAACACTTCTCACTGATATTTAAAGTTGGGTGCTCACACATTAGTTATTGGTTTACACAGTCTGCAAAAGTGTGTTGTTTTTTTTTCTTCGTTGATCAGTCTCTTTGGTTTGGGCTGTTGTGGACATGAAAGCAATTAAAAAAGGGCTTCAAATAACATGATCATATGGGCTAAGGGTTACAGTCCTAAGATTTTATTCTTAAGGATAAATGAGACTTCGATAACCTTCTGCCAAAGAGCTGGTCCCTAGCAAAAGGACTCTCTTAGAATTAAACTGTTGATACGCTTCCTCCAAATTTATGTGCCTAACAGTGATGAAATATTATATTTGGATTTAGAATTCACATATCAGCCCCACGCTGGGCCGCCTTTCCATTTTTAGCCTCGTGAATTCCCCTCATCCATTTTAAAGCACATTTTGGCTATCTGAAGTTATTGCTGGCCATGAGACATGAAGAAATGCTATAATGTGTTTTCATTTGGTGTCCCCTTCCTGACAGCATATCAGAGTGGCGTGGCTGAAACCGTTTGTGAGGATGCCGGCGCTTCCTCTTGGGACAATGTTATTTTGGCTCGAGAGCCATTCAGAGGAAAATAACAATGTGTCTCTAGCTTATTTGCATCGCTGTACAGCTTAGGGTGTGTTATGGGATGGCTGGCCATTTCCTGCAGACAGTGCAATACAAGTCAGATAAAAATAAAGGCCTGCAACTGTTACTCCCACACCAGAGAAAAGGTGGATTTTCTCCACAAGTCAACATTTTCTGTTATTTGGCTTCTTTTATTAAAATTGTCAGTCCTTTGTGTCCTTTTCACATTATCTTCCAACCCTCTTGTCTGCATCAACATGCAGGATGAAGTGAATGCTGCTGACCTGCTTTATTTGTCTGTATTGGTCGGTTTTTGCTTTTTGCTTAGTTTTTGTTCTACTGCCCTGACTGACTGACCACCTGTTGCTTGTGTGATAGTTTGACTTTGACTAAAGGAATGTGGGGAGCCCCCTACACCACCACCACCACCTGCTTTGCTTTCCATTTTCCCTTTTTTTTGCAGGTGTTAGATTATATTAGCAAGCAGGCTTAACTAGATTAGTCAGCATGCCTAAATATAGGGCTCATCACAGCAGTGTCCTGCATTATTTTAAAAGGAAAAAGTTTTGTGCATCTGGCAAACAATGTGCTTCATGCACCCATCAATTTTTTTATATCTACCTAGTCCTTGCAGGGTTTGCAGGGGACTGGTGGTGCCCATTGCCATTAGGTTCTGGTAAGACTGGGCACCAATCCATGGCACTTCTAACACTGACAGAAAAAGGAACAACAGATCCACATTTTATTGTTGGATTACGATACATTTAAACCAAAAATTATGGAGTTGCTCCACTTTAAGGAAACCTTTTTTGAATGACTTCATATCAAAGTAAAAGTACAGAGAGTAAAAATAACATGAAATAAATTCATACTAAATACAAAAATAAACTTTTGTAAAATCTGAAGTCACTCATTGATGTAATTTTGTTTTTTTCAAAGCTGACAAGGTAAAAATATTTATTTAAAGGAATGGAAAGCAAAATTACAATAATGATTGTCAAATACAAATTTTGAAACCATTTAATGTTTAATAATTGTAGAATAACTCAGCTTTAATAAAACAAAAACATTGAATTATTTAGTGGTGTCCTACTATGTAGCATACAAAAAAACACTCATTGTGTGTACCAAATCTGACATGTGTTTACATTTATTTCCACTCTATTTTCATTCATTTCAGAGGCACCCTTCCTTGTTGGCGACAGCTTTATATGTGCAACGGCTTATTAAGGTTTCAATGCACAACTAACTTATATGATCTGATTTAGTTTAGAAATATAAACATGGTGATTTTTTTTTTTTTTCAACACAAACTATTCATTTATCCCCCCGCCCCATAGGGGTATTAATTGTTTTTAGTCATTTGAAAAATTGCTTTCATTTTGACTTGTAAAAACTGGACATCTTCCAGATATTTAAGGTATAATTTTGCCAGTTAATTATACGCCACTTCATGATGTATTGTTTCTGACTTAACAAAATTGTAGCAAGTTGGGGCAAAAAAAGATTGGAGTGTTAGAAGGGAATCTAATAACTGAGACAGTCATCATGCCAGAAAGGGTCCAAATCAGAGTAGATATTGTAACACTACTTGTCTTTTACTCTTCAGACTTCTTTAAGATAAACAATTACAGTCAAATTAAATTCATTACAGCATTCAAAATATTCAGGTATGTGTTCTAGAAGGGAAATTGTTAATGTCATCCATGCATCAATGTCAATGAAAGCCATCACATTTAATTTGTATGCAAGAAAGAGCTGAAAATAGATTTTAGGACCCTTTAGGCATCATGAACTTGAGCCATGTCATTAAGTTGGTTTTAAAAACTTATATTCCCCTAAAATGGGTTAGCCAGGGGGTGTGGTTGATTTCTGTGGCTAAAACTGTTTATCAGAAAAGTGAAACAAGGTCTACCAGGGGAGATGATAGGCCTTTGTGTAGTACTAGCACTCAGAGTGTGATATGTATACATTCTCCTGTTAGGCAGCCTGTTATGGTCATGAGTAATGACTGTCTTCCTTAGAAAATATATTGCATTTTCTGTGCTTGTTTCCCTCCTATTCAGTGACCTTTTGTGAATTGCAGAGTGTGAAGCAGGTGAGATAGGATATGCCTGAGGACAGACTCAGGGAGATTGGACCTTTGCCTCCTTTTTGTTGAAAATAAGCTGCTGATGTAGGTCATAATTTCAGGGATATCTTAATATTTTTTACTCAAGACTCCCACGAACTTTTTTTTTGTTGGTATTCTAGACTACAGTGCAAAAAAAATGCATTGTATCATAGATAACTTACAAATTAGTTTCCCAACTGCTACAGAACCCTAATCTGAAACTGTATTTATTGTAACTCAAATGTGAGTGAAAACAGAACATTGGACTTATTTAATGAGTGTGAGGATGGGCTGAACACTTCATATCCCTAAGTATGCTGATTTTCAGTAGCTTTCCAGTTCCTGTATGCCAGACATATCAAAGGGCTAGAAGAGCCAAAGCAAACTTTGCAGAGTTTAGTATACCATGTAGTGCATCCCATATGGCTTGAAAATGCCTTGTACTGATTCTTGAAATAACAAGCAATGTACCATGGCTGACTCCAAAACATATTAAGTACTGCACTCTAGGAGAAAATGTTGCAATGTTGTACTACAGCAAGAATTAATCCTGCATGTTTGGGAAAGTAAATCAAGATAAAATTACTGACATTAGGGCTAATATTTGTGAGAGGGAACACAATGAGGTATCTACACCACCAAATGTGAAAGGTACAAAAAGCCTGGTGGGCATACACATTGGAAAGGGGTAATTTTGGCACTAAATTTTTGGGGCTTGCTGGTGTTCATTGTATTATATTGACAAAGAGGACAACAAACCAAAAGCAGAGGCTACAAAAGCAGTAAGGTCCCAATAGAGTATGAATTAATGTATGGTTCTTAGACTGAGGTCTGGCTAGGCAACTCAAGAACTCCTAAAGGCTTTTTACATAGCCACTCCTTCGTTGCCTGGATGATGTGTTTAGGATCATTGTCATGCTGGAAGATCCAGCCACATTTTATCGTCAGTGCCTAATGATGGAAGGAGGTTATTGCTCAAAGTCTTACAATACATGCCTATTGCAGATTTGCTTATCTCAGTCTTGCGCAGGTTTACAATCTTGTCCCCGATGATATTAGACAGCTCTCTGGTCCGGGCCATTGGTGGATATTTTAAATGAAACGTAAATACATTTCATATTCCCTCAATCTCATTTTTTGTGAGTCTCAAACCATTTTTAACTTTGACTCAACTGGTTCTCTTTGCATACTTTTTTGGTCAAGAGCTAATCATCTAAACTTATCTGGGCTACAATGCTATTGAGTGATGGAGATAACACATTCCAATGGTTAGAGTTACAGAATTATTTTTTTTAGTAATGGAGTGAAATAACATTAATTATAAAAATATGTCAATGTATAATTTTTTATACTTTCGGAAACACAAGTTACAAGCACATGTAATATAGTTTACATACTGTATCTACACATGAAAAAAATGCCAACCTTTGCCCAACTAATGCAGCTACCAAATCAAGTAAGGTGTAATACAGATATATTACATATTACAAATATCCCTATTTGGTACGTACCTTGGTTTATTGTTACGGTTCGGTTCATTTTTAGTTTAAAAAAATATATATAATAATAATTCAACATTTGAGTTTACAAGTTTAACCTAGGAGGAACAGATCCTGAGAGGACTGTCAGATAGTTTTTCCCCTCTGATTGACAGCGTTCACAATTCCTTTTTGGAGCGAGAGGCTGGGGCCGAAACAGCTATGGATGGGGGAACTCATATCGAAATAACACCGGCACACTGCTTTCGTCTAATCCATATCTTTTTTTTTCCCCATTCACATACTTCATCGGAAAGCTGAAGTGTTCCCAAAGGAGACTTTGATGACAAAGGAGGGTATTCAAACTCCTGCTCTCGAGTCACTGGTCATAAGAGGCGGTCCTCCACTATGTTTGGTCAGCATGTTGCTGGCAACGCAGTTAGGTGTGCAAGAAGTAACTTGGTTTTGTGCTAAAATATTTAAATACAACTAGATGTACTGGCTCACCGCTAGTAACTAGTAATATGAAATATTTTTTTAATTTTAATGCAACTTGCCCAACAAGACCAGTTGGGGTGAAAATAACCGAAGCAAATTCCAGCTAAATACAAAATAAAATTCACATCTGCCTGGGTTTCATATCTTGAAATATTTTTTTTTTGTTCTTTGTTTACCTCGCTATCTTGTGCCGCTTCACACTCCTACCTGTCCTACTTCTCGTCAAATGTATTTTCTTCTTTTTTTTTCATGTCCATAACTTAAAGGAATTAAAGATTTCTCATACATATATATCAAGTGGAGTACTATAGCAAAGAGAAAGTAAATCTGTTGGGTTTGTACTTGGTACTCAGACACCAATTCTGAGTAACAAACTGCCAGACAGGACACGTTTAAAGAAAATAAATAAATAAATAAATAAAATTTTCTTCACGACATAAAATGTGCTTTTACTGTGAAGCATCTTGAAGCGTTTTTTTGTTTCTTTTATGCAGCATCATACATTTTGTTAAAGGTTTGAGTTCTTCATGTATTTTTTGTAATTAGGAGGTGCAGAGCAATTTGACTATGTAGATGTGTCAGTAAGGCTTGGATAAATCACAAATATGAAATGTTGGTGGTGGTGGAGGTGGTGGTGGTGGGAGGGGGGGGGGACGGGGGGGGGGCGGTGGCATCTATAGAAACTTGTGAAACTGTACAGATTAACATGAATAAAAGCAAACCAATTATGGTGACCTTGGCTGCTGCCAGCACTGAGTTTCTAAAGTTCAACAGATCTGACATTGCTCATCATGATGAACACAGAGAAAAAAATAAAATAAAACTAAATTGGGGGTAAGAGTTTTTCTTTTACATGCGAGGCAGGTCGATCCAAGGGCCTTCAGTCTCCTCTGAGGCTATTCAGCTGGGAGTATCACTGTCCTTGTGATGTTACAGTGAGAGGGTGCTGCTACTGGGGAAACTATTCTCACTCTCTGATATTCCTTTTTTCCTACCCACAGGTAGCCATTTTCTCCTGCTACACTAATCCACAAATGTTAATAGTTTTGACAGAACTGCTTACAAAGCCCAAACAGCTTTGTGGACCTTTAGTGCTGACAGGGAGAGAAACTTTAAAAAGCTGCTCTCATGCTCCTCACGCACGTATCACATACATCATCTCATTTTCATGCTCTTCTTGTAAAACAGAGCGCAGATAGATGGGAGAGCTATTGAAGCTTCTGCTTGCCGAAATACGTCCCATCAAGATAAAGCCCTCAAAGGACACTCATCAATGCGCCTAGCCAGTCTCAGAATAATGCAAGGAGATGCATTTAATGATCTAAGGCTCAGCATCCTACAGAAAAGTGCATCATGTGGTAGTGATTAGAAAATGCCATTTGGATTATTTTGCCGGGAAAAAGAACGATTCATCTCATACAGTACATTTTTAGCATGCCTCAAAGCCTGCATGAGTTTTGAGTTGATATGATGTCATTGCATGCCAAAGTTCAAATGAGGTTTTGTTTTGCTTCCAGCTGAGCAGCAGAAAATGTGCTCATATCAGAGTAAAGTCACCATGTGTGCTGGCATTATGCTCTGTATTACTGTCTCTAGAGCAGCTTCAGGGCTTCACTCTCAACCACGACAGCTCATCAGTTCATGACATGTGTAGCAAATAGGAAGCTGATGAAAGATGAATTTCTTCTTTAAAAAATGTTCCTTCTTTAATCTAAAGGATACAGGAGATACTATACAACCGTAAATTATTGTGTCCCAAGTCAAAATAATATTTGATGTTTGCCCATACTATCCATCTTAAATTGGATTTGACTTTGGCACAGAGTTTGAAGTTGCCTTTTGATTTCAAAGCGCTTGATACAGGAAATCAAATTGAAACTAGTATTTTAGACTTAAAGAATCAGAATGATTATGCTGTAAATCTGAAAGACATAGCTAACCCATTTAACATATGGCAGAGCCATGCAAAATACTCTTCCAGAGTTTCCATTTTATATAAATTCCATAAGACTGAGGATAACTTGTTTTGTGAAAAGCATTAAAAACTTTGAAAAAAAACATTAGGTATAAGGCCACGCCCTAAAAAGGATTGTTTGGTCTTTCTGCTGAAACTGTTGAAACTGTAAATGTTTCTAAAGTGATTGCTTAGGACAATGGAAGGGAGTGTGGCCATTACTGGTAGATCAGCAGACAAATTATTGGGGTGGACATGCAAGCCCACAGACAAAGAGCCTTGATGAGGTTCGACTCAATCAAAAACACTGAAGCCAAGAGTGATACAAAGGTCATTTGCACAAAATCGGTTTTAGAAATCCAAGGGTTATGATCTTTCAGGACAGGATTTTGTCACAGCACTGGTGCAGCTTTTGTTTTTGGTGATGCCCCTTTGCCTCTCTTGTAATTATACTATTTGATCAGTAACTATGCAGGCACATTCTCTAAACTCACTTTGGAAAATTACTTTCATTACTTTTTATCATTCAGGAAATTTGTTTGGGTCATATTTTCACAATTAAATTAATAGCACTGATAACATATCCCCGTGTTCTGTTACACAAATCTCACAATTGTTTATTGGGGCAGCCGGGGGAAGTGCATAAATGTCCGCTCAGAGTTGCAAATATTCGGGACAAAATTTTGCTACTTCATGGATTAGCCAACCAACAAATCATATTTGCCAGTCAAGAAACTTGTAATCAACATGATAACCTATATTCATTGAAGCAAACTACCAGTCAATCAACCAGCTAACAAATCATCCAACCCGACAAACACAACAACTAAGTAACTGAACATCCAACCCCCAGCCAATCAAACACTATGCAACAATATATCAACCAACCAAATATCTTACAGATGACTTGATAGTATTAACCAACAAGCTGCCATCAAACCTGATAACCAATCTAACACTATTTTTTCAAAGGCAGCCCAAGATTTGCATTGCTGTTTGCATATTAATGAGTAAGACTCTTAATCATGTCATTTTCCCCAAACTACACCTCCCACAAACTTTGACCCCTCAAACAGTAGCAAAAACCACTCAAGCCATTCAATCACTAGAGACGACAGCATATTTACAAAAACAAAAAAGTCAACAAGACTTTAAATCAGCCGACAAACCAAACAATCCACCTGTCAGTTACAAATCATTTTCAGTTTTGTCATCTTAAAACTATAATTTTAACAGAATAATATAACTACAGTTGTTGATATGTATATGTATATGGAATTGTCATACATGGGGGAAAAATCTGTTGTTGCAGTTTTGCACAGAAATATTAAGTTTCAAAAGTAGGTATTCATGTCAGCAGAGTTTGTAAACAAGCCTTTAAGTTTCAGTTTCCTCATCAGTGAAGTATTTAAACACAGTTGTTTTATCGATGTCTTTAGATTATATCACAATTGCACTTATAGGTGCATAATTTGTGAAAAAGTGTACCGCAATCGGTGTAATTACCCAGTAGAAATAACACTCCTGCATAATGGATGAACTGGCACTACTTAAGGATCATGCCACTGCTAGCACCTAGATAGAGAGATTTTAGTAAAGATTTCCTGGGCAGTTCTATTATATCTATGTGATGAACCCGGTGTTAGATCTACCATACCGCTGGAACCATGTATCCCAGTCAACCGCAGTACATTCATGCTGGGTCATGCAATCTTCATCTCTACCTCCATCTTTTTTCTTTTTTTATGACAGGCATGACTACTTTTGAAAAGTAGACTAAAAACACATTTTCTGTCAGGCTTTAAAAGCCTGGGAGAGCTGAAACGTACTGCATTCCACTGACTTAGTTTCAGTTTGCCTTTATTCCAATTGTATTGTGCTACAACGAGTTATCATAATTGACACTTTATATTTCATTTTTTTCACTTGCATTTTATTTTATATTTGAATCTCCTTACTCTTGTTTTATTACACATGTCCTTATTGCCAACTACATTTTTGTTTTTATTGTGAAGTACTTTGCCTTTATGCTATGTTAAGCTCTACTATATATAAATAAACATTTATTGATTTATTGAAATACAATGTTTTTTCAGTCCTCCATGTCAGCCACAAACAATTTCAGTCACAGTAGAATTGTGCACTTTGCGCTTCTTAGTTACCTGTGAAACCCCCTATGTTAGCCAGGATTAAGTCAATGCAGAATATTTTAAAAGACATTTTGCATTTACCTTTTATGGTAGAAAGTGGGGGCCCAGTGGGCGCATTTATTTTATTTATTTTTTATAGAGTGTGATTTAGTGTGCAAAGTACAACTGTGTGTACTCCAAGTTTTATAGATTGGAATTTTTTTTTTTTCTTATTTTTTGCCAACATGATGTACAGTTTTAGTAAGGATTATGTGCAAAGTTTTATAAATGAGCAAAACTTATATACCAAGGAGGTAAATCAGCTTTTTGATCCAGGTGTTTTGGAGTGGGGATGCATCTCAAAGTTACAGGACAGTGGCCCTAAAGGACTGCAGTTGCTGAACTCAAACTAGACTCCCCTTTTCACCACACATTTGAATTTTTATTACCAAAGATAAGACACTTTCTTTGATCAATTGGTACCTCATGCTCACAGTATATTCCACCAGCCAGAACGCACTGTCCATCACCTGTAAGCTCCCTGTATAAGCAACATATTTCGGGTGGCAAAAAAATATGGACGATTCAGGAAGATAAATATATGCTAAGCTGAGCTCCATGATGTTTGTTACAACATGAGCACTCCCAGACCACAAGATGAGTGTATTAATTGTCAATCCCTCCAAAAAAAAAAAAAGATTTGCTAACTTTTTCATGCCTGTTGCTATATCTTGCTTCTCCACTGCATCTCCTACCAATTGAAGGTAAACAACATAAACATACATGCACACATACACTTTTGACAATGCTCACCAAACACTGCCTCCTTTCCCGTGTCTGGGCAAGGACACAGTCAGGCTGACTAATTCAAAATTGAGCTGTCATCTGTGTCACCTCAGGCTTGTGTTTGAGAGTTTTTGCATGCCAGCGCGAGTTTCTGTGTGAATGTGTGTTCGTAAAAGCGTCACCTTGGGCCACAAGTGCATTGTGGGAGGCTACTGTCAACATGCACAAGCTGGGCAGCCTGGGCAACAGACACAGGACTCGATTTGGTCATCATTTCAGAGACCCAAAGAACACGACTAATGTGCTGATGCATGTGAGAGAAAGTCCTCTCGTTTTCAGAGAACATACCCTCCTCCCACTCACTCCCGGGGCATGAACACATTCAAGCACTCACAGCTGTGTCACAAACAAAAGAAATCACATGGAAATATGTACACTTTTGTAAAGGGGAAATGACCTATAATTGCTTCAAAAGAGCGCCATACGGTCACATGCACCTGCTGCTAACAGATTACCCTGTTGAGCACCTTTAGTTTTCCTTTTTCTCCACACAACAGTTAAGCACGCATATGCAAAGGCAAAAACCTTTCTTATGAGCATCTGGGCAACAGACAGGCTTATTAGCCTGCGTGGCCTCACAGTGCCAAAATAACAACTGCAACATATGCCTGTGTAATAATTGCATTAATGTTGAACATGTCTCTCCAGGGGGTGGCTGAGTTCGAGGACTGGGGGGAAATTAGTGGTTGTTCTCAAAAGCATGAAATGAGAATTTAGTAAATGCAGGGTGGAAGTGGTTAAGGCTGATGATCAGTAAGTACATGGTAATGGATGTATAGTTCATTTCCAAAATGGAGGACCATTACCTGCAGCTTGGTGCCTTGTATCTCAATAATAGTAAATCTAATATTTCCAAATCATATTATTGAACAATGATTACCCCGTTTGCCTTGGCAGAGCACTGACTTCTATTTTACAGCTTTCTAAGGGACTTGATGCTTTCCATTTGTTCTTGCACGTTGCTTGAATAAAGCTACAAAGTCTGTAAACATGCTCATGGATTATCCAGTTAAATCCCTACAGATGGTCCAGAATGAAACGGTACATCTGGTGTTTGATCAACCAAAGAAATACACATCGATGTTCATCAGCTGCCCAAATCAAGCTCAAGTCACCCTTGCTAACTTGGTTATTTGGGTTAACTTTTGATGGGTGCATTTCTTTTAAAAATATTGTGAGAAATCACCAAAACCAGGGATTAGTAAAATCATCATAATTTGGAGATCTGTTTCTTTTAGGAATAGGAAAGCAAAATACATTGATAACATTTAAATAATCTATTCAAGACCCATGTCCTCAGAGAGACACCTTTCTATTCTAATATCCTAAAGATTAATATAAATTGCCTTTCTGCATGTGTCCTGCTCTGCTCTTTCAGTGAAGTATATTTAGCAAAGAACAGGCCATCTAACTGGATTGGAACTTGAGTGCTGGTCCTCATAAGTTGCTTTAGTAAGCGAATGTATTGAAGAGTAGTGGATATTCACAGCTTTACTTGGCCATAACTAAATGTTGCAGTTGCATGTTATTTCATAACAGACTGAAAACCTTGTTTTGCATTGTATGGATGGTGTACAAAGCTCTACCAACTAAGCAGCTACATAATCAGTCAATAAACACAATTACTAAGTGTGTTTACATGCAGCAAGAAAAAAGTAGAATTACTGCCTTAGTTTGACTGAAATCTGACCTTTGAAATACATGTATACACCTTAGCTCCATAACTTTGCAGATATTTTTCCTCTGTCGCCGCGTTAGAGGCCAGTGTACTAACAGTTTTTCAAGCTAGCTAGTTTTACAAGCTAGTTTTACAAGCTAGCTAGCAAAAAACAACAAAGCATCAAACTCACTGTGTGCCAGTTGATAAACTGTCAAACAGTTTTTCTGACACTGTACTACATCATTATGCCCGAACAAATACAAAAACCCTGGAAAAAGCATCATTTACTAATCCAGTAGCAACACGTCTCATTCAGTATCTGTATCTCACATTTTGGAACCTCATTAACACCGGCTGCGGCCACAAGTGTAAAATTAGTTGTAAGAGCTCTCGAGCAAGGAAAGGCCGGGCCATAATGTCGTAAAGCAACACTCAGTGAGTACTTCTGGGAGTGTCCCAGGAGAGAAAACCTTTATAGTGCAGTTTTGGGGACCAGGTCCCTGCCATGCAATGACAGCTCAGATAATGAGCATGAATGCTGGTGTGCCACCAAAATGTTTCAAAACCACATGCTTTAAAGGCGTAAAAGTTGGTCTTTGAGTCAAGCCAAACTGCAGTTTCAGAAAACGGACTAAGGTATGCAGATAATGTGATTGGAAAATAAAATTTCTCTGCACTTTAACGGTAGTAGCAGCCAAGCTCTTTGCAGCCTGGGCACTCCCCCTTCGGGAAGTGATGAGTTTGCAGTTGAGGTTGAGACAGGAACAGCAACAATAGAAAGAGCAGCACAATACTGTAAGACAAACAGTGCAGTGCTTACTAAATGTACTGTGCTGCAGAGCTATACATGTCTTTGCTCATTGGACATATTGCGATTTTACTATGTATACTTCACGGACTTTTGCTTTTGCTTATTATCTGTGTGACTCTAGTTCAATTGAAGAACGACGGCAAAAAAGGGCACATCTCACCACCTAGCGTCAGAGTCGAACACACTTAATTCTATAATTCCATTTTCTCTGATATGTAAACTGGGACATGACTCAAATCTGGCTAAGCGGTTAGTCCGATTACTGTGCTTGTAAACATACTGAGTGACTCGGGTAGTAATTTGGTTAATTAGATTTACAGAATGATAAAAACAACAGACAATCAGTTGGCATCACTCAGGCAATCAATCAAAATTAATCAACTGTCCTCTCAACCAATATACTAGCTGTGTCAAACTCCAGTCCTCAATGGCCATTATTCCGCAACTTGAAATTAACAAGGCTCAAAAACCTGATAAAAAGGGTGATTCTGTTTTGGGAACAACTCTGGCCCATTGGAGATTATGTCAAGAAACAATCTTTATAAAATAAAAATGATTGTCATCCCTGAGAATCCTCTTCACAAGGCTATCCTACAAAGTTTTTTCACTGCGAGGCTTTTTTAGTTTTGCTGCAACACAGACCACTACAGGAAGTCCTTCCTGTCCACCCATCATTATCTACCACAACTCCTTGAAGAATTAGCATGAACTACAACGGTTAATTTTCCTCTAGGATCAATAGAGTACTTTTGGATTGAACTTTAAGGGAAAATCCCTCAAACACACGTGATGCAAATACCAAGACAAATGCTAGAATCTTTATTACTTTGTTGTTTGATTCAGATATGATGCAGCAGAGGCACAGGCAGGTCAGCTGCTGTTGGGCACTGCAAATTGACAAGCGGTCAATAAAACAAGCCAGCAATTTGTCAGTCAGTGTTGGTCAGTCAATAAACCAGGAAATAACCAATTAATCGTTCACTCAGTAAAACAACTAACCCTCTCAGTAAGGCAACCATCGTGTTGACCAATCAAATGAAAAGAAAAGAAAATAATGATATTAGAGTAAAGTTATTGAAGATTAGAAACAGTTTCTAGTTCAGCTATTTTTTTTCCTCAACTGACCAACCAGCAAACTAATCAGCCAGGGCTATAAGCCTTAGCTTGGTTCTATACTCACCGACTGTGCTGCAGGACCTTTTGGGTTATTTATATCCAGAGTAACTGGACTCTAGGGGCTCATCTCTGAAGTCAGAGGAGGTAGACTTTCTGTTTATACACCAACATCTGGTACAAAGCATCTTTTCATATGCTGATTAATGCTCCTGTACATGTCCCTATCAAATAAATGAATAAACTAAACTTAAACTTATCTTGATTAAGCAATGTTTTCCAAACTGAATAATTTTAAGGGTTTTGTTCTATCTTGGGAAATAAAATGTAGCAGGAGGACATCACTGAACCGGAGACATCATGAGTGTCACATTTTGTAATACAAGCTCCCCTGTGAAATATTTCTTTTGGACTTGACTGACGTGCATTTTTATTCCATGTAATATGGCAGCCTATCACAACATATCGAGGGGACTCAAATCAAATGTGATGTGACATTCTAAGCTCTAGTGACTAGACTTCTAAAAGGCATGGTGGCCTTGTGCTGTAAAATTACATTCATCAGCTGCTAATGCATTGCCTTTTACTTCAATGTAGGCCAAATTACTTCAGAGGTAGAACTCACATTAGGCTTGTATGTATGATTTATATGCATTTTTTATCTAAGACTTGTGAGTGTGAACAAAAAGACTGGAATTTGATTACAAAATTCCCATCTCTACCCTGATGAGCTTGTCTCGACGATACAGAATCATTGCAATATGAGTGAAAGCACTCTGAGGGCAATTTAACATCCTGTCGTTGTGATAAACCATTTAGCGTTGTGAGGCTAGGCGGGAGCAGGTAGGGCAGATGAGACGTAGCCCCCACCAAAAGATTCCATTTAGTAGCTACATCACCTTGTGAAGATACAAATTGTTTTTGTGCCCCGCAGCTAAACATAATGAAGATTCAACACATGCTAAGGAATGCGACGATGTGTGTCCAAGAACCTTCCACAGACAAGGCGGAACACGTGCACAGCAGATGCCAGGCGGGCACATACAAATTTAAGTGCTCACATATCTTCTCTTTTGGCTGCTAAACACACATGCACATATTTCTGACTGCCTGGTGGACATTCATTAGGAATGCAATGTGGAGGGATAATGTGGTTTATGCAATCAAGGAGCTGGCAGAACGTTTCTCCTGCTGAATTAAAGATAAGTCCAAACACCTTGAGACTAGATTATAGCCCTATATGTGGATTTGCCCCCCAAAGATGCCAAATGTGTGCCCACTGAGTGCAAGTATATCAAAAGGATTGCGATATTTGTATTCTTGCATGGTATTCAATCACATTATTGTTCATTTCTGGAGGAGTAAAGGGAGTTTCGTTGTTGTGCATGATACAAGGGGTACCTGCTGGAAAAAAACCCCTAGAGAACCTTATATGCATTATAAAAAAATATTTTGGTAAGAGACAGAGGACTTTAAAAGCTCTAGAAACTGCTTCATGCCACCCTCCAGTTCTTTATTTCTTTTAGGATTCTCTTAAAAAAAAAAAAAAAAAAAAAAGGTAAAAAAAAATTATTTAAAATAAGTAACTTGTCTCACGGGAATTTTGACTTTAGTGAAAATTCTTGTGTTTTAGCTTTGTACAGGGAAGATCCAAACTATTGATGGTTTATTATGTGTTGAACATGCTTTAAAAAGGTGTATGAAAAAAATACTGTATTCTATATTATGGAACATATTTTAAAAATTAGTTTTTTCAGTATTCTTTTAATAGACAGCCAAACTAGACACTGGGCCTCCAAATCACTATAATAAACTCCAGAGATAGTTGACATGAATATGCAAGTGTTTAAGCTATTTTTTTTATCAGAAATAACTGTTAACATGAATATGAAACCCCACACAAATCCCTTTTGAAAAATATCTGTTATGGACAGGAGCACTTTAAACAGAGCAATATATATTTAGATAATTCTTTCTTGCAATATATGAAGCTGTAACATGCTCAAAATTGGTTGAGATACTCCAGATAGATTCTATAAGCCCTGCTTAAAAGATCTAAGCTGCATAAAATGAGACAAAACCACTTTTTATGATAAGCATCTCTCTATCAGGTTAGCTTATTGATCACTTTATGTTGCTCTAAGCAAATGAACTGAGCTAACTAGCATAATGTAGACTTGTAATAGGGCATAAGACATGCATGAATTTTGTTAGACCATTTATTTCTTCAACTATTCGAACTTCATGCATAGTAAAAAGAAAAAATAAGTAACGTGGTTGACTTCAATACAAGTCCTCGTAATTGTTTTCTCATTGACTGATTGAAAAGCAAATGATTTCATTTTTTTGTTCTTGTAAATATGAATGACCCACTTAAGTTTTATGCTGCCTAGTACGTCATTTTGAGTTTCTATTCTTTCATTGGAATTCTTTGAGTGCATGTTTTTGAATGCACTGTAGTACTTTAAAAATCAAATCAGTACAATAGTTTTCCCAGAATTATAAAAATTTTATTTTTGTTACTGTTCTTGCAAATTGCAAATAATTAATGTTACACATGCACATTCTGTAAATATTTTTTACATTATTCCACTCAGTTGCACAAGCCTCAAATCTGAGAAAGTACTACAAGTACTATAATTGTGTCTCTAACGTCTCTACTTATAGTACTTTTAATTCAGTATGAAGTATATTATATTTTTCTCAAGTGAATCTAATATTTGTTTATTTCATGTCATTTTGCTGCTGTTAAAGCTGAATTTTCCCTCTGCCGGACAGTGAAGGATGATTTTATTGTATGCTGCAGCTATTTCAATTTAATTATTAAAGATGTTTTTTCTGACTTCAATCACTTCAATTTGTCTTTTTTGTCTTGGCAGGGAAAGACGACCAATCATTAATCACTGTGATACAAACAGTACCAGTCCCAGCAGGATCAACATGTCTTTCTGATGGACGGGAGCAGGAAACTGGCTTATGAAGGTTGGAGATGACAATCAAACCTTCCTGGGGTTGTTGGGAGAGATTGTACACACACCAGATATGTGCAACTAGACTTTTGTTTCTGAACTTTTTTTATGCCTCTCCAATAAAAAGGTGCTGAAAAGCCTAAATTTTATTCTATTTGTGGATTATGTACCACAGATTTGTACTGTAGGTTGTTGATCCCAGGGAAAAATTACATTTTTGAAGATTAATAAGGGGTAAAACACACAAAATGCTATGGATTCAGCAAACCCAAGTAAAAGTTAAAAAAAAATACAGTTGTTGAAGTAACTGTTAACAGTACAGTACTGCTAATCATACCAACTCATATTTAACTAGGATTTTGTTTATTCATTTTTTATTTTTGCTGTTTTAACATACACCTTTTCATAGTGCTTTATCTGGACATAAACAGGTAAATGCCATGTGTAACTAGATACTCTGGACCCGCCCACCATATGATGAGCCCACCCACTTGAGATGGTCCAAGCTCGTTTGGTCCCTGCCGTGGAATACCAACCAGGGCAGAGTAAGGCTAAGTAGGGCCAAGTAGGGCCAAGTAGGGCAGGGGCAAAAGGTACTAGTGGAAAAACAGCATTATTCTTTTCCCTGGACCAGTTCTGAGCAAATGGACAGGTTTCAGCTAAGCAGTTCTCTTTTTCTAACAGCATGTCCAGACATTTCCTCCGCTCCTTTAGAAAAAAAAAAAAAAAAAAAAATCTCCATCCACACATACCTGAATAAATTAGTTTTTCAGCACATTCATAGCATGGCAACCCTGTAGGGAGCAGTAGTTCTCTCAAAACCTATTCACTCAGTAATTCTCCCTGCATCCGAATACCCCTACTATGCCTACTACGTAGAAGGCGAAAAGTAGTAAGCAAGTGATTTAGTAGATCCAAATCTCTAGTATGGAATGGCGTATTAGGCATAAAGTTCCCAGATGTGTACTACCGCCTACTACTCGCTAGTTTGCTATGCAGTATTTACTACAGCAATGGGCAAGTTGTAGCTACTATGTAGCATGCAGTACATACTATAGAAAATGCAGGGTCTCTATCTTCAGCACGCAGCAGTAACAGAGCTGTAAAAGCAAAGAAACAAAACATGCTTGAAAAACTGATGAGACCAACACAGCTTTGAGAGCATAAATGCTGTTTCTGAGTGTAAACACAGGTCGCACAAGTGATGTCGGAGCATTTTTTTTGTCGCGGATAGTGATGTTACAGCACTTAAAACTTTGTTTTCATCTGTCCATACACAGATACTTAAAAAAGGGAAATGCAGATCTCCACGTTGGTGCCAAAAATCTCTGTTTACGTGTTAATGACACGCCAAACCATAGAAAAAAACTCTCCGTTTTGTGAGATACCCGGCTACGTGTGGACAAGGCACCAGTCACAGTGAGAAGATGCCTCTTTTTTGGCGGAATCTGTGATTCAAAGAGTCCTCCTGCAGATTTTTCTCAGGCTCAAGACCTATTACATGAGCTAGAAAACAGTTCCCTGATCCCCAATCAGCAGTGTGTATATTTATTGTTTGTGTCCAAACAGCTTCTTGCAGAAGCTTGCCCCTACCCTCGCCGGCAAAGGATGGATGTCTAGAGCACGTTGGTCTCTCAAATGCAAGTTGTGTTGAAGGCTCAAGGACAAAGAAGAAGAGAATGGGCAAAGCTTGTGATTAAGTACCATACCATACCATACCATACCAATTTATTTATAAAGCACGTTTATACACAGCCGAGGCCGACCAAAGTGCTGTACATCAAAACAACAGTAGAAAACACAACCAAGCAATAAAATAGAGAAACACATTAAGATAAGGCAAAACTATGCCACATTAAAAGCCAGAGAATAAAAATGAGCCTTCAGGCGGGATTTAAAAACAGAAAGTGAGGGGGCCAACCTCACTGCCATGGGGAGTTGGTTCCAGAGGCGAGGTGCACAGATCGAGAATGCACGTTCCCCTAGCATCCTCGTTCGAACCCGTGGGACCTGCAGGAGGCGGTGCTCTGCTGACCGAAGTGACCGGCCTGGTAGATATGGCTGAACCAGCTGAGACAAATACGGGGGCGCGTACAAGTAAAGTGACTTAAAAACAAAAAGTAAAATTTTAAAACGAATACGGAAACGTACCGGGAGCCAGTGGAGCCGGGCGAAGACGGGGGTGACATGCTCCCTTCGTCTAGTGCCAGTCAAAAGGCGAGCAGCCGCGTTTTGTACCAGCTGTAAGCGTGCAGTTGCAGCAGTAGTCGACCCATAAAAAAGAGAGTTTGCGTAATCCAGGCGTGAAATCACAAATGCATGAATTACAGTATGCAAATCACGTTTAGTCAGGATGGGCTTCAATTTTGACAGCCGGCGGAGCTGAAAGAAGCAGGATCTCACCACTTGGCTAATGTGAGAGTCCATCCTTAATTCAGGATCCAGAATCACACCAAGGTTTGTGATAGTGGGTTTCACTAAGCTCGAGAAGCAGGGCGGCAGGACAGGGCTCAATGCAGCGGGCGAGGGGGGAACAAATAAAAGAGCCTCTAACTTAGACAGATTCAAATGTAAGAAGTTGTTAGAGAGCCAGTCCTCGGCTTCATTCAGGCAATCCACGGCTGATTGTAGCGACTCTTGAGGTTTAAAAGAAACATAAAATTGGCAGTCGTCGGCATACAAATGATAAAAGAGGCCATATCGCCTAAAAATAGCTGCCAAAGGAAGGATGTAAAGATTAAAAAGCAAAGGTCCTAAAATAGAGCCCTGGGGGACCCCACAGGGCAGAGGGGAGGCCTCAGATGCACAGTCCCCCAACCTTACACAAAAACTTCTATCACTAAGATAGGATCTTAACCAGTCAAGGGCAGTTCCCTGAATACCCACAACCTGGTTCAATCGGGACAAAAGTATGAAATGGTCCACGGTGTCAAAGGCTGCTGTAAGGTCCAGCAGAACCATCAGGACATATGACCCGCGATCCGTAGACCACAGAACATCATTAAAAACTCTGAGGAGGGCGGACTCAGTGCTGTGACCAGCCCGGAACCCAGATTGCAAAGGATCTAAAATATTAAAAGTCTGTAGGTAGTCTGACAGCTGGGTAAAAACGGCTTTCTCAAGAAGCTTAGATAAAAACGGGAGTTTGGAAATAGGGCGGTAGTTTTCCAGGGTGGAAGGGTCCAAGCTGGCTTTCTTTAGGATCGGCTGGACCACTGCTTGTTTAAAAGCCTGAGGAACAGCTCCAGAAGTCAAGCTTGCATTAATAATGTTTTGGACGGGATAACCAACCACTGGGAACACATCTTTCAAGAAACGTGGGGGCATCACATCATTTGGTGGATCCAGAGGGGTTCATCCCTGCCACTAAGTCAGTGAGCACTGGGAGAGAGAGAGGCTCAAAATGATCAAAAGAAAACTGAGGAGAAACACAACCAAGAGAACCATCCAGTGAGGGTGTGATCAAGGCTCTGATACAATCAATTTTTGAACAAAAGAAATTCAGAAACTTTGAGCAGAGGTCATCAGATATATTAGCCAGAGCAGGTTCACTGGAGAGAAAAGAGTTCAATACAGAAAATAATACTTGCTGGTTGCCAGGATGACTGTGGATAAAGTGAGAGAAATAATTTTTTCGAGCTGTTTTCACCACCTGCTGAAAATGTCTCCAGGACTCTTTTAATAGGGTTAAAGAGGTAGGGTCCCTGTCCTTCCTCTATCTCCGCTCAAAACACCTACACACCCATCTGGCCGAACGAGTAGCAGGATTTAGCCAGGGATCTGTTCTATTAACAGAGCGCCGCACCCTTAGTGGAGCGACTTGGTCCAAGGCTGAGGAGCAGAGAGACTCAAAGTAGTGCAGAAGCACATCAGGGTCATTCGAGTTCATGGGAGAGGAGGAAAGCTCAATAAAACAAGAGGAGAATGATGCAGCTGTAGATGCCCTAATAAAACGTGAGTGACGCAGCAACTCGTGTTTAAACGGGCCAGGATGAGAAAGAGCAGTGGCAAACAGAACCGGCTGATGGTCAGATAGACAGGCAGCATCGTCCACAGATAGATCATCAATAACCACATTGTGGGATAACACAAGGTCCAGGGTGTGAGTTTGTCCATACGTAGGAGCGTCCACATGCTGAGTTAGGCCAAAAGAATCCAATAAATTAAGAAACTCAGACACAAAAGGCTTGCCCGAACAACACACATGAATATTAAAATCACCCAAAAGGAGAACATTGTCGTATTTCAAGAAAATATCAGCTAAAAAGTCCGAAAACTGAGAAATAAAATCCCTGTTCGGCGGCGGGGGACGGTACACTACCACACAAAATATTGAGGGCGAGTGTCCAAGTTCAAACGCGGAGAGTTCAAAAGAGGGAAACCCCCACAATCCGGTAATAGGTTTGCAGAGAATGGATGCTTTGAATATAGTCAATAGTCCCCCACCCCGGCCTGAGGGTCTGGGGGTGTTCAGGAAAGTACAGTCAGCTGGAAGGAGCTCAGTAATAGCCGACAAGTCATCCGGGCGCACCCAGGATTCAGTAATGCACAGGACATCCAGTTCGTGGAGAGTAAAATAATCCTTAAGAACAAACGATTTGTTACCGATAGATCGCGCATTGATCAGAACCCACCGGTATAATCCAGAGGATCCAGCGTCGAGTTGAGTAGGCTCAGTTGCAGTAGAGTGGTGTCTCAGAGGCAGCAGGTTCTCCCGGGAAATGTCTCGGTGGCAGCGGGCGCACGGCTGATGAGAGCCTTCAGCAGTAGGCACCAAGCACTGGATAGAGCGGCAACGGGCTTCCCGTTTAAACCTCCCCAAAGAGGCCAGGGTCGCCCGAAGGCGAACCAGACGGCCACTGCGGCATCCACGCCGGCGACGCCTGCGGCTTCCAGGCCGCGGGTGACAGGAGCTCCTCCACAACTCCCGTGGAACACAGGAGAAACGCCAGTACAGCGATTCCCTCTGGTTCAGATAGTAGCCCACGGGGTCGTGTGATGGATTTTGGAGCTCCAGAAGGGAGGATCGGTCATAGGTAAGACGCGCCGATCCAGGTGCAGGAATCAGGCAGGAGGCGATCAGAAACAGCAGATAGAGGGAGAGTAGCAGACGGCGAGCCCAACACGCTGGCGCCATCTTGAAAAAACGTTTCTATGAGACGGACTCAAGTAGGGGTGATGTAGTCACACAGTTAATTTCCTCTCTCTGTTGAAACTAAAAGTGGGCTTGATGCAGTGCATTGTAGTATTATTAGTCCATACGGCAGGAGGTCTGTTTTGTAATTCAGTCATAAGGAATGGCACAACACAGGGGTATGCTTGGATATAGGCACACATTTAAAGACTCAGCTTTGTGTGCCTATAACTTCTGTACCAGAAGATTAAAATGTCCTGTTAACATCACCTGTTCTGGAAACAATTAATTCAATATCAAATTAGAAGTCCCCCCTTAATGTGGAAAGCATTGTTTGTATCCATTGTAAAGTTCCCTAACAGCTTTGAAAGAGCATCTCAAACCCCGATGACCTGCTACATGCAAACTGATTATATAATCTTGCAGAATACTGCTATCCCATTTCATTTTGAGTGGATTTATTGCTCATAATTTGTATGTGGTGTCTGTTCAAGGAAGTTAGCACAGTCAAGTGTGGCGCTGTGTTAAAGAATTAAGGTTATCAGTCTTTATTTCTCTAAACTGGGGCAGACTGCATTATGTAAAGTGCTGAATTAAATATGAGATTTGCCTAGCTTGACCAGAGGGAGTGTGGCGAAAGAGAAAGACGAACACTGAAATAGTCCCCGTCTTGCTCGAGATACTCTTGCAAATTCTGTTTATATGTTTGTAATATAGAAACAAATCTGAAGAATCTCTGTCTCATCTAGCCTTGATATATACACACACACACTCACACACATACACACACACACACTCCATTTTATCTCAGTGAGGCACACTCGGGCTGACAGATGGGAGCACCAGATGATGAGTGCCACCAGATTTGTGTCTCACGGTGGGAGCCATTGCTGACACCATTTAGGCTGAGAGAACAGTCAGACTTACATTAGCACCCTTGCTGTATTTGTGTGTACACATGCACACTTGTACACATGTGTATACATTTTGTAAAAAGACCAATATGTCAAAAGGCACTGCTTATGCTGGTTTTACTGACACATAACTCCAGAAGAGTGTAGGTTGTTGAATGAGTGTTGTTCCTCAAGTTAACATTGAACTTCAAGTAGCACACACACTGTTCATAGTCAACTATGCTAATGAACAAGTGGGCTTGACATTCTCTTCTTGCACAAGCTGCTTTCATCTTGGCAATGAAGAACAATGACCTATTAGCAAACCCTTTCAAGCACATACTGGACTCCCTGGGTGTGCTCAGTGCTTATTCATTTTCTGCAGCCACCACTCCCAGACAGCCCTTTTCTCTTGCTTTCTCTCCCTCTTTGCCCTAACTCCCAGCAGAGCCTTTGTCTGAGCAGCCTTTGGAAATAAACTTAACCAAACTAATCCATAGGAGGAGAACGAAAAACAAGCACCTTCCTCTTCCGCCTCGTCTTTGCTTCCTCCAGAGACACAGCTGACATTTTGCGATGAGAAACTGTGTCATATCGGAGGAGGGCAGTAAACAAAAAGAGTAGAACTTGCAAGAGTCGACTCAACTCAGAGTGAAAAAGATTCAGTGAAGACCTTGCTCCCCTGATGGGAGTCTGGCAGCTCTGAATGAGGCAAATAACTTCTTAGCCTCCTAATATCCAATTGAGCGCCAATGGGAATATTAAGTCAATATACCTGAGAAGTGTTGCAAAGTGGTTTCAGACCTTACCTTTACATGGTTAAAGTTCCATACAGCAATTATGAACATTTTTATTAGATGTACAATACATGTTCCATTTGCTTTTCATCCGGGCGACAGACTATTTCGCTAGCATTTGCTTTTGTTCATATTTTTGCAGTTGTATAGGGTCGACTAAAGCTTTTTGAAGGTCTAATCCTTATACAAGTGTACCATCACTCTTACTGAAATAGCATCAGATTGTGAAGAACCCAGCTTTTAGTTTTGGTTTCTATCAGAATAATTTCAGATCAACTTGGTTATTTGTTGAGAAACTGTTGGATTTTCTGACAACAGCCTTGTGGGCATTCACAGTTCGTCACAGCCTGTTTGCCGACCCATTTTTCAAGTGCACTTAGATGACGTGTTCTTTTAGCAATTTATCAAGAGTTTGAGTGTACTTCAAAGCAAGACAAGCATACACACAAGAAAATAACTTCATATAGAACTTGAGGAGCAAAATTTTGTCCTTATGGCCCAAAATATGGCACATACTAGTTAATCTGCTGAATTGTTTTTAAGCAAGGTGTACACCATTTATGATTGTAGTTACTAGACAAAAAAACATACTAAACAAAAGTAGTTTCATTGCAAAAACATCCCTCCATAATACAGTGAAACAAGTAAAATCCATTATAAATGTATCACACACACTAATCAAACATTCTGTGTTTGTTAATTATGAAAGATATATAGCTATGCAGCCTACAGACCATTAAAAAAATAATTTAATCCAAAAAATGACCTATACAATCAGAGAAAAGACTGCTTTCTTGACAATTGTTTAGCAGACAGTCACTGACTCCTTCATTCTCAAGCAGCTGGAGTCTCAGGCAACGTCCACACTAAGCCGGGTAATGCCTTTAACGTATAGTTATTTAGTCTACACCCCCCTATCGTACACTAAGCCGGCGTCGTTTAAGGTCTGTGGCCGGATAACTATTAGCCGGGTTAGAGAGCCGTGTAAATCTTAATTCAACGGCTGTTTTGTTAGCAGTGTGAATGTTGGGAAGGATTTAGGTATGCCCCTGGCATGGGGGCTGGTGGATTGCCGGGGCCCCCATGGGGCTCGGGGGTGCCGCTGCCGTGGGCCCCGACTAGACGTGCTGGGGCCTCCCACCCCTGGTGGATCGGCCGAACGGGGGTGCCTATTGGAGTCAGCAGGGGAGCTGGCTCCCTGGGGTTGGCAATGGTCACCCCAGTTATTTTCTCCCCATCCCCATGCCTCTGTCCACCTGCTCCTTCATTCTACCATTCACAAGGCCTTGGGACGTGGGCACGTCACTGGGGTGCGGGATGGAGCTTCCGTCTTCGCTACCCGGTGGCGGCCTGGGTCCCGATTTTATTGAGCAACTTAGACACTTACACTTGCAACATTTACATGGAACGCACATGTAGGGACCTTGGCGCTGGGGGCGGGACCCCTCATGGGGGGCCCCCTATAGGGGCCCGTTGTGGGGGCCTCGCCTGTGGTGCCGGCACCCACTGGTTAAACGCATCTAGACACTGAGGGCCCGGGGGGGGAGATGGGGGTACCCGGCAGTATTCCCATGTCCCCCCCCTCTGTTTTAAGTGCACATTAGAACAACACGCAACAACACCACATTGAGCTGGGGGAGAGAGGCTGGGGGGTCTTTCCACACCCCTGTTCGTTGGACCATCAGGGGTCGGAGCCCGGATAGAACATCACGCCGTCTGGTCGGGGTCCTGGGCTGGTGGACTGCTCTTGCCGATGTGGGGGCCTTGGCGGTCTGCTTGTCCCCATCCTGGTGGGCAAAGGGGTCTGTCTCCTGGGTGCAGGGGCAGGGTTCTCTATTGGGGCGTCTGTCCCTGGGCCTGGGAGTATGGAGTATAGTGTACGTATGGGGGGTATGAATGAGTGTATAGCGTCCTTTTTTCGTATGTCCTGTATTTGTAAGAATGTGTACGCATGAGAGGGAGGGTACGTATGAGTGTCTCTGTCTGTCTATGTCTACCTGTCAGGTTGGGTGTTTGGCTGCTCTCTGGCCTGATGCATCTTCTTCCCTCCCCGTCACTCCCCGTCGGTGATGGTTGCTCCTGCCCGCTGGTTGATGATGGCTCTCGATGCCTGGGGCCGGGGGTCCCGGTTGCGGCCCGGCTCGGTCCTGGTGCATGTCGGGCGGGTCCTGGGTGGTCCGGTGTGTCGGGCGGCCGCTGTTTCGGGCCGACGTCCTCCTTGGATTGACTGGGGCACCTCTTCTGGGGGTGCCGAGGTTGTAGAACAGGTTGGTGCCGTCCGGTGGATCGGTGGGGACCGTGCCTGGCGCCCAGTCCTCCTGCCGGTTCCAGGACTTCTGCTGGCTGGTCTGTTCACCTGGTGGGGCTGTCCGGCATTGGCTGGGCCCCTGATCTTGGCGCCCTACGTGGGGCGGGATCTGGACCCGGGAGCTGGAAGATCTGGATGTCCAGGTGCCGGCTGGGCGCGGCCTGGGGAGGGCGTACATCCGCTGTGGCTCTTGCTGTGGCTCCCTGGCGTGTGGGTGTGTGGAGGCGGCCCGGGTTGTTGGCGGTGGGTATTGGTCCGGGGTGGCGGCGGCGTGGGTTGTCCGTCGGTTGGCTGCGGATCCTCCTTGCCTGCGGCGGCGGCGGGGGGCCCTTGTTGGCTGGTCCCTGGTTGGGGCCCCGCTGGGGGGCGGGGTGCCCCTGGTCCCCGTGGCCTCCAGTTCCTGATCCGGGCCCGCCCTGGCGTAGCCGGTTACCGGCGGAGCCCGTGGGCTCGTCACTGCGATCTTTCGGGCCCCAGCATTGCGGCTGGTGGGTGTGCCCCTGGGGCTTCCATCTGTTCCCCTCTTGGCGGGTGATCGACCCTGCGCTGATCCGCCTGTGGCCTCTGTACTCTATGGGACCCTGGATGCATACATCTCTTGCCTCCTCCATGTCTGTGCCGATTCCTGTAGGACGGATTGACGGTTCCTTACACCAGCTATCAATCACTTGCGTGGGGAAACCTTATTCCGACCTGCATGCTCGCACACACATGGGTGTGGGGACATTGGTGAGGACGGACATATCTTAAGCAGAGGTTATCATCATCATTAGTTAGTTGTTCACAGGAGCTTACCAGAAACATTTATATTATGTTCATTAATCAATGCTTGTGTGTAGTGAATGTGTAATTCTTAGTTTATTCTACTAGATCCGAACTATTGGTTTGGTTCTGTACAGTTTGTCGTTTTTGTTTTGTATTACTGTTTCTCTGCCGTCCGGCAGAGGTGGAGGACTGGGATGTTTTCTTGTGTTCTTTGTTTGCCTCCCTGTCTTGTGTCGTCGGTTCGCACCTCTGCTGGTCCGGTTTCTTTTCTTCACCTTCTTCCTTTCTTCCTTCTTGTCTCAGTTTAATGTCCATGACGTCAGGAAATTGAACCCACAGTAATCACTAATAAAGATTTTTCATACATATACATCAAGTGGCGTACTACAGCGAAGCTGTAATACTCTGCTTGGGAAAGTAAAACTGTTGGGCTTGTACTTGGTACTCAGACACCAATTCTGAGTAGCATACTGCTAGACAGGACACGTTAAAAAAAAAAAAAAAAAAAAAAAAGAAGCCTTAAAATCGTAGAAGAAGAGTTAAATCGGCTACCGTGGACGGGACCACATGCAACGTAACTTAATGTAACCATCTCGGTAAAATGGTGAAGCAGTACGTCCGATTTCATGCCTACTAGTCGCTCGTTTGCTATGCAGTATTCACTGCATAAAAGGGCAATTAGTAGCTACTATGTAGCGTGTAGTAAATACTAAGAATTTGAATGCAGGGTTAGGGTTAGGCAATAGACCCTGTGTGGTAGTTGCTACTATTGTGTACCGTTGTGTAGTGCTTCAAGTCGATTTAACAGTTTGTTAAGCTTCCATCGCTTTCTAAAAGAGAATAATCTGCGCAAAGCATGGATCGCCAAAATAAGACATCTTGGGTTAGTAGTCACACCAAACACAAGGGTGTGTAGCCGGCACTTTCAAAAGTGCACGTATCAGAACTTTGCCAAGTGGTAAGCGGAGCCTTTTGAAGAAAACATTACCAAGCTTTCTGGAACGGGCCCCTTGTAGTCCAGCAGATTTTTCTGCTGAAAGCCGAAGGCTATACCCCTGTTATTCTAGTGGAACAACGATGGGGCAGCTAAGAGGCAGCGAGCCCGAGTATGGGAACGTCGCCCACGGCTGATCCAAAATGATGCGGCGGAGCTGGAATAGGATGTTTCTGCTGCCTAAGTGAGTCCCTTGGCTGTTGACTTTGAGCTTACACAAGAGGCCTCTGCTCCTGTCCAAGAGAACGACTATGCAACCAGTTCTTTCCTGGTTGTTGACAGAATCAAATATGATAACATGGTCAAGGAGATTGAGGAGCTATGTAAGCAAGTGCAGTCCCTGCACCTGACCCAAACATTTTGCTTGGAGCGGTTTTCTTCATCACCAGATGTAGCAAGTGGAACTTAGTTTCCGCTCAGTTATTTCTATAATTGACCAACAGAAGTCTGTCCTATTCATAATGCTAATTTAAACTATATATATTAGTACTATTTCTAATACTAATAAGATTATCCATAACTATTCTCACATTCATATATATATATATATATATATATATATATATATATATATATATGTAATACATAAGACTTATATAGAGCTTTCAAAGACGCTTAACAGTAAGAAGACCAAAACAGACAATGAATTTAAAGTCTTGCATCAACATTAAACAAAAATTTTTTCAGAATTGCTTTTCTATTTCTTATACATACTACCAATAACGCAAAATATGACCAAATACAAATTCAACTGCATTTTTTTTTTTATTATACGTATATTATTATTAGAAATTATACTAACGTTTGTCCTGTTAACATTTTGTTTAGGAGCATATTTTGTTTATTCAGTGCAGTGGAAGAGTAATTGTAAGGAAGCATTATCTGGACTGGAAAGCTTTCTATATTTCATATTTTTTTTTGTTTTATAACTAATTTACAAATCAAGGATGTGGTTATTTTCACATTTCATGCAGATTTCCATCCTATGAACATCTGATGGCGTTTTGGAATCTCATCAAAGAGGCAACAACTAGGATAGTGAAGGTTATCACTGTTAAGAGGGATCTTTCCACTAGCACTTCTACCGAGACTCCTTTTACAAGACCTTAAGGTGTGTTGCTTGCTACTCACTAAGCATACTACCAGCTCTTCGTTTTTCTGAAATACTTGGCAACTGGGTGTAGATAGTGAGAACTCAGTCACAGGTTCAACATTCACCGAGCTACTGTCAGCAGAATAATTGTGACATGGGCCAATTTTCTCTACACTCTTCTTGGCTCTGTCTCCATCTGGATGTCCTCTGGTGCTGTGAAGGTAAACCCTCTGAAGGATTCTGATGGACTGTATGAAAATACCCAGATCATCCTTGTGTTGGGTCACACACACAGCCATCAGGTGGCGCTACTCTGCTCTAGCCCCACAGGAAGTGGAAACCAGGGAAATCTATAAATAGGACTGCTCCCCCAGCTGCTTGTTCTTAGCCACACAGCCTCCGGCGGGGGCCAGCAAGGCAAGGTCCAAACCTCAAAGAACCTTCCTTCGCGGGCGAAGGAGACACGTCTGATTTCCAGGAGGAACTCATTCAAGCAACACCGACGGATGACCGATCAGGTGACTGAAAAACATTGATAAACAAACCTCGTTGTTCTGCCTGAACTCTGCAGACTGTCCCGCATGCTGCTGCCGGCCGCAATGGGCAACAGAAGAGAAACAGAACCTCCAATGCTACTCCTTGGCTAGCAGAGGAAAGCACGAGTTTCTGGAGAAACTTGCTTCGAGGAACCCAAAGACTGCCGACACCAGACTGCCGACTGCTGAGAAACAGAGCCACCAAGATGGAGGACCTAATGCAGCCCGGACCACATGCCTGAACCGGACGAAGGACGCATCCCTTTCGTGCCAGAGGCCGCGTCGAGACGCCGACACAGGACTGATAAGAGTGGCCGGGTTGGAGAATCCCAGAGGTTGCCCTTAAAGAGGAAGGTCAAGTACAACTGGTGTACCACAGTTTTACATTTTTCTCCAGGACCACCTGGATTACCAGGATTAAGAGGATTCCCTGGTCCAATGTGACCACAAGGACCAGCAGGAGCACCTTGACGATCTTTACCAGGTTAGTCATAAATACTTTGTGTCCAACGAGGAGAGACTACCTTTCCAAAAGGCAGCAGACTTCTGAGCTGAGCGAGGGTTACAGCTGGCTCTACCTCAGAACGAAGAGGAAAATAATTTACTAAGGAGTTTGGGGAAAACGAATGGGGACCAGAGCAACCAGAGCAGCCAGATCTGCCCATCCAGGATGTAGGCTGCTCCATGCTGACAGTGAACGGCCGTGAAGTGCAGGACTGCTCCCTGAAAGCTTTGGTTGTTTGCGAGATCTAAACATGTAAGAGTTTTTCATTGTATACTTTCCAATAAATTTTTACAATAAAAAAAAAATAAATAAATTCAACGGCTAAACGACCTAGTGTGGACAGCTTCCCCGGATAATGAAAGGAAGTTGCGTCAATGAATGCTGCGTCAATAACGATACGACACTACAGACAAAGACAACAGCAAAGAGTAATAAATCGATCTCGTCGTCTGTCCACACCAAAAACTCTCTTCTTCTGAGCAGCTATTGTTCTCTTCGGTTAACGGGACAAGCAGATATGTACTGTGCTGTAGAGCTTCTTGTATAAAATATGTAGGCGCTGGTGTCACGTAGATTATACGCGTGTTCAGTGCGTCTTTTCGCGCATGCCCAGTATTTGCACAGGTCGGTATGAGATTGCGCAATCATGGGAATTTAAAAGGACCTTAAACGGGGCATAAATGCTCGTTTTGAGTGGATAACATTAGGCGTCTAACTCCCCATATAAACTTATCGGCTTACTGTGGTCGTAGCCTCAGAGGATGGTATCATTCCATGTAAAAAGAGAGTTGAGTGGAAGGAAAGCAAATGCATCAGTAAAGGTTGCACAAGCGGCAAGGGTAAGTCAAGCTTTCAAGGAAATGAGGACTAATAAAAGCTTTAGATACCGTTTTGATTTCCCAACAGGAATTATAACCTCCCTAGACAGTCAAAAGTAACAATATGAGGTTTAATAATCTTAGTACTCTACAGAATATATGTGGTATTATTTAATGGGAAATGAGAAATGCAGCATATCAGGGTAATACTGCCGCCATCTTGTTTCCTTTGAATGTGCTGTGGTGGCACGGCGATAATATTGCGCCATTTTTGCCACCTAGTTTGAAAGTATCACTGCAACGCTAATTTATAAATGACCAAAGGCTAACTGATATGCCTAAACTTTGTGGCAACGTGGCAGCATTGTTTTTTTGAAACAGGCTAATTTTGCAATTTGGGCTCATCGAGATTTTAATCATACCTCACTCTCTTCTACACTTCCAACATTTCAACAGTTTGTCAGCTGCTCCACAAGAGAAAACAAGACCTTGGATTTGCTTTATGCAAATGTAAAGGATGCTTATATTTCCAAACCAAGACTTCCTCTGGGACAATGAGATCATAATCTTGTCTCTGCTCTCAATATAAACCACTTGGTCAGAGGCAACCTCCAACAAAGAACTGTTAGAAAATGGTCACATGAAGCTGAAGAAGCCCTGCATGATTGTTTTGAGTCCACGAACTGGACGACTCTTTGCGAGCCACATAGAGAGGACATCAATGCCATGACTGAGTGTGTGACTGACTACATAAACTTCTGTGTGGACAACATTGTCCCCTCCAGAACAGTGACATGCTTTCCTAATAACAAACCATGGATCACCAGTGAGCTGAAGGAACTGCTGAACAAGAAAAAAAGAGCCTTCAGGGAGGGAGATAGGGAGTTATTAAGACGTATACAGAAGCAACTAAAGGTCAAGATCAGAGACAGCAAGGAGGCTTACAGGAAGAAGCTGGAGAACAAACTACAGAACAACAATATAAGATATGTCTGGTCTGGAATGAAAAAGATCACAGGATTTAAGCACAAGAAGGACTGGATAATGGATCTCTTGATAGAGCCAATGAACTGAACGTATTCTTCAATAGGTTCAGTTCAGGAACAAGCTCAGCATCCTCCTGTCCTTTTTCCAGCCAAAGATACATCCCACTCTCATCTGACCACACTTGCCCTGTCACACCTAAGATGTTTTCTCTTCCACCTCAGTCATGAACTCTTCTACTTCCACAACTTCGTCTTCAACCAAGTCAGGAGATGCTGCTACTCCCTTTATCTCACTCTCCCACCTGTTTATCTCTAAATGTCAGGTGAAGAGGCAGTTGGATAAACTGAACTGGAACAAGGCTGCAGGTCCAGATGGTGTCAGCCCCAGAGTCCTGAAGACCTGTGCAGAGCAGCTATGTGGGAGCTATGTGGGACTATTCAACCTTGGCCTGACCCAGCAGAAGGTTGCAATGTTGTGGAAGACATCCTGCCTTGTTCCAGTACCAAATAAAACTCACCCATCAGTCATCAATGACTATAGACCTGTTGCTCTGACATCCCACATCATGAAGGTCCTGGAGAGACTCCTGTTGCCCCACCTGAGTAAGCAGAACCCCCTGCAGTTTGTTTATCGCCATTGAGTTGGTGCTGAAGATGTCATCGCCCACCTGCTTCAACCTACTCACTGTCATCTGGACAAAGCAGGAATCACTGTGAGGATCTTGTTCTTTGATTTCTCCAGTACATTTAACACAATTCTGCTTGATTTGCTTTGTCATAATCTCCCGAAGACACAGGTGGATGCCTCAACAATCAGCTAGATCAATGACTACCTGACAAACAGACCACAGTTTGTGAGAGTGAAGGATTGTGTGTCAAACCAGCTGGTCAGCAGCACCAAAAGGGACTGTACTCTCACCATTCATTTTCACTCTGTACACCCCAGACTTCCAATATAAGACAGAGAGCTGTCATCTGCAGAAATACTCAGATGACTGCAATTTGTCGGGTGTATCAGAGATGGAGCTGAATACAGAGAGCTGGTGGACCGCTTTGTGGCATAGTGTGGTAACAATAATCTTACCTTGAATGTGAACAAAGCAAATGAGATGATTTCAGAAGAAAAAGGGATAAGTCCAAGACGGCCTCTATCCAGGAGGAAGAAGTGGAAGTGGTTGAGGAGTACAGATACCTCAGAGTTCACCTGGACAACATACTGGACTGCAGAATCAACAGTGAAGCAGTCTACAAGAAGGGACAGAGCAGACTGTACTTTTTTAGGAAGCTGAGGTTCTTCAAGGTTTGCAGCAAGATGCTGCAAATCTTCTACAAGTCTGTGGTGGAAAGTGTCATCTATTTTTGTCCATCATCTGTTCGGGTAGCAGCATCAGAGCCAGGGATGTAAAATGGCTCAACAACCTGATAAAGAAGGCTGGTTCAGTTTTGGGGACACCTGTGGAACACCTGGAGATAATGATGCAAAGAAGGATTCTTAATAAAATTAAAAAAGATTATGGAAAACCTGAGCATCCTCTTCATGAGACTATCCTACAAAAACAGAGTATCTTCAGTCGGAGGCTTCTTCAGTTTCACTGCAACACAGACCACTACAGGAAATCCTTTTTCCCCACAGCCATCATGGTCTACAACAACTCCTTGAAAAAGTAATTACCAATGAGCTACAAGAACACTTCATTTCCCCCTAGGATCAATAAAGTATTTTTGATTTGAACTGATTCATAAACTGATAAAAAAATACTGAAGTCTATTCTCTGAGCTACAGGGAGCTAGTGCAGCGACTTTAGAACAGGGGTGATATGTTCTATCTTCTTGATTTCTTGATTCTAGTGAGAACACGAGTTGCAACGTTGTGAATCAGCTGCAGCTGTCTGATTTTTTTTGAAGATGCTGTTAAAGTAATCAATGTGGCTAGAGATTAATGCATGGATGAGTTTTTCTAGGTCTCTTTGTGTCATTAGTCCTTTAATCCTAGAAATGCTCCTCAAGTGTTAGAAAGCTGACCTTGTTATTGCCTTTATGTGTCCCTGGAGGTTCAGGTCTGAGTCCATTATTACACCTATATTTCTGGACTGGTTAGTAGTTTCCAGTTGGACCAAGTGAAGCTGTGTACTGATATTCAATTGATCTTTTTTGAATCAGAACAGAAGAACTTCTGGGTTTTTTTTGTTCAGTTGGAAGAAATTATGGGACATCCAGCTGTTAATTTGCATAATGCATTTATTGAGGATTTAGATGGGTTCAACATCACCTGGTGACATTTAGATATAAACCTGAGTGTCATCAGCATAGTTGTGGTAGTTAACATTGTTTGTGGTTATATTCCGGCTTAGTGGGAGCATGTAGATGCTAAATTGGAAGGGCCTTGGGATGGAGCCCTGGGGGAACCAACATGTGATTTATGTGTTTTGTGATGAGAAGTTACGCTTCACATGCTAGGCTTGAGATGGTGCTCTGAGAATGTTGTGATGACGTTGAAGACAGTGTGTCGACGTGGGGAAGGTCCAAAGCTCTTAAAGAGACATGCAGCTAATTTTAAGGCTTTCAGTTAGGACATGTTAAAAGTGCAGTATTTCAGAAAGGTAGTATATATATATATCATTTGTCTTACAGATCCATCAATCCATCCATTTTCTTAACCACTTAATCCTTAATGGGTCGCGGGGGTGCTGGTGCCTATCTCCAGCTGTCAACGGGCGAGAGGCGGGGTACACCCTGGACAGGTCGCCAGTCCATCACAGGGCAGGACAAACAGGGCAAACAACCATGCACACACTCACACCTAAGGACAATTTACAGTGATCAATTAATCTGACAGTTATTTTTTTGGAATGTGGGAGGAAGCCGGAGTACCCGGAGGGAACCCACGCATGCACGAGGAGAACATGCAAACTCCGTCTTACAGATCAATTTGGAGTAATATTATAGTTTTACTGTACCACAGAATTGCTCTGCATCCCTGAGAAGAATGTTTGACCTCTGCTTTAAAACAAAAATGTAAGTGTCCTAGTCTACACCCAGACTTAAGTCCATTTAAGACACTACAACACAACTTTACATGGCCCACACATGCTTGAAAACCCTGCAGCGTGACGCAGCTCACACATCAAAGCAATCGCATCTAATAATCAATTTAGATAACTGACAATTTCTAAAAACTGGCATCAGATGGATATAAGGCAATGATACATGGTTGACATGAACATATACTGCAATAATTGAAACAAGATGATTGCATTCACTTGTAGACTATTTTTAAATGTTAACTATGCCTGAGCCAGGGACGACAGTTTGTTTTTGAGCCATCACTCCTTAACATCCTTTGTGAATATGTTGCTTCACTTTGGGATGTTACCCAGATTAACGGTTAACAACCTCAAATGCTCTTATTGCTTACAGTGTAAATATATTATCTTTGATGGCCCCAAAAGGCTGCATAATATTGATCCTAATGATGCCCAGCTTTTCTCTAAAGCACTGCATGGTGAAATGGAAGCTTGCTGGGTGTGCTGAACAGCCAGGATATTTTACAATTGTCTCAGTGACTCCACATCTATTTCCTTTTTGCCGTATACATAGGATCTTGCGTACCTCCATAATGGCCCTCCGAATGGCCTTTCCTGTGTGTCTCAGCAACAGTTGTGATTTATACCCCAGTGGAGTCCATCTCTGTAGACTCTATCGTACTTTGAATGTCAGTTTCAAGCTGTGCCAGATCTCATCCATCAAGAGAAAAGCAATTTGACAACAGGGCCAAGTTCAGCCACTGCAGGTTTCTCAATCCGCAGCTTTCTGCAAGAGGCCTCTCCGATAGCCACCCCGTCTACTTCTACAATTTCAGAAATGGAACAATTTCCCATCGCAGCAAGAGAGTTGCCCTTGTGAACTTTAAACTCATTTTACTCTCAATCTCTAAGTGTAAATAACTTTTTATCCCCACATACTTGACCATAAAAGTACATGTTTAGAATAAATAGAGTTAAACCAGCAAAGAGGCAAGCTAATCCTAAAGTTGTGCAGACATCTAAAACTTTACTTCTGTAACTTAAATTATTGTTCAGTGAGTATCAGAGAATCCCCAAAAGTGTTGATTCCCATCTTATGACAATTATGTATTGTACCTTAAAAAAAGAAAAGTCCTTCTCACATACAGTTATATTCATAAACATGCATCAACACTTCCTTGCTATTTCTACCTCAAATTGCTATGGAGGGAATCCCAAGACTGCTTATTTTATACTGCACAGCAACAGGATAGCTGTAGTCAGCCCCTCATGTCATCTATCACTGTGGAACGAAAAGCAATGCCAGGTTAAAATTCAAGTGCAGTGTCAAGTTTTAAACCAAAGAGGGCGTTTCGTTGATGGGTTGTGTAGAATATTTTTATTTTTACTAAAATACCAGACATGTAGACCACACTTTTACACACTCAGTTATAGTGTATTAGCAAAAAAAAGAAGGAAAAGAAAAACAGATGGGGAGAGTTTTCAGACAGGCTTTCACAACTGGAAAAAAAAAAAACTCTGGAAATTAATAGAAATCATTAACTCTCTGATTCAGAACATTTACCAGGAAAAACACTTATTTTTTAAGTCATACAGGTCAAAATATAAAAACAAAAAAATCAGAAATATTTTTAGAACACAAGTATTTTCTTTTCCATGTGAAACAGTCTTAAAAAGACAAGAGCGCCTATTCTAGTCTTTAGTTTTCGTCTTCTTTCTCCTCAGTCATTTTATAGATAAACGTTCAATTTGCACATCATTATTATAGTCTATGTTCATGTGACCTTTGGGATCTTTGCCACTCACAGAAAGGTACATGTCAACTCTGTTAGTCAGTAAAGCTACACTTGCACTTAGACATCTTGTAAAAAGACATACATTCTTTACCATGCAGATGTCCCAGTCCCAGGACATAACTACTTTTGGAAAACATTACAGGCATGTAAATGCCCCTCCATCATGCAATCTGACAATATACACATGAAATTAATGAAATGAGCACCTGGACCTGTCCACATAAAAACTAGGTACAAAATGTAATTTTACCGGTATTCTTTACAAATTTGAAATGTGAGTAGTCAACAAGTTATTTTGTGTGCACATAGTGTTTCTATAGTGTTCTTATAGTTCCTATAGTGTTTCCATAGTATTGCTATAGGCATCTTCATTTTCACAATGAAAATGTATGTGACGAAAGTATAAATTAGTTTTGTTTTCTGTGAGTTCTACTGTAAAGTGACTAACTTTTTTAAGTCATACCTGGATGATTTCAACTACTATGGGTGAAACGAGATGATGTTACCCTTACCTTTAAGAGGTCAAACATTTGTTTATACTCCATATGGTCCAATAATGGCAAAAGATTTGGAGAGGTCATATTACATGTGATTTAGCCAAATGCCCTGCTTGATAAGGGGTTAAAAATTGATTGGGGTGGCAACAATGACAATGTTTGCATTCAGAAGCTGTGAATTGAAAATAAAAAAAAATTATAATTATTTTTTTTCTTTTCAAGTCTTTGGGCTAAAGACAGTTTGTAAAGAAAATACCCCAAACACTGAATTTAAGTTAAAGTGTCTAGGGACTAATCTGGAACTAATCAAAAGTTTTTTTAAACTGGGTAGCACCGAGACAATTCCTGATAGGACAGTCTGATATTTCGGACGCTATGGTCGATTCTTTGGCAAGCAGTGTTGTATTAGTGGGCCAAATGTGCCACTAGGCAAAAAGGTGTTGCTTGACACAGCATTTCTGAATTATTTTGGCAAAATTTTCAACTTATAGAGAAAAAGGTTTAAGTAGTGCTATGTAGTCACATACTACATGGCATACAACTGTGAAAATCAGGGATATAAAGTTTTTACCAAAAGGGCTTGCCATACTGGGCCGCATTAGCCACTAGCTGGCAGCTCGTTTTTTTCGTTTGTTTTTCTTTCCAGCGCCCTTTGACGTTACACGTTAGAGCACTCAGTCAGCAGGCTTTGAAAAGTGAAATAGCAAGGGTGGTGCAGATAGAGCTATGATTACAAAGAGGAAAGCTGTAACAGACACCATTTTTTGTTCATGTTCAAAAATGGGCACTAAAATAGGCTTCTGGTTTGTCACAGCTAAAGAGGACAATGAAATAGATAAGACAGCATGTTGAACTTTCCTTGAAAATCACCATTCGAGATAATTTATCAAGTGAATGAGTTATGTGACGTAGTGGCCACTTTCCTAATGCAATTTTATATTAATATGATGCAACACCACATAACTGGGAAACGTTGTCTTGTTGCTTTAGAGGAATACCATATATTTGTGAAAACTTTTATTTATATTCTTGTATAATCTGCTTTACGTATATGTTGGTAAACATTTTTATATGTAGTTTCATATAACCTGCCTTATTATTTCAGAAAGGAACAAAGCTGGTTTCACAGTGAAGGACAACTTGTTTTCACAGAGACGTATTGTACCAGAACAGGGTTTGAAGTAAAAACAAACTCACATTTGTACCAGGCTTTTACAACAGTCATAAATACCAAGTTGTGTTTATGAAATTACCCAGTTGTGCAGAAACAGGAAGAAAGATAGTTTAGGACCCCCATAAAAGCGGGTGTTTGCAAATAAAAACCTCCTGTTCGGTTTGGTAGTCGGTCAGACTTTGGTCTGGCTCCATCTGAACTCAGGTGCGCAATGAAACAGAATTCTGTTGTGTGATTGTGTTGTTTCTCTCTGTCTCTGAGTTTTATTCTGAAAAGGTTCCGCTGAGGAGCGTCGGGTCCTCTAAAACATACAGATAACAGTTTCTGATTGAAGAAGGAGTTTATCCAGCAAAAGTAGTAAAGAGTAAAAGTTTTCAACCCCGACACTTTCTAAGAATTAAAAGGAAAATCCAGCATCAAGCAAAATAGCCCACAACTCTACGATGGAGAAGGATTATTTCTTGACTTATTATTGTAAATTAGTACTAATATAATTAAACACATGGTGTAGACCTGCTATAAAAAGTGCCCTGCAACACTGTCTAATGCAGCACTACAATAATAAAAGTGATGTGAGCTAATCAAAGGCTTTGTGAAATTAGGATTTGTGCTTAGAATTATGACCATTTTAAAATTATAATTTGTGTCTGAAGTAGAGTCAGGAGTCAGTAGTGATGAGAGAATTTCTCGTCAGTTTAAAAGCAAAGTGTGTGTCAACATGTAGGCATTATTTCCAATAAAACCACTTTCTATGCCCAAATGGCAGTGACCTGCTATTTTTTTTTTTTTTTTCGTTTAAAAGTCAGAAAATAAATAAAGTCATGATTTGAAAGAGAACAGGGGGGTATTCCATCAACGTAGCTAAGAATTGCAAGACTTAGATGTAAACTTGAAGCTTGACTAAGCTCCACTTCCCAATCTAGCTCCAAGTTGTTTCATCAAGTGAAATCAGCTGGCTCCATTTGACACTTAGTCAAGCCTCACCTGTTAAGCCTCAGCTTGTGCACACCCACAGGGAAAATAAAAAGCCCTTTCTAATAGAGAATGAAAACTGTCCAAAATGCCGAAAAGAGCATGCAGAAAGGTTCTCCGCAGCGGAACAAACCCTCGTCCTGGATGTATATGAGGATTACAGTCACATAATCCGAAAGAAGGGCAATACTAGCAATCAATAAAGCGAGGGATGTGGTGTGGCAGAATATTGCCGACAGGCTCAATGCGTAAGTGATAACAAAATTAAAAAAAGTATTTAGCATCATCATGGTAAATAAATCCCCCATCAAAGGGACAATATATGTAGACCATAATCTACCAATTGACATCTTGATGGTTTTTGTTTTAAACTAATCAATTATGTGGAGCTATTAATGCAACCAAATTCCTAAAATTAAGGAAAATCCACAAACAAAAAGACAGCACTAGTAAGTAAAATTCATATGAAAATAATTAAAATAGCATTATTGTTTCACTGCAATTTATGTGAAATTCTCCATATTTTATCATTTGGCAGCCCTAGTGGTAATGATAGAAAATTATATTCATCACATTTATCAACTGATTGTTATGCAAATCGACGGGATAGCCGTAATTTGTTTCTTGCATTATTATTTATCTAGAATCATTTAGCAAATCAAACAATTCAATGGAGATGAGGACCCCTGTTACAGTAACTAAGTGAATGCAGGCGAAAGTAAATCAATCATCTATCTCCTATCAATCGGAGGCCCTAACACTTGTTGCGTCAAAAGAATGATCTCTTTAAATCGCCTGTATATGAAATTTCGGACATTCTTTGATCATAGATGTTGCTAAGCTTCACTTTTAGCCTGCTACAGACAATGGCCGCTGGTTGATCTGCTTTGTGACCGCATACCATGGAGGCCGCCATTGCTCCTCCATTGCTCCTCCATTGCTGTAGTACCTCCATTTGGCCGCTAGGCCCCCATTGAAAAGCATTGGACTTTAGACACGTTAAAAACAACTTTAATGCCTGGTGCCCATTTTTTTTTAAACTTTCTATGGCTACATATTTTTACTGAGATAACGCTAGGCTCGTCAAAAAAATAGGCACCAGGATGGTTTTCGTAAGATAATTTTTTTAAATCTTGCATAATTAATGAGGGGACCGGACTTTGATTGACAGGCTGTTCGTTGGACTTTAATTATAGTAACACTACATTTTAATACTTATTTCAAGTTACTAGTTCTTACCTTTTGAGGTTTGAGAAACAGGAGAACCGTCGGAGGAGCGCAGATACGGCAGCAGTCAGGCATGGGGCTATTAGCCTTTAGCTTAGCAAGCCAAGTTTAGCATCAGAGCTAAAGATGCGGGAGCAGAATGGGCGCGATTATGACCGTACGACACGCCCATACACGCCCCGCGAGGACAGAGTCTACAGTGAAGATCCCGCCCCTATGCCCTTTTTAGGAACATGCTTCGTCAGAGCTGGGGAGGAGGAGTCTGTGAATCCGCCAAGAATTCCCCCATGAAAGTGTGTCATCCTGCTAAACGGGGAGGAGTGAGGAGGCGCTGTCTATTCTTTTTTACAGTCTATGGCTACAGACCAGGGGCCTGTACCATGAAGCCGGATTAGGTGGCTAGCCAGCTATGTTTCAGCTTAGTTTCCCCCAACCCTGGGTTTTAGGTACTATAAAAGTACCTCGGCTTTAATCACTGTCCGTTGCCATGGTATCTTACGCTGCACGGCTAACCTGCTCTGGGGCAGGTTATGTTCTGGTTAAGATTTCTCGGCTTGAAGTTTAACCAATCAGCTGTGAGCAAAGAAACATGTAGGTGACGTAACTAATTCCCAGCGTCTGTTCTCTATTGCAATGGCTTCACCTCATCTCCCAAATCCTGTGGACATCTCCAAGCAAATTGTTAGACGAGCACTTTGTAGAGAAAGTTTTTAGGGACAGTCAAAATCCATTTGACTTTCCTGATGCTTACTTGTATGAAAGATAAAGATTTTCTGCTGAAGGAATGTCTTATCTTTGTAAACTTCTTGAGCCGCACATAACAAATGTGACTCGTCAAAGCCATGCCCTTACTGTACCACATCCATAATCGGCCGCCCCTTATTGTTGCTCAGAGCCAACTCCTCCGCCACAGTGTAATCTTGAGGAGGTGGCCCTCCCCCACTTTTCCTCATTTCACATTTTTTTCTGTTTTCTGCAAACAAGTGTTTGTGATTAAATGTCGGAAAAAAATAATAAAAGGTTGTGGTAAATACTCACCACTTTGATTTATATTTTGTCTTGATCTAATGCCAAGAACGTTTGGAGTTGGGGTTGCATCTAAAAATCAATGAATATCAATCTTTCTTAGGATGTAATGGCCTATACATTCAAATTTTACATACATCTACACACATATACTATATATATCAACACGAATACATTTTCATTTTAGCATTTAATATATTTTTAATATGATTAACCTACATAAATGTACATCAATTGTTTAATCTACGCAATAACGCAATCGGCAATCTTCGTCCAAGATTGTTCTCTTGCTTAGGCAGCAGATACAATGTTACTGCATGCTTGAAAATACTTCTATATTCTTCATATTTCTGAAGAATTATCTCTTGCTCCTCCGCTGAAAAGTATATACCTCTCGCTCTATCCATATCGAACGTGTTTGGTTGTTCAGTGTTGACGTCACTCTTTTATATGCACGCGCGTGTGAATTAATCATAGTTTAAGGGTCAAAGCCTGAGTTGACAGAAAAAGTTGATGAGCTGTGTCATGGTACCAATAAAGCCTGATTGCATCGGTTTGGTTTTATCGACTCAAATCCAATCCTCTAACCCCAAATTTGTTCATCTACCTTCATGGTACAGGCCCCAGGTTTGCCAGGCAGCATAAGTTACCATGGTTACTTGGCTGGCATTCACATTAGCCATCTTGGTGGAACAGGGTTAGGGCTCAGATTGATAGACTGGAAACCAGAGCCACAGTTCTGGTTCAGCCATGATTGAGGCTTAGCGAGTCATGGTTCCCATGGTTACTGAGTTGGAGCTAATCTCAGCCTCTTTGATGGAACCGAACTCTCACTCATATTAGCCATACTTGGTCATTTAAGCTTGGCTTTGCCTTTAGTCTGCTTGATGGAATACCCCCCAGAAGGAACAAATAAGCCTGTTTTGCAATTCAAAATATCTTAAGCCATTAAGTCAAATGGGTTTTCCATATCAAATACACTAAAGCTTTACAGAATATTTTTAACTGTGGCAGATGCAGCAGATTAGTTTAGGTTAACTGGATGAAGTCTGAAAGGGAGAGCAATCTACTCAGGGACTGATTATGGGTAGGTCTGATTACAGATAGGCATCAGCTCTAAATATAGATTCTGAATTTGTTAATTTATGTGTTGCAAATAATGTAGATGTGAACGCATCCTGAAATGAATCCACCTGGTGAAGCAATTAACCCTATTCTATCCTGAATTGGACATTTATTACAAAAATACTCTAAATTACAAGGCTTTAGAGAACAGTGTGCTTTTGTAGCTTTAACATTTGAGGTAAAAAAAAATACATGAATTTAATTAGGGATGCAACAATACCATGTTTTTCAAACCGATACTAGACCGATTTTTAGACCAGAGTACTTCCCCATACAGAGTACCAACGCCGATGCATATTAAAAAAATGCAATGAATTGGAAGACTAGTTTTATTATTTTGTTTTTTTCTGCTTGTTACAACAAATGATCCTGAATCGGATTAAAAACGAATAAGAATGATTACAAAACTAAAATTTAAATGAAAAAATAATTTTCACAGAGTTTTCACATTTTAAGTATATGTTAATGGTATCTGTTAGCTTCTACTGATTTGAGTACATTAGAATGGTATCGGTGCATCCCTAATATTAATGAAAATCCAGGGCTGAAAATGAGTCCCATTCCGGCCCTGGTTAAAGTATACCAACATATGGTTGCAAAGGCAACATGAAAGAGGGGTGTTCTCAAATAATCTCTATTGACCTGCTCTTTATATACCAGGGATCATTGATTACTTAAAATACCTCAAGAGGGTATTTTGTCTTATGCTAAAGAGGAAATGTTCTTTAAATGGGAGTTGCAAACAGACAATCACCCTAAACACACCAAGAGCAGCAGCTTGTTTCCACAACCTCTCTCCGGACTTTATTTTAGCAGAAAACTGGTGGGGCAGAAATTAATTGTGTTTTTGAGGCAAAAACACAAATCTAAAAGAATCATTTGCTTAAACAAATAACCATAGCAGCCAAAAGCTCTAGACTCTTTGCAACACAGATGTGAACCAGCTCTCTTAATTTCACTGACCACCTCCAGGCCTCAATTATAATCTGACCTGTAGAGTCAAGAAAACATTTGCAGTTTGGTCCAAAATTGTTCTTATTTAGATTTAAAATGGTGGAACAAGTGAGTTTTAGTTAAAGATTTGCCTGCCATACATAATTTCGTTAATAAGTACCTCAACAACTGATCTAAGAGGTTACAAAATAACTTAGAACTAAAGCAAGGGAGTCCTCACTTTTATGGAACGGAAAAAATTCTCAAAAAAGATCAATATGTACAGGAATTGATATTAGAAAAATGGGTGAAAATGAATATGTAAAAAAAAAAATAAAGTGTTTTTATCCCCTTCATAAATTAAACCTTTTGAAAACTAATTTTGCCTATTCAGGTTATTTAAACTTAATAAAAGTAGTTTGAGGAGCTGAAACAGGACGTTATGTTAACTGCTATAGACCCTGTTAAATTTTAAACTTCTGTGTGAAAGAGAAGAAAAAATGAAAGTTATAAGAGTGCCTTCTTTTTTAAATGCACTATACCTGTTAAAATGGAGACTAAATTGCTGCACATACAATTTTCAAAGCATAAAGTCACAGAGGCGCAAAGGCACAAAGGCGACACTATTTAACATTAAGACACTTATGCTGCAGTCTGCCAAGCCCATCTACCCATTTTGATTTTCAGCAACATAAGCACTATTAAAATGATTAAAACTATTATGATCCCAAAATTCTGTCAAAACTATAGCACTGTACATAAGACAATAAGATGTTTATTACAGAAAGCCTACTAAAAATTATGTCCATAAACTGGATAGTACACACACTCAATACTTGATAAAAAAAATGATGTTTAATTAAGGAAATTATATTTGTTAATACCCTTATACTTAAAATTGATAATTTGATTTATTTTATAACCTAAACATTTTTAAAGAAATTACCCATAGTAGATTTGTGGTGGAGAAAAAAAGCACTTTTTATTTAGCTGGACGGACAAAAAAATGGCTTTCAGAATTTAAAAAGGGTGTCGACCTATGGCTTAACACAAACGATATGACAGCTGTAGCACATTATGTGGATATATATTTTTGGAATTGAAACGCTGGGAAATAATTCTCCCTAACTTTCCTGATTAATACAAAACCACTTGTCAAAAGTATAAGCCATGGTAATCAGCAATTTTTAAACCAGGCCTGAAGTTAGACCAATATAGATGTATTTTCCTTTTTATTATCGGATCCATGTAGTTTATTATTGGCCTTTTTTGCTTTTTTCATTAAGTGCCTTCAGATCACATGCTGTAAATTGGCACTGCATAAATTACCTGAATTGAAGGGGGGGGGGGATCAGTCTATGTGGTCAGTAGTTGTGAAGTGAAGGATTAGGTAAACCCTGAACCATGGTTAAGACTTCCTCTGAAACATTGATTCATGAAAGAGAATCTCCTCTTCCTACCCTGTTTGATTCAGTCTCAGTTGAACCTCTGGTATTTCGTGAAAACCAGTTTATGACAGAATTGGATAAGTTAAAGAAATAAGGAACGTAGTTCAAGCATTTATACAGGTACCCAGTGTTGTTGCCAACCCAGTTCAAAGGCAAACCTGCATAACTCATTCTTAAAAGTGAGTTATCTTTAACCCTCATGGTTTCTTAGCCCCCATTATCTCATACAGCCCCCACAATGACAAAAAACAAGGAATATGGTGAACTAACAGAAAGGGGGGGGCAGACTTTTATATAAAAAGCTGAGCTAAAAGCTGGTTGGTAATTCCAATTCCAATTCAAAATGAAATTATCTTACCTGAAGTGGTCCATTCTCTTTGGTTCTTCAATCTCATGAAAAAAAAGACCTGCTGTGGAGCTAAAAAAGAAGGAACAAGACCAAAGGTAATCTCTATCATCTTAAACTAATATTGCAATCCTCAAAAAATTCTAGCTAAAACAAATACTATCAAATGAACCTTTAGGTATTGACATATTTGATATGATACACTATGCCCCAGTGTTTGGCTTTTTGCTCCAACACACCTGAATACAATCCCTTCATTAGCAGCACTGGTAACGAGCTATTCATTTGATTCAGTTTTTTTACAAGTTCTATGATAGTGACGATGATATGAAATCTTGTGATGCACTGAAGCATTCAATCTAACGCAGGGGTCTCCAAATCCAGGCCTCAAGGGTCAGTGCCCTGCCGATTTTAGGTGTCACTCAGCTCCAACACAGCTGATTCAGATGGTGTAACTTCCTCCTCAGCATGGCAAAGTTCTGAAGAGGCCTGCTAACAAGCCATCATTCAATTCTGGTGTGTTGAACCAGGGAAAGAACTAAAACCTGCAGGATACTGGCCTTTGAGGCCTGGACTTTAAGAACCCTGATCTAATGGGTCGACTATCATAAGCTGACGCTTTATGGTCCGTCATTTGGTCTCACTACACCGTAAGGTGGACAATTCAAGTCAAACAGGCACAGTAATTATAATGATGTGGCCTGTGTACCTTTAATCTGAATAAACAGTTAATGATGTTTGTGATGGAAATATATGCATTTTGAAAATGGTCTGAATATTGTCTTCATTTGTCCTTATGATACAATGGCTTTTCCACTATACTGGGATTCAGGTATTTCCTCTGTTTTGAGGTAATTTCACTTCTCATAGGAATACCTTTTCACGACCAGATGAAGTACATGGGGTGGATTTCTTTTTCTTTTTCTCCAGTCTCCCAGTGTTAGAATATGAAGAATGTCTACATCTTAAAATGACTTAGTCAAGCTTGTGCTGGCTTGGTTAGACTTTTTGTTTTCATATTTGACTATCTGATGCTTTTGTTGGGTTGGGAGGAGGATGGTATAAATATGATCATGCTTTCAAATCTGTGGGGGAGGCATGGGAATGTGGTCTATGTAGGGTCATTTTAAATCTATAAGGCACTTTGTGTTGTAATTTTTGTATGAAGAGCACTTTAAAAAGTTTGATATTTTGATTGATTTTGTTGGCTCAAATAAATTTTGCAACACACTTAAATGCACCAAATATTATAAGAAAGTAATAAGAACCCCGGATCCAATGTGTTGTTTTTTTACATTAATATTTCTGATGATTTATTACTATGGGGATATCTCATCAGGGGAGCTTATCATAAAAAAAAAACAATTCTAAACACACACGATACAATCATAGGGTTACAAAATGTGATGGGGAAACAGCAGTATCTTTGCTGTCTCCTATGTTTCAATTCACAAGCAAACTGGCAACCTGTGACACAGCCAGCAAACTAGGCCTCGACCGTCACCACATAGGTAATTAACACAAGCCTCAGTACTCGCTTCACAAAAATTGCTCTGGATTATGCAAAAAAGGCTGTGAAGCCGTAAAACAAATGGCTCATTACTAGATAGCAGCTCTCCAGGAAGAAAAAAAAAAGTTTGTAATACCTGTGTTCAACCATACATTTTTTAGATCATAACCTCTCAGATAATGTCAAATAGAAAAATAAAATAAATATCCCTTTGACATTGATATGTGCAGAAAATCCAATCCAATACTCTGACTGTTGAGACATTTTTTGTAATTGACTGTTAACCTAAAGTGGTGGTTGAGTAAATAATTTTAAACAATTTTGTTAGTAGAAGCTTAATGGCAACAATAGATTCAGAAGGTTCTGTGTTAGTTGTTGCCATCTTCCCTCACAGTATCATCAGGCATTGCTTGACAAGATAAACATGCTATCTAGCTGATCAGCTCTCTATTCTTTTTTTATACTTTGTAATGGTATAAGATCCAAATGTAGAGAAGGAATTGGAATTAAATGTATATTAAACAGGTCTAATAGAAACTACAGAACAGCGTAACTGGAATGGCAAAGGAACAGGAGCACATAAAAACCGGCATGGATGTTGAGAACTACAAACAACAGAGGGATGGGACAATAAGGTAAGGAAAGGGGCTGGTTTAAAAATGACTGGGAAAGTGAGTGAGTTTAATGAGAACCAGTTGTGACTTATTACTGGAATAAACTCCAGACAGGGAATAACAAAATAGTGGTGAAACAGGCAAATGATGGCTAAACAGGAGACAGAAGAATTATGCAAACCCAAAGCTTAAGGCTAACACTGGAACAAGGAAAAAAAAAAAAAAAAACAATACACAAGGCACAAAACGCAAGTGAGGAATGTAGCTCATAAGAATGAAATGTCTGGAAAAAATTTGTATCAAAAACTTAACCCTGAAAAATCCTAGTACCAGGAATAAAAAAATAAAATAAAAACTCACAGAGAGTATATTCAAGCTGAGTCGGAATGAACCTTCCTTTCAATGCAATTTTAAACAGATATTTCATAAGTTAATAATAACTTAAAGCATTTAAATAAAAGTTTTTTTCAACATTTAGTATTGGCACATATATTGTAAGGCAAGGCAATTTTATTTGTACAGCACACTTTCAACATAAGGGTACCTATACCCCACAGGGGTATAGGTAGGTTGGTGGTTGGTGTATGTTGTAGATAATGCAGTAACATAGTCAAACAGAAGAATATCTGTAACTGTAAATGGTGGTTAAAAAGGCCAGATATTTATTTCTCACAATGCTGACATTAAAAGAAAAATAAAGGAAAAGAAAAAAAAATACAAACCAAAATGAAGGACGTCTTGTGAAATGGGTGACAGACTAAGTGCAAAAAAAGACCGTCTAATCTAATTAATCTTTTATCTGTTTAAAAATGTATTCAACTTCTAAGAAGTATGAAGTTTCAGTTTCCAGAGCTGAAGTGGCCGTAATTTACCCAGTTTAGATTTGATTTTGTATAACACCGCCAAGAACTTGTGTTGTCCAAATGAACTGAAAGTAAAAAGACAAAAGATGACAAAAAACGAAAGAAAAAAAATATACTGGCATATTTAGAAACTTATTTTATGATAAATGGGTTCTGGTGAGAAATATAACATCTTTAAAACAAATATTCAAATTGTTTATTAACAGGTTTAAAATAAAGATAAAACAATAGAATGGGGAACAAGAGGATACAAAATGAATTGAAGGTGCAAATTATTCTGAGCCTTTGTTTTATGTATGTATTGTCAGTGTTTAGTCATTTTAGCATTTTTACTGACGATGTATTGATAAATATAGATTAGTAAACTAAATATCTAATGACTGCTACAAATATTGAGTTTTAGATTAATATGGAATTTTTTCATATATTTTTTTAACATATTTGTTATGAACAGTAAATAATTGAATTACATACTTCACTTTAGGAAAGCATATCAAATTAGTATTGGAAGATTTTGAGCTTTATGAAAGGAAAGAGCATGAAACTATAAATTATCTTAGTAACTAGTAATCAGTAACCAGAGGGTCTGCCTTATTTTCTCCTGTATAAAGCAGCTAACAGACTGACTTATCTTCCTGCATTTGAACTGACACTGTATGAATTATTTCCATGAACATATTGAAGATAATATCCAGCCAGATTAATTCTCAGTAGTCCTTTAATTATGTATTTTCACCTTTCTGTTTTGCATTTATTAAAACAAAGCTTTGAAAATGTCTTCTTTGAGATCTTTTGAAGCAGTAAGGTAGAAAACGAATCCCTTTTTTTACATTTACACTGTCTTTTTGTCTGGGTCAGTTTCACCCTTTATGCCAGGATCAGAAACAAAGGAAATAATTCTGATAGGAAAGAAAATAAATAAATAAACACAAAACAATAGTTTAAGGTTCTTATTAAACTTAACATGAGAACATCACATTATTTCATAACACAATTATTTAATAATAACGTGCATGATAAAGTTCTGGATGTTTCCACAAGCATTAAAACTTTGTGTCACTTCTTCTGGCATAGGAAGTTGGCATACCCCACACCTTTCAGTCCAGTGGAGTCCAACAAGTGTGACTTTGCTGAACTTCATCCTCTCACCTAACTTGCATTCTCTCTTGTATGTGAAAGACAAGGTGTCACTGCGAGTGAGACGCACCTCCGGCCTTGTCCATTCCCACCTCAACTGTCTGAACAGAAACAGCTCGGGTGGAAAAAAATAAACACATGCAGTGGAGAGTTTGGGATAAAAATATTTTATGAGAACATTACTTTCAAAATCCCTCCCAGAAAAACAAAAAATCAACCAGGTTTTGGTTTCAGACTTATTTTAAGAATACATTTATTGCACACTCAACATTAACATACAGGGAAGTGTACACCTGCTTTTTGATAAAGTTGGCATTGTTGCCTCAATAAAAACAAGTTATGTTATAATGGCCATTATGTTATAATGGGCATAACTTTGACATTAGGCTTAATTTGTACCATGGAGTGTATCTAAAATATCACTTCAATGTATATAATATAATATATATATTATAATATATAAATATATATATATATATAATATATATATATATATATATATATATATATATATATATATATATATATATATATATATATGTATCTATTTCTACAAGCTAATTAGTTTCAAGCTAGTACAATTCAATTACGGCAATCAATCCACAGGCCATTCTACTGAACATTCTTATTGTTGCATGTAGGTGAATATTTATATTTTATAAAACACTAAAACTTTTTTTCACCCAGTTACTTCAGTTTTATTATAACCAGTATGTCCTTGTCTAGATATAAGGAACAGAGAATTAGTGGGAACATGGTGGTAACAAGTATTCAGGCTAAAACTCTCACACTTCAGTGGAATATAAATAAAACTAAGAGGGTTGCTTTTTCTTCACTGTGGAAAGAAAACTCTACATCACCCATGTGACATCAAAAAGGTGATCCTTCTAGAGATAGCTTTTAAGTATCTTTCCCAGCATTATACATATAAGAGGATTCTTATAAAATAATTATACTTTGTCTTAACTGGATTATGTAAAGTAGTTATTTTTGTATATGAACCAACACACCAAACTTTTAAAGAATCTGCAATCAGTGTTCAACATTTTTAGCATGGTTCAACATTGAAGTTAAATGTTGAAGAGGGTCTCAAATTGTGCTGGTCCTAAAAAATACTTGTTAACTTTGAAATATTTTTTGTCCTTTCATAAAGGTTCCATTGATCTGTGTGCTTTAGAAAAAATCTGTGATCAGTATGTTGAAGATTCATAAATTACACATTATCAAAAGAAATCATTATTGCAAATAAAACCCCACTTTTGGTCTATTACCAAAAAAGTAAACCATGAATCAGATTCCAACAATAAAGTCACAAGCAAGCCACAGGTTAGAGGTACACGTTCTTACAGAATTAACTCTGTGTAGAAGACTGTGGAGCGACTAATTCCTGTTTACATGGAAAAAAGCAATAGAAAATCCTTTAAGGATAGAATAGCTGGAAAATGTCCCCCTTTTTCCCCTCTACTACTTGTTCCGCCACAAACAGGATTCTGCCTTGGGTGGTGAACAACGTCGCTCATATAAGAAACCATTAGACTGATGTATCAAGTAACATCCAAAATAAATTTAGTTTTTTTTCTTTTTTACACTGATATATTATTTTTGATGAAAAGCAATATGAAACACACTTATAGGCAGGCAAAAAGCAATTTCAAATGACAACAAAGTATATAAAAAAAGAAGACTTTAACGGATAAGAGGCCAAGTTAGGTCACTTCTCAGAACCTTTTTGGTAAGTGCTGAAAGAGTACAGCAATATTTTCTGATAAAGTAAAAAATTAAATTGGCAGATAATACAGTAATAGAATATTCCTTATCATTAGCATTGAAGATCAATTCAGCAAATTCTTATTTTGTGTTGAAAAGAGTGGAATGCTGTAAACCTATTATAGCATAGGGTTTTAAAACAGAGGGACCAACAGTCTGATTAAGATGGCTAAATAAAATGTAATCACTGCATCCTGACACTAACTTGCTAGGTATCTGTCAACAGGAGACTTCATTGAAACCAGTCAGTCATTGCTGTTAAATGTATTGCGACAATTTTTAAAGCAATTCCAAATTCTGCTTCCTGCTCCTGTCCGGTATTAGTGTCCTGGCAGGGTCACAGATATATTTACTTAATGTACAATATCAATAGCTTTGGATTTGTTTTATCCAAAGATTGTTAGAATTTTCCAAGACAACTATACATTTTTATATGTTTTTCAAAAATAAATGTAAAGTTTTAAGATGAAATTGCTACTTTACTCTGGATTTTATAATAGAGGGAAATGGGTCTATATTACCTTGTTCAGAAAACTGTTTTAAATGGAAATCTATTTTTCATAAGCCGTCTGCCAGAATAACTGTAAACCATTATTGAGAAAACCAATGTCATGAGTTCATTTGAGCCCTTTATCTACTGTAATTTCATAAACAGGACTTTTAAAAGCCTCCTGTTTAATAAAGTACAGTTACATCACTGTCTTTTAGTGTGTTAGATACGAAACTAAAGTATTATTGGTGTGTCAGAAACACTTTCTTACAAGTTAAGTGCATAGTAAAATGTTTTGGAGTCACTAAATATGCAGTGCGGATTGTCCTTTGAAGAAAGCAGAAGTCTGTTCTTTATCAGATGAGAGACAACAGCTGAATGACAAAGGAGAGATCAAACAGAGATTAACTGTGTAACAGAGTCTCCTGTTCGCCCATGAAAAATGGATGTGCAACAACTGTGTGTGTAAGAGCAGACCCCACAGAAAATGCACAGATTTTCCAAAATGATAAAAAGGTGGATATTTTAGAAGACTTTAAACTGCACAAAGATTTAATCACTTTATCAGAAGCACATAGAACTTTTTTTCTGTATATCATCTACTACACATACTAAAGAAAAATATATTTGGCTTACTCGATTTGTAAATAAGCATATTCAACATTACTAAGTGCATATTTAATGTTAAATATCAATTAAATATATACTTTCAGTTGTTAGAAATGACTGTTATTGTAAAATTGAAGCTATTCACTTCATGTTTTAGCATTAAAATAGTTTCAAATCACTGAATAAATGTTCAAAGGTTATCCAAGCTATCAGTCATAAAACAAGATATTAAGGCACATACTCAACACTAATTAAAAACTTTACAGTAAAAATGTATTTTGTTTAAAAAAAACTATTTTTATTGTATTTATTATTTTAAAATAGATTATTCTGCTTTGCTGTCCATGTCATCATCATCTGTTGCCAGATGATGGTGCATTCCCCTCTATGGTCCTGTAGGTGAAAACCCCCCCGATAAAATGTCACCCTATATTCCTCTACTCTTAAATAAAAAAAGGATTAAACTTCCTTACAGTCTGATTCTCCAAAGAGGAATGCTATAAACCACCACTTCTGTCTGGTAACACTCCAAATCCTGATTAGACAATGCTTCTTATATACTCTGTCAGTAACTCATGAACCCATATCCTTCACAGAATCTGAACAGAAAATCAAAAACGGAAAAGCAGAAAAGGCCCACTTGTTGTCTGTATTGCTCATTCAGATTTTGGTCAATAACTCTTGTTTTTAAATGTTTCTGGGTTGTGGTTGCCATTCATGGTCCAAACTGTACTATATTCATCAGAACCTTCAATAATTACACTTTATTTCAAAATATATCAGACCCAAGAAGGTTAAGATTTAAACTACTCAAAATTTTACTAACATGGAGAATCTCTGGATGGAGCTAAAGATTAGGGTAATGCTAATGGTGCATTCACACCGCACATTTGGTCAGCGTCAGGCAACGCATTCAACGGATGAAGTTTGACGTATGTACTTTTTGTCTTCCATAGCCTGCTACTGAGGAAAAAACAATGCATGGGTGGGGCTTCCTCTGTTGCCGTATATTCTGAACTATAGTGGACCGTAACTAGAAAGTGACTTGGCTTTATTAGCTAGATAAAGCTAGACAACGTTGACATCGGGTGAATCAGCGCCCATTATTCAGATGCGTTCTGAGTTTGGAGAGTTTAACCATTTGCTCCCGGAGCTGCTTATGGATGAGGTTCGCTTTCAGTGCTACTTCCGTCTTTCCCACGCCTAATTTTACGACCTCCTCGGCCGTATCGGAGCTTAAATCTCCTACCAGGACACCAACTACAGGTTTTCTGTTCATCTTTAGGAGCGCCTGTCCATCTGACTTCGGTAAGTGTTATTTCTGGGTACGTGTATACGTGTATAGTGACATAACTACAGTGAGACGCTCTCATTGGTTGCCGCACTGCGTTAACTGCGTTGGGTCCGTCAAAAGTTAAACTAGCTGAACTTCTGTGTTGCCATATGTAACGCAAGTGAAGTTGACGGAGCCAACGTACACAAAGCACGCAGAGACTTTGACGGACCTCTGACGTACTCTACCATAGACTTTACATGTAATCTTGTAGTAAAGATTACATGTAAAGTCATGTACATGTAAAATAGTAAAGAAATAAACCATGTTTATGTCTTTACTATTTTGATTCTGATGAACTTTCAGAATTATCACAAATATTAGCTTCATCTAAACCCTCAACTTCTATGTTAGACCCAATACCAACCAAATTATGCAAGGGAGTGTTCCCTCAGGTTACTGGCCCTATTCTAGACATGACTAATCTATCTTTAATAAATGGATATGTACCACAGGAAATTAAGGTTGCTGTAATTAAACCTTTGCTTAAGAAACCCTCCCTCCATCAAGATGACTTGGCTAACTACAGACTTATATCTAACCTTCCTTTCTTATCCAAAATTCTTGAGAACATAGTTGTTAATCAAGTATGTGAGCATCTAAACAGCAACAACCTTTTTGAAGAATTTCAGTCAGGTTTCAGAGCTCATTATAGCACTGAAACAGCACTGGTTAAAGTTACTAATGATATTCTAATGGCCTCAGATAATGGATGTTTTACTGTTCTGGTCTTGTTGGATCTCAGCGCTGCTTTTGACACAGACGATCATAATATTCTCCTAGAAAGGCTTGAACATGTAAGGATCAAGGGAACAGCAGTAGGCTGGTTTAAATCATATCTGTCCAACATAATCCAGTTTGTTCATGTTAAAGATAAATCTTCTTCACAATCGAGAGTTATTTGTGTAGTGCCACAGGGTTCTGTGCTTGGACCAATTCTCATTACTATATATGTTATATATACTATATATATGCTTCCAATAGGTAAAATAATCAAACAACATGGTTTGAATTTCCAGCGTTATGCTGATGATACACAATTATATTTATCCATAAAACCTGAAGAAACCAATAAGTTAATACAATTCAATTCACTTTTATTTATATAGTGCCAATTCACAAGAAATGTAATGTCAAGGAACTTGACAAAAGTCGTTTCAATACAATTACGCATACATTCCAATCAGTTAAAAGTTTTCTATGTAAGGAATCCCAGTAGATTGTGCTGAGTCATCAACGTGAGGTTGTGTCTGGATCATGCAGACTCCAACCACAGCTTTTCCCTCAGGTTACTCCTTGGCTTTATTAGTCATATTTAACAGAACCAAGACAGAATTAGCTTTATCAGACAACTATAGTTTTTAAAAAAAGCACAGCTCAGCAGGCTGTTTTTGTTTGTTAATGTGGGTAGGGGCAGGGCTGTGCACTTTTTTTTTTTTCTTTCATTTTTTCTTTTTCACTATTATCTTTCTCACATGTGTACAACCAAATCTCTTTATCACCTTTTTTCCTTTTTCTCTCTCACACACACAGACTTTTATCATGGCATATTCATGTTTTTCCATCATACTTTCATTCTGTACACACCTGTATGGTGCATTATTTGCCTCGCTTTATCTCTGCTTCTGGTTTTTTTTCAATCTGGCAACCCCATGGACAAACCAAAATTACACCTATATTCATCCTTGGCGATAGTACATATCTAAGGTTTATCTTAGCTCTATGAATCCTGTAAAATTTATAACATGGAATATTCGCGGCGCTAGCTGCAGAGATAAAACCATTAAGATTTTCAACCATCTTACAAGACTGAAGGCAGATGTCGTCTTACTACAGGAGACTCATAAATCAAGTTCAACAGCTAATGATTTAAAAACACCAGAGTATCCTAATATATTTTCTTCATGCTATAACTCTAGACAACGAGGAGTAGCAATATTAATAAATAGAAATACTAATTTTAAAGTAATAGACACAGCTACAGATCCAGAAGGTAGATTTATAATATTAAAACTATTTATAAATAACCAAAAGTTATGTATAGTTAGTATATATGGTCCAAATGTTGACGACCCCTCATTCTTTCATACTTTCTTCTCGGTTCTGGCTAATCACATGGATTGCTCACTTGTTCTTGGGGGAGATTTCAACTTTGGACTAAATGAAGAAATAGACAGGCTCAGTACAGCAGGGACTCAGCGCAGATGGCAATCCATAGATATAGTTAAACAGTACATGAGCGATTATGGACTCTGCGATGCATGGCGATCGCTTCATCCCAACGACAGAAAATACACTTTTTACTCAAACGTACATCATTCTTATTCTAGATTGGACTATTTGTTAGTCAGCAGCTCACTGTTGAATGACATTTCAGACACTGAGATACATCCTATAGTGATCAGCGATCACGCTCCTGTTTCTTTAAATTTAGCAAATAAAATTGCAACCCTTCAATATAAAAATTGGAGATTTAATACATCATTACTTAAGGATAAAGAATTTATTAAATATATTGAAAAAGAATGGGCTTCATACATGGAATTTAATGATCTCCCTGGTATGTCGCCATCCACTCTATGGGAAGCAGGGAAAGCTGTGATTAGAGGTAAAATAATTTCATTCTCATCAAATAAAAAGAGAACAGAAAATAAACATGTTCAGGAATTAGAAGAAACTATTAAATCATTAGAACCTTCCCTGGATAAAGAGAGCTTAAGTAAAATAAGGAAAGCAAAATTAGAGTTAAATGAAATTATTAATAAAAGGACGCAGTTCTTAATCCAAAGACTTAGAATAGAAAACTTTGAACATAGTAATAAATCAGGTAGCTTCTTAGCTAATCAGTTAAAAATAAATAAAGAAAAAACAACTATATCTGCAATCAAAGACAAAACTGGGAATATAATATATGACCCTGAAAAAATAAACAACACTTTCAAAGAATTTTATGAGACGTTATACACACCAGAGATAAACCCTTCAAATAATGATATTGTACAATTTCTGGATAAAATAACTCTTCCTAAACTTTCAGACAGTCAAGCAAAGGCCCTGGATTCACCGCTAACAGTGTCTGAACTCCAGGAGGCCCTCCAATCTATGCCTAATAATAAAGCTCCAGGTCCAGATGGATTTCCAGCAGAGTTCTATAAAGAATTCTGGAATATTCTGGCACCAACATTTTACAAAATGTTACAGGAAACAAAGGAAAATGGTCGAATACCACCAAACATGAATTCTGCCTACATCAATCTTCTATTAAAACCAGGAAAAGACCCTATGTCTCCTACCAGTTATCGTCCGATTTCTCTTATCAATGTGGATCTGAAAATAATTTGCAAAGCTCTTGCAAGAAGGATAGAGAAAATAACACCTCTAATAATCCACCCGGATCAAACAGGTTTTATAAAAGGTAGGCTCTCTTCCACAAATTCACGTAGATTAATAGATTTAATAGATTATTCCCACTGTAAAAACGTCCAAACCAATATATTATCTTTAGATGCAGAAAAAGCATTTGATAGAGTTAACTGGAAATTTTTATTTGCAGCCTTAAATAAATTCGGATTCAGTAATTCTTTTGTAAACTGGTTAAAAATATTATACAGCTCACCAACAGCATGTATTAGGACCAATAATCAAACATCATCAAGGTTCTTTCTTCAGAGAGGTACCAGGCAGGGATGTCCACTTTCTCCCTCCCTCTTTGCTATTTTTATTGAACCATTAGCAGCAGCAATCAGGCAAAATAATAATGTTAAAGGTATACAATGCAACAAAATAGAACATAAAATCAGTTTATACGCAGATGATGTACTACTTTTTCTACAGCATTCACAAACTTCCTTGTATCAGGTAATTGAGTTAATAAAATCTTACTCAAGAGTTTCAGACTATTCCATAAATTGGTTAAAATCTACAGTCCTTCCAATCAACTGTTCTTACCAGAGTCCTGTTGCTTTACAGCTCCGGTCGGGAAATATTACATATCTAGGTATCCATATCTCACCAAGACTGGCAGACTTATCTAAGCTAAACTACGTCCCACTTTTAAAAAAAGTGGAAGATGATCTGGCAAGATGGAAATCCCTTCCAATATCACTTATTGGAAGGGTAGCTACAATAAAAATGATGGTTTTGCCTAGAATCAATTATTTATTCTCAATGATCCCAAGCAAACCATCACCTGATTGGTTTAGATCTCTGGACTCTTCTGTTTCTAAATTCCTTTGGAAAGATAAACCCCCACGTATCAGCTTAAAAACACTACAGAAGTCCAAAGATAAAGGAGGTCTAGACCTACCAAACTTTCGTCATTATTTCTTAGCCAACAGACTCCAATACACATCAAGATGGGTAAAACACAGTTATATCGATGAGTGCTGGGTAGATGTAGAACAGACACTATGCAATAAGATAAAACTTTCAGATCTACCTTTTGTTAGCTCAAATATAAAACAAAATGAATGTTTCAAAAGTATAAATATCAGCTCCTCTCTGACAGCTTGGTGGGAATTTCTTAAAATGACAAAGACCTCACTAGTCCCATGCAGGCGTACACCCATCTGGAATAACCCGGATATCTTACAAAAAAAATGCATGATTAACTTTCCAGGCTGGAGTTGTAAAGGAATTGAATACCTGGAGCATATATTTGATGGAACAGACTTTATCCCCTTTAATACATTGGTTACACAATTCGGAATTAACAAGAATAAATTCTTAGAATACCAACAAATTAAATCAATTATAAAAAATAAATTTAGGCTCAATACAGTTGATTTACAAATTCCAGGAAAAGTTTTAGACTTCCTTAATCTTAACCCTCCCAAACTGCTATCTAAAATATACAAAACATTAAATAGAATAGATGAATCAATAGCCCTTCCGATTTCAAAATGGGAGATGGACCTGTCCATCTCCCATTTTTAGGATCA